>CM042840.1:141396976-141616090 GCA_023653725.1 Bungarus multicinctus | reverse complement strand
TTACTTGGGGAATCACGACTGTCCAGCGTAGAATAGCCAAAATTGGGATAGTTAAAGGTTTCTGGTGTAACGGGAATCCAAGGGTATAGCAGCGGGCTCGAATCAAATGTCTATAAAAATATTTTTGTTTTGTAGGTCCTATTTCCCAAAGAAATGCATGCCATCCCCTTTGAAGATCATGGCCTTCTATAACTAATATTCTTTTATTCTTTAAATTAATCCAGTCTTTTAGCCAAACCAATGCTGCTGCCCTATAGTATAATTCCCAATTTGGCGATCCAAAACCACCTCTGCTCTTCATATCTTGTAACAAATTCATTTTTATTCTGGGTTTCTTACCCTGCCAAATGAATTTTAATGTCATTCTATTGAGATTATCAAAAAAGGTCTTATCTAGTTTAACTGGAATGGTTTGGAATAAATAAAGAAATTTTGGTAATATAGACATCTTTATGGCTGCTATTCTTCCTAATAATTACAATTGCATTTTCTTCCAAAGTTCTAAATCTTTTTGTGTTTGTTGTAATAGCTTATTATAATTATTTTCCTTTATCGTCTTGCAGTGTGCTGTCAGCCATATTCCCAAATATTTAATTTTCCTTGTTGTTTGAAGTCCCAGCACCCTTTCTAATTCTATTATTTGTGGATCTGTTAGATTTTTTACTAAGAGTTTCGTTTTCTGTCTATTAATTTTTAATCCCGCTACTGCTCCATATCTTTCTAGTTCCTTAATTAATATTGGTCCTTTTTCTATCGGATCTTCCATAATAAAGGCCATATCGTCTGCAAAAGCTTGCAGTTTATATTCTTCATTTTTGATTTTTAATCCTTTTATTTCAGAATTTTGCCTCACTCTTTCTAATAATATTTCTAATGATAATATGAAGAGGAGAGGGGACAATGGACAACCTTGTCGTACTCCTTTTTCTATATTTATGGTTTGAGTATTTTCTCCATTTATTATTATATTTGCTTTTTGTACTGAGTAGATTGCCGTTATAATATTCTCAAATTTAGTGCCAAAGTTCATATCATAAATTTGTTGAATCATAAATTGCCAATTGAGATTATCAAAAGCTTTTGAGCATCCAAAAATACAAGAGCTACCTGTTCCCCTGGATGAGCTTCATAATATTCCAGAACATCCATTATTATCCTTAAATTATTTCTAATCTGTCTATTTGGGAGAAATCCATTTTGATCTGGGTGTATGTACTCATTCAAGATTATTTTTAATCTGGTAGCAATTATAGTAGTAAATATTTTATAATCCACATTCAATAAAGAGATTGGTCTATAATTTTGTATCATCCTGAGATCTGAGTCCCCCTTCGGGATTAGCGAAATTAATGATTCCTTCCATGTGTCTGGCATTTTAGCTGATGTTATTATCTCATTAAATAAATCAACCATTATTGGTCCTACCTGTTCTTCTATTACTTTATAAAACTCTGCTGGGAAGCCATCAGGGCCTGGAGTTTTGTTAATTTTCTGGATTTTAATTGCTTATTTTAATTCTATCATAGATATATCCTTTGTCAACTATTCTTTCATCTCATCCTTAATTTCACAGATACTTTTTTCCCTTAAATATTTCCTTATCTGATCTTCATCTACTTTCTCCTTTTTATACAGCTTCTCAAAATATTTATATACAATCTCTTTTTTCTTTTCTATTGTATGCTGATAATTTCCGCTTTCATCTTGTAATTGGTAAAATAGTTCTTTTCTCTTTCTCTTTTTTGAGTTTGTAAGAGAGCCATCTACCAGGCTTGTTTGCGTGTTCAAATTCTATTTGCTTAGTTATTTTCAAATTTTTAATCAATTCTTCCTGTTCCATTAAATTGAGTTTATGTTTATAATAAATCAATTGTTCTTGGGTTTTAGTCTTTTGTGGTACCTCCTGTAATTCAGTTTCTAATCTCTTAATTGTTTGGTATAGGTTGTTATGCTGAGTGTGTTTTTCTTTATTTTTTTGAGCAGTATAAGATATTATAATTCCCCTTATAACAGCCTTCATCGCATCCCATAAATTTTGAATAGTTGTATCTGAATTATTATTTTCTTTAAGATAGAAATTTAATTCTTTCTTAAGTTTCTTTATAAATTCCTCATCTTTTAATAGTTTAATGAGAGTTTAAAGTCCACCTTCTCCTTGGTTTTTTCTTACCCTGCCAATTAATTTTAAGAGGATTGTGGTCTGCCCAAGTGTTCGATATAATTTCTACTTCTGTCACTTCTTGTATTAGATCTCCACTCATCCATACCACATCAATACGCGACCATGAATGGTGGGGGTTTGAATAAAAAGTGAATTGCTTCTTGTCTGGGTTTAGTTTCCTCCATACATCTATTAAATTTAATTCCTTAATCATTTCTATGCAAATTTTAGGTAATTCTCTCTTCCTTTTTTCCCTTCTCTTCTTATTTCCCCCATTATAATCTTTTTGATAATCTGTTACAGCATTGAAATCCCCAATAATACAAATATTTTTCCTTTCCAATTCAATAATTTTAGCATATAAAGCTTTATAAAATTCTTTTTGATTAACATTAGGAGCGTAGATTACTACCAATAATTTTTTTTTCAAATTTATCTGTATTTCTATTGCCAGAACTCTTCCCTTGGGGTCTGCATATAATAATGTTGCTTTTATCTCTTCTTTAATATATACTGCTATTCCATTCTTTTTTTCATTATCTGCGGAAGCCGTAAACACTGTCCCTAATTTGGAGCAGACTAAATAATTTTCCTGCGCTCTCAAAATGTGTGTTTCCTGTAAACAAACAATATCTACATTTTGCCAGAATCCTTTGCCTTTTTATTTTTGAGTTTAAACCATTTATATTAATAGATAGGAATTTCACCTCTTTTTCCATAATTCTATATTTTAATTAGTCTTGTTCTTTTTGAAAGTTTGGGTTTAGTTGTTTCTTGCTCTTTGCCTTGTAGTTACTCCAACTTCTACTTGTGATTGATATTGTACCTTATTTCCTTCTTTTCCTTCTTGTTTTTGTTTTTGGTTATTGTTCAGGTTTTCTGTAGTCTTCTGTCCCTTCTTTTGATATTCTTGGTCTTCTTGAGATTCTGATTCTAATTCATCTTTACTGGATTGCTCTTCAGAGCTTACCAGTCTTTCATAGAAATCTTGGACTTTTTCAAAAGAGTCTACTTTAATTTTTCTTTCCCCCCAAGTGATTAACATCCCTTTCGGGACAAGCCATTTAAATCTAATATCTTTTTGGTTCAATTGGGCTGCCAGAGATTTATAGTCTCGTCTTGCTTCTCTAACCCTTCTTGGAATTTGTTTAAGAACTAAAATTTCTTTATCCTTATATTTGATTATTTCATCTCTCGATATTTTATATATAATGTCCCGAACCTTTCTTCTTGCAAAACGTAAATGCACTTCTCTCGGGCACTTATGTCGTCTTGCATAATTAGTACTTACTCTGTAGACTTCCTCTAATTCTTTCAAGATCTCATCTTTGTCTCTCTCCAATAGCTCCGCCAAGATTTCCGCGATCACCTGTTCTAAGTCCTCTTCTTTTGATTCCACTATATTTTGGAATCTTAGGTACATTGCGGCCTTATCCATCTCTAGAAACACCAGGGAGTCCTCCGTTTTCTTACTAATATTCTTTAAGTGTTCATCAACTCTTTCCAATTTCTTTTCAGTTTTTTCTGTCCTCTTCTCTACTTCTTTTATTATTCCTTCGTTTTTCTCCAACGCTCGTTGTAATGTTCCAATTTTTTCATCTAGTTTAGAAATGTCCATTTTCATTTCTACTCTTAGATTCCCCATTTGTTCTTTCAATTCATTTGTATCCGCTCTCGTCTCTGTATGATTTTTAAGCATTATTTCTTGTAGGTTGAGCAGTGTCGAATGAATATTAGCATTTGTAATAGAAGACTGTTTTTCCAATGTTAAAGACTCCACAATTGTCTTCTGTGACATTGGTGAGGGTATTGCTGTCGCAGTTGTTAATGTAGTCTTCTTTCCAGCTTTGAGTGTTGTAGAAGTTATGGAGGTCATTTCTCCTAAAATTTGTTTTTGTTTTTGTATTATATTAGTTATATTGTCCCAGATTAACATTCACTATTAGATAATATATCATAAAAATAACCAATAAACTAAATTAATCAATACCGTAATTAATGAATTTGTCTATCTATCTCTTAATATGTTTTCTATATATTTTATATAAACTGATAAGAATGTAATTATCAATATTACTAATAAGTCAGTTAGACTAATTGTATCACAATAGCAATAAACAGTTTCCCTCTACCTCATATATATCTACTTGCATAATAATACTATATAAATATAATACTATAAATATATACTATATAAAAATAAAAAAAGATTGAGAGAGGAACAGTAGGTAGTCAAAGCACCAAAGAGAGATAAATAACATAAAAAGAGAGAAAAAAGGAAAAGAGTCATAAAGTAGCTGTTCCACCTTCAGTCACTGGAATTACACGTTTGCAGATCCAGCTGCCCGGAAATAGAAAACTGCTGAGTAATAGCGATGTTCTCTCAGAGTCTCAACTCTCTCAATTGTATCCAATTCTCTTATCTTGTTTTCTTAAGGAAATCTTGAGTTCAGTTTTTCTATAGTTCTATATTTCTTCAATTAAAGTAAACTAGTCAGTTAAATCAATACACGTTTGAATCAACAGTCAAAGGCTTTTCCAAAAGCTTTCAAAAAGTATCTTCTTTTGCTGCACATTACACTGGTCTTCTCCTCAAATTTAATGCAGTCTTTCCAAAAGAAAATAATCCAAATCCCCCAGACCTTTCAGCAGCTCAGTTCCTTTCCAGTAATGCTAATAAAGCAAATATTATCAACCTCCCTGTCTTCTTTTATTGCTGCCCTTGTTTGTCTATCCAGCCCTTTCACTTTCGTCCACCTTGCCTCCGCTTCTTAGCCGCTTCCTTTTAGGGCTCCGATCAAATTCTTTCAACAACTTTCCTGTGGATCCACAGTATTCAAAAAAGGCTTTCTCTCACCAACACCTTTCACCGTTAATCACCACAAACTGTCTCTCACTTGCTTCCTTTCATCTGTGGCTGACCGGACTTCATGACTGCCATTAAAGAAACAGCAGTCTCTTGCTTGTCGGGCTCTGAGGGATTTCTCTTCGCTGTAATGGGAGTTGCCTTCCCCTCACCACAGCTCGAGTTTTCCCCACACCGGCACGTTTCTCTTCTGGATTCATGCACCCCGAAGGGTCGCACCAACAGCAAGAAGAGGCAAGAAGAATTACGAGCAGACTTCTATGCCTCCATTCGTTTCCGCCTCCCCACCGGAAGTCCGGCATGATCTGTTTTTAACAAACCTGTGCTGACTGTTAGTTTTCTGACAGAGTTTTTTTTCCCTTTTAGGATTTTCATCCATGGAATATTAGTATACTACAATTTGCTTAGGTAT
Organism: Bungarus multicinctus; assembly: GCA_023653725.1. Classification (NCBI taxonomy): domain Eukaryota; kingdom Metazoa; phylum Chordata; class Lepidosauria; order Squamata; family Elapidae; genus Bungarus; species Bungarus multicinctus. Next base: position 141,610,651 of record CM042840.1, on the reverse strand, counting down.
ATCTAAGGACAACTGGAATGTATAACCTACCCTTTTGATTTGAAATCTTCCCTTCTGGACAGGGAACACAGTTGTAGCAACAGAATTGTTTTCCTTCCAACCTTTTTTTCCAGTATCCAGGGGACCAATGATCATTACACTGAGAAAATGGAAGTACCTGGTGATAAATGTAAAAGAAAATTTTAAGCAGTTTGAATTATTATCCTTTATGGTGGGAGGAAAAATATTTGAATTCTCAAGGTATTTTCCATGATCATGTGGCCAGCATGGCTATATGCCAAAGGCACAAGGAAGATTGTTACTTTCCCACCAAGTAGTACCTGTGAAGCTATTCACATTTGCATGCTTTTGAAGGGAAGGAGCTGAGGCAGGAATGGCTCACCATATTGCACAAAACCCAATTCTCAGATCTGTCAGTCGTAGTCATTAACCACTCAGCCATCACATATTTATACTATCCATTAAAATGTAGATATTATGTGCAAAGGGTGTGTTTGAAGAATGGCAGGGTGAATTAACAAATATACGTTATTACAATATTATGGGTATGCCGTGACTCCTGTGATTTGAAATGGATAGGCAACCCAAATATGAATACCTGTCTTTTAAATTGTAATGTCATTTTGTCAATTTGATGAAAGCTTGATCATACACAATATTTGTACAGAATATGCCATTTCAAAAATCACAAATTAGATTTCAAAGAGACTATGTTCAATATGGGATCATGATGGATCAAGGAAGAGTTGATTCAATGAGTCCACACCTGGTTAAAAGCTGGGTGCCAAACAATCACCTCTTTATTAATGATTAATTCCTTTGCATTGGGAAAATGAGGATCCATCTTTCCAACTCTAATTCTCTGAAAGGATCTGTTTGGAAAAGTGATCAAGTTGGTGATGTCGAATCCAGCCGTTGCTTCCCCTTTCTCATTCAGGAACACTCTCTCCCCAGCTGAATTGTTGAAAGAAATGCCATGAAGAAATGAATGGAGCTACTTGAGAGAGAATGAAAGAGAGTGTGTGAGAGAGACAGACAGAGACAGAGGGACAGAGACAGAGAGACAGACATAGACAGATGCACGCACATACACACATACAGACACATATACAGAGAGAGGACAATAATGAAAAAGTGGTCAATATATTTAACTTTCACTTACTCATTCTTCCCATTGCTTTAACAAATATCAAATAACTACACTTAGAATATAGATAATCTATATTTAACAAATATTAACAAATATCAAATAAGTACACATAGAATATAGACAATCTATATTTCACAGAAGTATATAGGTCTGTTCTAATATTAATTTAATGTTACTTCCGGGGGAGGCAGGGGGGCAAAACAATAGCAATTAAGAAATCAAAATCAAAACAAGGCATTGACAATGTAAAACTTAATTCAGATAAAATTTATATTCACTATTTTATACGACTAGACAAATTACATTTGGAACATATCTAAACTCATGCTACATTATTTATTCTACATTAATACAAAGGTATTTGACATCCTGAGCCCTGACAAATTTCCTTTAGCCAGATTTTATTATCTGAGACAGAGAGAGAGGCAGAGGGGGGGAGGAGAGTGGAAGGGAGAGGGAGAGGGGAGGGAAAGAGAGAGAGAGGAAGAGAGAGGGAGAGAGAGATATATATCTATATACCAACTCTGAAATATTCATGAACCAAGGGGAAATAGAATGGAGAACTGGCTGAAGATAATTTTGGATAGAAGTAGCACTTCAACTTACTGTCTATTCTCAGATTCTCAGTCATCCATGTCATGGATGTCATTGTGCTTTTTCAAGAGGCAACTAGACAGTCATCAGAACCCTGCCTACCAGCAAAGATGGAAAAGAAAAAGAATGAAAACACATCAAGGAAGCCCTTGGAACACGCGGCTAGCCCAAGTTGGACTTCATCAAATCTCAAAAAAGACAGCAGTGCCTCCATAACAGACAATGAAGCAACGTTGTCATTCCATACATTGCAGGCATATCAGAAAAGGTCAGGAGGATCTTCAGCCAAAATAATATCTCCAATGTTTGAAGTGTGCACTTCAAACCCAAGTAAACATTAAGGCAGAAGCTTGTCATCCAAAGGATAAAACATCCAGACATAAATTCAGCAACATGGTATATCCAATACAATGCAGTGAGCCATGTGCAGATCTGTCCATTGGGGAAACAAAACAACCACTTCATAAACACATGGCATAACATAGGGAACAAACCCATCAGGACTAGATTCAGAAGTCCATCAGCATTCAAAAGACACAGACCAGCAACGTCTACATTTTGGACAGAGCGGGCCACTTGTTTAAAAGAGGGATTAAAGAGGCCATCTAGGTCAAAATTGAACACAACATCATCTATCTCCAGTTTACAACATAGTCCTTTCAACAATTCCAATAAGGCTCTACACCAGAGATGGTATTCAGCAGGTTCTGATCAGTTATGGAGAACCGGTAGCGGAAATTTTGAGTAGAACCAGCAAATACCACTTTTGACTGCAGATTTTACAGTCTCCTTCCCCTACCATGCCTACCAAGCCACACCCACAAACCGGTAGTAAAAAAGTTTGAATCCTATCACTGCTGCATACCCAGTTGCACCACTCAGGTGACCTTCATGACTCAGATAAACCTCCAGGTGACCTTAACTACTCATTAGAAAAATAGAAATGACCAGCTGTCTGCAAAGAGTATAACTCCTTCCATTCCCCACCATCCAGTCAGAGCTGAAGAAGTTCTTGGATGAGAAGCAAAACATCTTCAAAAAATAAATAGAAAGTCCAGTTGCCTTTTGAAACAGCTCTATTTAGGATACTTAAACATATACTGCTTCACAGTGCTTCCTAAGCAGTTTAGAGAGTCAGCATTTTGCGCACATCTGGCTCTTCATTTTACCAACCTCAGAAGGATGGAAGGCTGAGCCAACCTTGAGCCAGTGGGAATCAAACTGCCAAATGGCTGGCAACCGGCAGTCAACATAAGTAGGCTATAGTACTACTTTATAACCATTGCACCACCATAGCTCTGATGAGAATCATTATTCACAAGCTAATAAAAAAAGTGAAATGTCTACATTTCATAAATGGAGGTTTTTTATGCAGAAAAAGAAGGAAGACTGCCTTCAAACTCAATGCAATTGATTTCTTCTTGGAACCCAGTTGGATAAATTCACAAGGCAGGCCAATCCTGTGTGGAGTGAAAAGTTATTTTTACAATGAAAATTGATGCATACAGTAAATCCCATTGATTATATGGAAATTAGGAAATACGTGGTTTACGTTCATCCTCTTATTTAAAAAAACTAATAGTTTTCTTGCCTCGATCTCTCTTTTGATTTATGGCCATAGACCAGTTAAATAAGCCATATTAGATTGTGGGTGATTGTGGATATTCATTGACATACAAGATAGGTATGGCATGGAAAGATTACCTGCCAAGGCAGCAGATTTGGGAATTCAACCCTTTGAATCTCTCTTGGTTGGGATTTTGATCTCATTGCCTCATGCAAAGAATGTGCCACTGCATAAACAGCATTGTAGATACTGTAGCTTTGGCCAGTCATCTGAAATTCAAACAGAGGTGCAGTCAGATTCTCCAAATTCTCTTCCCCACTACAAGTTTCATTGATCAATAAAGGTAAGTCTGCCTTTGGAAACAGACAGTTAAACAGTTGTTGCCAAACCTCTTGAAGAAATCCATATTTGTGGGTTGAAGATTTGATGACTTGAAGAAATTGTTTGAAGCCTTGAATGTCTCTTGAATGCGCTGCAAAGGAAAGAGCCCCATGGAACAACTGGAGATCCCAACTCCTGTGAGTTCCCGTAAGGATGAAATCAGTTGGATTCATCAGGATCCAAATCTTTCTAAATAATGCACTCTCTTTATTTTCAGGATCATGTAGAAACATGATCGTTCTTAGCCACACTATTGTGATGAATTCTCCGTGGACAACAAAAACATTTGCTTTACAATCTTTCAGTTTATCAGTAATAATAGAGATTGAATTAGACAATTCGGGCAAGTCTTCCAAGTCGAGATATTGTGGAATTTTTTGTGTAAAAGCTAAACAGACTCCGTTCTGTGAAAGCAATGGTTGCAGTTTCTGCAAAAAGTGTTCTTCCTTATTTTCAAAAGCAAAGACTCCTATCCACATCCATCCAAAATGGAGGAGAAGTTGTATAAGTCCAGTGTACTGATGTTCCTCTTTTGGGACCATGCAATAAATTTGAAATAACTCAGCAATCGGAAAGTCTTCTTGGTCAAAGTAACCATAAGTCAACTAAACAAATGAAAAAGAGAAACTTCTTATTCATGAAAATCATGGGGAAAGTGTGAAGAAGACTGCCAGTTAGAAACTTAATGAAACTGTCCCTACATTGAACATTTGTCAAATTCTTTGTAGATTATGACATTTGATGAAAAAGAGGAGCAAATAAAAGTCCTTGATGAAATACTTTCTCATCTGAAATTTACCTACATTACAACTATATTGAGTTTCCAAATACAGAGTTACAGTATGTTCATCCCCTTACAACTTCTGGAGACTTGCTAAAAATCTGAACTTGTGATTTCTTCTCAGTCAAAAGAATAGATTTTTAAGAGCTAGACTTACTGGATTACCTTCTTCCCTTATTTGTACCAGATAAAAAATATTCATACATGGAAGACTATGTCCATGAGATTCTGGAGGAATAACAAGGGTTAATCATGTCTTCATTTGCTACAATTATTATAGAGATCTCCAAAAGTACCAAATAGCCCCAATCTTTGAACAATTTCCAGGCAAATCAGCTGAGTTTTAAATTCAGTTGTCACCTATTGTTTGATGGCATACGGAGCTGAGTTAAGGGCAGTAGTGAAAACACTTCCTGCCCATCCTGGGGATGGGCAGGAAGTGGCTGAAAGGAGATTCATATTCAAGGAGAGAGCTATCATATCTGATGGCAACTAGCAGAGAAGCAACCTAGAACTAAGGAGAAATTTCCTAACTATGAAAACAATTAGCCAATGGAACAACTTGCCTTCAGAAGTTGTGGGTGCTCCATCACTGGAGGATTTCAAAATGAGATTGGACAGTGATTTATCTGAAATGGTATGGAGTCTCCTGCTCAAAGAGGAGGTTGGACTAGGTGACCTCCAAGATCATTTCCAACTCTATTATTCTATGTTCTATATGCTAGCCAGCCGTTTCTATCCTCTTCTTCACATAGCTCCAGATTTCACCACAGATGGTGAAACATCAGGTTAACTTCTCAAATGAGATTAATTTTGTACTGTGATTTAAATTTTCTAATTTATGATTGTAATAAAAGGTTTTGATTTTCTTGACTGATTATTTTGAGCCAACATATTGAGTCATGGGAATAATTGCAGAAAAGAGAGCAAAATTGAAATCTGCATGGAAGGCATAGCAAAATACTAACTGATCCTATCACACAAACAATTGCATCAACAATTGCTTAAAAACAGTTGAGTTTTAAACTGTAGTAAGAAGAGTTGTGACCTATTGCTGGTCGGCTCTCAAAATACATGTATGATTGTAATAAAATATTTCGACTTAATTAGATTACCTTGATCCAGTCTATTGAATTGTGGGAAAAGCAGAAGAGGGATGATAAAAGTTATTTAATTAAATTCCTGCAGAAAGGCATGGTATCTACTATTAATTGCAAAAAGAAATTTCTCTCTCACTCCACAATTTACCTGTGGAATTTTGTAGATATGTATACTTTCTGCCATAAAGGATGATGTATCAGGACCTAGTCCCCCAATAATAGCCATAATATTCTTCTGGCTATCACATTTGTAGTTTGGGAGAAATTCCTGGGATTTGAAAAGCAGGTCCAGGGTGGTACGATAGGTCATCCTTGGGTTGTAGTAACTGTCACAGATGTGGAACCCGAGAGTGATGTTAGGTAAGATCTGGGAGTCCTCATTGATCTCCTTCACAGCAAAGGCCAAGGCAAGGGCATGTTGGTAGAATTTGGGTATTACACTGCAAATAGTTTAAACACCCCCATTGAACAAAATAAGTTGACAATTCTTTTATGGTGAAAGCATTAATATATGAGTAATAACCACTTCTGTCTCTTTTGTAAATGAGCAGATAAAGATCTTGTTAAAACACTAATAATTTGTATAGTTTTCAACTATCTAAAGTGTTTTCCTGATTTCCAGCAAATAAGTATAGAACAAAGTTAATATTTTCCCCCAAAAACTATCATATTTATTTAGAATTCAATCAGCAGGTATCACTCTTTTAATATATGTAAGTTATGCGAGGAGTGACTGCGCAGCCTGGATAATTTTTGTTAACTTACACTCTCTAAATGTTCTCCCAAAGAAAACCATATACAGCATTTACATGATTTGCAACAAATATGTATAGAACAAAGTTGTGATTTTTTCCCCCCAAGCTATGATATTTATTTCAATCAGTTTGGCATAACTAGAATACTGTCAGCAAGTATCACTCTTTTAATATATGTAAATTATGTGAGTGAATGCACAGACTAGATAATTATACTCACTAAATGTTCTCCAAAAGACTTCTTGCACCATAATTTCATACATTTCATGAGTAAGATTTTAACACAATGAAAAGCTTTATTTTCCCACAATCAGATAAGTTTGAAAGACAAGGAAGCAAGAGTAAGTTTATATTAAAAAACCGTGCATGTATTTTCAAAGAACTATTTGTCACAGAAGCAATTTTGGGAGATCTGGCTAAGATTAGAACATGAATGGAAAGAAAAAATCCTTACAGTGGCAAATCATAACCTTTTAGAGAAGGATGTTTTTTAAATTCAATTCCAAAAACGTTGTGTATTATCTGAGACACCATCCCACCCACGATGAGATCACCAGGTTGGTACCACTCATGGAGAACAGGGAAAGCATTACTCGCTGGGCAGCTCAGAGTAACTACTTTTTGCACCAAGAGCATCAGAAGGAACAACATCTTCAGGCATTTGTCATAGTGAAAATATTTGTGCCTCCTGTCCATAAGGAAGTTTGTTTTTCAATGGTTCATTCAATGATTCACCCAAGGTTTATATCTGACAATGCACCTAATCAGAAATCCCATCGTTTTCTATATGAAGTTCAATGTGTCTGCAACTTTGTATACTGACTATCATTAGAATTGAACAGATGTTCTGGAAAAGAAGAAATGAGGGAGGAAACTTAGCAATGAATCTGATGGAGCCGTTATTATCCCTTTGTGCCAATCTCCCTGGTGTTGAAGAGTTACTTTATAACCAGATATATATACTTTAATTGTTCCTGGATTTAAATACCGTTATGTACAGTACTTGATGTTTTGGCCTAATTAAAAAATATGGTGATTTCTGTAGGATATAATTATTTTGTTTTTGAGAGAATATGTGGTTCATTTGGAGGTTCATCTTTTTTTAAAATGAGCAAATGCTAATAAAATAAATCTAAGAGACATTGGCAATTGAAAATAGCCTCAAGTATTGAAGTTAATGTTCAATCCTTACAAAGGAGCAGGTTTCCCATTTTCCATATAAAATGAATATTTATTTATTTTATTTATAGTGCTGCCCTTCTCTGGAGACTCAGGGCCGCTTACGGTCTTTAGAGTACCATGGCAAGTGCTCAGCAATAGCCTTCATTCCATTGTATATGCCTGCTTATTACTAGGACTTTTTGGGGGGCCCAAGCGGCATTTTACAAAGTCAGCTTATTGCTCCCAACAATCTTGGGTCCTCAATTTACCTACCCCGAGTGGATGGAAGGCTGAGTCAACTTTGAGGCTGGTGGGATTTGAACCTTCACTAATTGCAGGCATTTGAGCTAAGTGCTAGATGATTAACAGCCTGCACCACCAAGGCCCTTATAGAATTGTATATTTATATATTTATATATAAATATATTTTATATATACATATATTATATATATTTATAATTATAATTATAGAATAGAATTGTTTAGTAGAGAAGAGGAAACATTTTTACACATTAAGGTCTGACAAAGAAGCCAATAATTTCTTTGGAAGTTTTATCCACATTTTCAGTGAAAGAATGTTGAAGAATGAAACAATAACAATGTTAGTAGAGGAGATAACTAACACACCGTCCTCCTGTGATATTATATGATGTAATATACTATGATATAATATACTATGAAGTGATATAATAGTAATCATACGATATAGTAGCGAATAATAGATATTGCAGCACTTTTCCAATGTCTAAGGGCCTGTCCCAAAAAAGAAATGGGTCAATCTATTCTCCAAAGCACTTGAAGGCAGTACAAGAAGCAATGGATGGGAACCAATCAAGGAGAGAAGCAACCTAGAACTAAAGAGAAATTTCCTGACAGTGAAAATAATTAATCAGTAGGATGTCTTGCCTCCAGAAGTTGTGGGTGCTCCATCATTAATGATTTAATTAATGATTTCTATGTGTCGCCTATGTATAGCACACTATATTTCTCTTCTTTTTTGTGAGCAATTTAGCAAAGCCACAAATATTAAATGATGCGCTAATTCCTCTTTATGAGTTGCCCCCTATGGTTTAGCTCAGGCCTAAAAACAGTGATATAGCATTTTGGCAGGAATATGCATCTCAGTAATGCACCACTGGAGGACATGATATAGAATACCTCCACAGTTACCATGGCTTTTCTTTTTGTGCTCAGATAGGCTGGAAAGAAGGAGATCAAAACACTGCAAAAGGCCAACATGCTGAAGGTGATGAACTTGGCTTCATTATTTATTTATTTATTTTATTTATTTATTTATTAATTGCATTTATATACCGCCCTTCTCCCAAGGGACTCAGGGCGGTGAACAGCTCATCTAAAAACCCCACAGAAAATACAAAAGTTAAAAAGTAATTAAATTTAAATCAGCTGCATACTAAAATTAGGAAACCCCCCCCCCACCCTTAAAACCCAATTTAAATTAAAAATGGAGATCAAATTTAAAATCATCATCTCAGCCCAGGCCGGCCTGCTCAAAGAGCCAGGTCTTTAACGCGCGCCTGAAGGCCCTCAGGTCCGTGCCGGTACGAAGTTCCGGTGGCAGAGTATTCCAGAGGGCGGGGGCACCCACAGAGAAGGCCCTACTCCTTGGCGCCGCCAGACGACACATAGCGGCCGACGGCACCCGGAGCAGACCCTCCCTGTGGGAACGCACCGGCCTGTTGGAGAACGTTGGCAGAATGCGGTCCTGAAGGTAACCTGGTCCCATGCCATGGGTCGCCCTAAAGGTCAAAACTAGAACCTTAAAGCGAACCCGGAGAGCCACCGGCAACCAATGCAGCTCGCGCAGGAGAGGCGTCACATGGGCGCTACGTGACGCCCCCATAATCACCCGCGCGGCTGCATTTTGCACCAACTGGAGTCTCCGGATGCTCCCCGCAGGGAGCCCCATGTAGAGGGCATTACAATAGTCCAGGCGAGAGGTGACAAGGGCCTGAGTGACCGTGCGCAAGGCGTCCCGATCCAGGAAGGGCCGCAACCGGTAGATCCGACGGATCTGATGAAACGCCCCCCTGGAGACGGCCGCAATGTGATGTTCAAGTGACAGCCGTACATCCAGGAGGACTCCCAGGTTGCGAGCCCTCTCTGTGGGGGGCAAAACTTCCCCCCCAATAGCCAGCGAAGGTGTCAGCTGGCTATATCGGGGCGCCGGAAACCACAGCCACTCGGTCTTGGATGGGTTGAGCCGAAGCCTGTTCCCGCCCATCCAGTCCCGCACGGCCTCCAGGCACCTAGACATAGTCCCCACAGCATCGTTGGGGTGGTCCGGAGTGGAGATGTACAACTGGGTGTCATCTGCATACAGATGACACCTCACTCCAAGACCACGGATGATCTCGCCCAGCGGCTTCATGTAAATGTTGAACAGGAGGGGAGAAAGGACCGACCCCTGAGGCACCCCACAAACCAGGGGCCTAGAGGTGGACCTCTCCCCCCCCGCCAACACGAATTGCGAACGGTCAGAGAGGAAGGAGGAGAACCATCGAAGGACGGTTCCCCCAATCCCCAACCCCCCCAACCGTCGCAATAAGATACTATGGTCGATAGTATCAAAAGCCGCCGAGAGATCTAATAGGACCAGGACAGAGGAGAACCCTCTGTCACGAGCCCTCCAGAGATCATCGACCAACGCGACCAATGCCGTCTCAGTGCTATGTCCAGGCCTGAAGCCCGATTGGAAGGGATCGAGGTAAGTAGCTTCCTCCAGGTACCGGGGGAGCTGACGTGCCACCACACTCTCAACAACCTTCGCCACGAAGGGAAGGTTGGAGACTGGACGATAGTTGTTTAAAATAGCTGGGTCCAGGGAAGGCTTCTTGAGGAGGGGGCGCACCACCGCCGCCTTCAAGGCGGTAGGGAGCACCCCCTCTCTCAAGGAAGCGTTGACAATCCCCTGGAGCCAGCCTCGTGTCGTCTCCCTGGCAGCCAAAACCAGCCAGGAAGGACACGGGTCCAATAAACAGGTGGTGGCATTCAGACCCCCCAGCAACCTGTCCACACCCTCGGCGGTCACAGGATCGAACTCCCCCCAGATAACACTCTCAAGACCTGCCCCGGACACCTCCCCCGGGACCACCCAATTGGAGTCGAGCCCCTCCCGAATCTGAGCGATTTTATCATGCAGAAATCGGGAAAACTCCTCTGCCCTACCCTGCAAGAGGTCATCCCGCGCTCTCGGTTCAAGTAGAGAGCGGGTCACTCTAAACAGGGCGGCAGGCCGATTTTCTGCTGATGCAATAAGGGCGGAGAAATACGAAGATTTCGCCGACCCTATCGCCACAAGGTAAGTCTTAATATGAGATCTCACCTGTGTTCGGTCAGACTCAGAACGGCTCGCCCTCCAAATGCCCTCTAGACGTCTTTTCCGGCACTTCATCTCCCGTAGCTCCTCCGTATACCACGGAGCCAAATGGGATCTGTGCCGGGTCAGAGGTCGCAGAGGCACAACTCGCTCTAGGGCCCCGGCGGCCAACCCATCCCAGGTGGCCACCAGGTCTCCAGGCGAGCTGAGAGCCAGATATTCAGGAAATGGCCCAAGCTCCCTCTGGAACCGATCCGGGTCCATTAGGCGCCTGGGGCGGAACCATCTAAGTGGCTCCGCCTCCCTGCGGTGGGGGGTAGCGGAACAGAAATCCAGCCTAAGGAGGGAATGATCTGTCCATGACAAGGGTGTAATAACTAAATCCCCCCAATTACAGTCATTCAACCACTGCCCAGAGACAAAAATCAGGTCCAGCATGTGTCCTCCTATGTGAGTGGGGGCAGAAACTAACTGGGTCAGGTCCATGGCCATCATGGAAGCCAAGAACTCCCGGACCAACCCCGAGGTTTCACCGAGCGATGGCAGTTTGAAATCCCCCATGACCAAAAGCCTAGGGGTCTCAACCGCCAGCCCGGCTATTACCTCTAGGAGTCCGGGTAGGGCCGATGAGACGTGGCAGGGAGCCAGGTACGCCATCAAAAGACCCATCTGTACCCCTTGCCCCCACTTCACAAATAGAGATTCACAGCCAGCCGTCTGAGGGACAGTGGCCTCCCTAGGACAAAGGACTTCCTTTATAAGCATCGCTACCCCACCACCCCTTCCCTGAGCCCTAGGCTGGTGAAATGCAAGGAAACCTGGTGGGCACATCTCAACCAGAGGGACACCGCCCTCTGGGCCCAACCAGGTTTCGGTGACACCTACCAGGTCCGCGGCCTCCTCCTGAACCAGAGGGGGCGGGGCTGGTGTTGCGACGGTACGGTGTGCAATCTTGAAGATAGCCGCCAATATCTTTGCTGATAGATGGTTCAAACGGACATAAACCATCCCGAAGAGATGGTGAATGTAAAGAGCACATCCTATTAATTTGTTTTTTTGTTTTGTTTTTGAGTCTATTTTTTATTTTTATATTTTATTTTAAAGGGAAAATCCTTTTTCATTTACCTGTTTTTTGGTATTATTATTATTAGTATTAATTTTTCTTTTTCTTTTTAAGGGAGTGGGTTTTTTTTCTTTTTCGTTTTGCCTCCCATCTTTCTATTTATTTTCTATATTGGTTTTTTCTGTGACTTTTTTTTTTCTTTTTATAACTGAGATTTTTTAATTGGATTAAGGTGTTGAAGAACCTGAAGATTTTTTTTTGTTGTTGTTGCCATACACAATACTTGACATTTTTTCCTTTTTCTTTTTATAGTTTTTTTCTTCTCCTTTTGGGGGGTTTTTCTTGCTATTGATTGGATTAAGGTGTACAAGAACCTGAAGAAATTTTTCTTTTATTCTGCTTTCCCTTTTCCTCCACTATTTCTACTTGGAATTACAATTGGTCATTACACGAGTGGATTAAGGTCTAGAAGAACCTGAAGATTTTGAAGATTTTGAAATGAGTAAGAAACTAACAGTGGCTGGTTCCTCAATTCCTACTTCTTCTTTTTCACCATCTGGAGGACAACGCTCAATACAGACAATGTTACAACAAGAAAAAGGTGACGCTGCAGATGATTATGCAAGGAATTCAAAACATACAAGCAAGAACAGAGAAAACTGAAAAGAGAACAGAGAACATTGAACAAAGAACAGGAAAAACTGATGAAAAGGTGGAGAATATTCAACAAACGATGATGAAGTATGATGAGAGATTCAAAAAAATTGAAGAAGAAGATAAACAAAGAGATAAGAAAATTGGAGATATTGATGGAAGATTAACCATGGCTGAATAAGATAAAAGTGGAATACTGGGATGGGAGATGGACAGATCAGAATTTTATCTTAGATTCCAAAACATAGAGGAAGAAAAGGGACAAAATTTGGCAGAGATAATGATAAAAATCTTGGCTGAGGCATTGGAAATAACTAAAGAGAAGATGATGGATGGAATATTTGAGGTTTTTCAAGTTTTCACAAGATACACAATGAGAAATAGTTTGCCAAGAGAAGTTCACATTAGATTTACAAAGAAAGCTATTAAAATGCAAATATTACAGGTGGCAAGAGAGAAAACATTGAAATACAAAAATAAGGAGATTGTGGTTCTGAAACAAGTACGCAGAAGAGTGAGAGAGATGAGAAGAGAGTATTGATTCTTGATTAAAATACTGCTCAAAAAAGAGGTGAATTACAGATGGATGATACCAGAAGGCTTAATGTTTACATGGCAGGAAGAAAGACACAGAATTGATTCATTTGAGAAAGCAGAATTATTTTATACAGAATACTTCGGAGGGAAAGAGGAGGAGACAGAAAAAGAAATGTCACTAATTGAATTTCAAGAGGACTGTCAAGCAGTGATTAAAAAAGAAGAAGGTGCAGTAGACAGAAAGGTGGAAGCTAGAGAACGAGAACCAAGATCTACTAGGGCTGCAAAACCTATTTACAGTATAATCATGGAAGAGAAAAAAACTGATTACAATTAATATAAATGGACTCAACTCAGCTGTTAAAAGAAGGAAAACTTTCCATAAATTAGAGAAATTAAAATTTGATATAATCTGTTTACAAGAAGTACATATTAAAAAGCAACATGAACAACTATTGACACAGTCAAAGCTAGGGAAAATATTTACTTCCTTGAACAATGTAAGAAAAGAGGAGTGGTCTTATACATCAAAGATACTATTCCAGTGAAATTGATCCATACGGATGATGATGGAAGACTTTTAATGATGGAAATAATGGACAATAATATGAAAACACTCCTGATAGCAATCTATGCTCCGAATGAAAATCAAGAAGAATTTTATAGAAAATTACATATGAAAATAATTGAATTGGACTATGCTAATATCTGTATGATGGGAGACTTCAATGGAATAGTAGATAATAAACTGGACTATACAACACAGAAAACAACAAAGAAAAGCAGAAAGGCTCTCCCTAGATCCTTTTTTAAAATGATAGATGAATTAAATTTAAAAGATGCATGGAGAGAAAGAAACGCTAAGACCAAACAATACACCTTTTATTCAAAGAGACATTCATCATGGTCTAGAATAGATATGATATGGATGTCAACAAAACTGATCGCTAATCTTCAAGAAAGACATTACAAGAATCATTGAATCTCCCATTGTTAGAAGTTATGAATGAAGTTATGTCAAAGAAGAGGATACCCAAAACATGGTCTGAAGCTTATATTACACTTGTCCCAAAGGAGGACGCCGACCCACTACAAATCAAGAACTATAGACCTATTTCCCTATTAAATTCAGATTATAAAATTTTTGCTTTAATATTGGCAGAAAGACTCAAAAATATTTAAATAACTTTATTCATCCTCATCAAAATGGATTTCTGCCAAAGAGACAAATGAAAGATAATATGACAATAATTTTGCATACTTTAGAATATTATGAGGCACATCTGAAAAACAAATGGCTTTGATATTTTTAGATGCACAGAAGGCCTTTGACAATGTGAATTGGTGATTTATGTTATTACAGTTAGAGCAGTTGGGCTTTGGTAAAAAATTTATTCATGCAATAGAAGCTATATGTCATAAACAAGCAGCAAAGATAATGATAGAGGGAGAATTGACAGATTCTATTGACATAAGAAAAGGAACAAGACAAGACTGTCCACTGTCACCTCTGTTGTTCGTGTTAACTTTGGAAGTGCTAAATAGAAATATTAGAGAAGAAAAAGATATAAAAGGGATGAAAATTAAAAAGGAAGAATTTAAATTGCAAGCATTTGTGGATGATCTGGTTTTCATCTTAGAAGATCCATTAGAAACAGCATTAAAACTGATAGAAAAGATAGAGGTATATGGAAAGGTAGCTGGTATGAAAATAAATAAAGATAAAACAAAGATTTTGACAAAGAATATGTTATTAAGACAAAAGGATGAATTGGCGGATGTTTTGAAAATTCAGGTCACAAATAAGATCAAGTATTTGGGGATACATTTGATAGCAAGATGTAGCACACTTAAAGAGAATAATTATATTAAACTCAAGCAACAGATAGTGAGAGATTTGGTGAAATGGGAAAACTTAGAATTACCATTAATAGGGAGAATATCAACAATCAAGATGAATATATTACCCAGAATTGTATATCTGTTTCCAACACCTCCAATTAGGCTAGGGAAAGATTATTTTGAAGATCTAAATAAAATTGTGTTGAAATATATATGGCAGGGAAAGAAAGCGAGAATAAAACTAAAACTCTTACAAGATGCTAGAATAAGAGGAGGATTTGGGAGTTATGCTACCAAGCTACAAATCTGATATGGGTTAAGGAATGGATAACATTAAGAAATACTAGATTGTTGACATTAGAAGGACATGATTTGTTGTTGGGGTGGCATGCCTTCTTATGGTACAAGGGAATTAAAACACAGGGGTACTTTAGAAGACATTATATATGGGAGGCTTTGTGGTTAAACTGGGAGAAGACTAAAAGACAATGTTATTTGAAAATTCCAATCTGGCTATTGACTACTGAAGCATTATCTTATCCTATAACATATAAAAAGGAACAAACAGTTAGATATGGAGAAATATTGAATGAAAAGGGTGAACTTAAATCTATGTAAAAACTAGAGGAACAAGGTAGAAAGAGGAATTGGTTTTCATATGCACAAATACGCTCCACATATGATAAAAATTCCAAAACAGAAGGTTTCTACAATAAATTGACTGATTTAGATAAGATTTTGACAGGTACCGATGAAAAAGTGATTAAAAAATTGTATGGATATTTACTAGAAGTTAAGCTAGAAAAAGAACAAGTTAAAGAAACAATGATTGTTTGGGGGAAAAATTTTAGATATGGGATTGATTTAGAGAAATGGCAAAAATTGTGGTCTCAAAATTATAAAATGACAATGTCAACAGCATATAAAGAAAATTTGTATAAGATGTTTTACAGGTGACGTCTACCCCCAACAAGAATAGCAAGAATGTTCAAGAACAAATCTGAAAAATGTTGGAAATGTCATCAGATACCTGGCTCATATTATTTATTTATTCAAATTTGTATACCACCCCCTCTCCCTAAAGACTCAGCGTGGTTCACAGCGAGATAAAAACATATAAATACAAATATAATAAATTTTTAAAATAAATTAAAAGAATTAAATAGATAGGCTTTAAGAGATTAAGAGTGGGGAATTAGAAAAGTTAAAAACCATTTAAAAGCCGAATTTTATATAACACTAGGCCAGACCGGCTAGATGGAATAGGTGGGTTTTTAGTGCGCGCCGGAAGGTCAACATGTCGGGGATGGTCCTTATCTCCAGGGGCAATTCGTTCCAGAGGGAGGGGGCTCTCAGAGAGAAGGCCCGAACCCTCGGGGCCGTCAGCCGTCCAGCCGGTGGTACCCCAAGGAGGCCCGCTCTATGAGAGCGCACTGGTCGGCGAGAGACTGATGGTGGCAGCAGGCGATCCCGTAAGTGTCCAGGTCCCAAGCCATGGAGCACTTTAAAGCTGGTCACTAACACGTTGAATCGCACCCGGAAGGCCACCGTGAGCCAATGCAGCTCGCGCAAAAGTGGTGTAACATGGGAGCTCAGAGGAGACCACAAGACCACCCGCACGGCCGCATTTTGCACCAGCTGGAGCCTCCGGGTGCTCTTCAAAGGGAGCCTCATGTAGAGAGCATTGGCATAATCCAGCCGGGAGATGACGAGGGCAGATGTGACTGTGCGAAGTGCATCCCAATCCAAAAAGGGCTGCAACTGGTAGATCTCATGGACCTGACAAAAAGCCCCCCTGTTGACGGCTGCTATATGATCTTCTAATGACAGCCGTACATTCAGGAGGACAACTAAATTGCGTGCCCTTTCCGTGGGGGCTAGAAATTCCCTCCCTGCCAACGGCCAGCGAAGGAGTAAGCTGGCTGTATCAGGGCGCTGGAAAGCACAGCCATTCGGTCTTGGCTGGGTTAAACTGAAATCTGTTTCGCCCCATCCAACCCCGTACAGCCCCCAGGCATCGGGTCATCACTTCCACGGCTTCATTAGGGTGGCCCGGGGTAGAAAAGTACAACTGAGTATCATCAGTGTACTGATGAAATTCTATCCCAAAGCCACGGATGATCTCACCCAGCGGCCTCACATAAATGTTGAACAGGAGGGGCGAGAGCCCCGACCCCTGAGGTACTCCACAAATCAGGGGCCTCGAGGTCGATTTCTGCCCCCCTGCCAACACAAATTGCGAGCGGTCAGAGAGGAAGGAGGAGAACCACCCTAACATGGTACCTCCCACTCCCAACCCCCCCAGTCACCGCAATAAGATACTGTGGTTGACAGTATCAAAAGCCACTGAGAGATCTAATAGGACCAGGACAGAGGAAAATCTCCTCTCACGGGCCCTCCAGAGATCATCAACTAACGTGACCAATGCCGTTTCCGTGCTGTGTCCGGGCCTGAAGCCTGATTGTCGTGGATCCAAATATGATTCCTCCAGGTGC
This sequence comes from Bungarus multicinctus, assembly GCA_023653725.1. Lineage (NCBI taxonomy): Eukaryota > Metazoa > Chordata > Lepidosauria > Squamata > Elapidae > Bungarus > Bungarus multicinctus. Next base: position 141,593,231 of record CM042840.1, on the reverse strand, counting down.
CGGGAGAGCTGTCGTGCCACCACACTCTCAACAGCCTTCACCATAAAGCGAAGGTTGGAGACCGGACGATAGTTAGATAATAAGGTCGGATCCAGGGATGGGTTCTTGAGGAGGGGTCTCACCACCGCCTCTTTCAAGGCATGAGGTAAGAACCCCTCACTCAAGGAAACATTTATAATGCCCTGGAACCAACCGCGTGACACCTCCCGGGCGGCTAAAACCAGCCAGGAGGGACACGGGTCCAATAAACATGTGGTGGCATTAAGCCCACCTAGCATCCTGTCCACATCCTCAAGGGTCACAGGATCAAACTCTCCCAGATAACCTCACCGAACTCCATCCCCATCCCCTTGTCCAGAGTTGCTCAGAGTCCAACCCATCCCGGATCTGAGCGATTTTGTCCTGGAGAAAATTCAAAAAATCCTCAGCCAGCCCTTGTAGAGCTTCATCCCGCGTTCCCACTTCTAGGAGGGAGTGGGAACATATTACCATATGTGATGGACATATGCAGATGGTAAAAGATATTGGACTAAAATCCACACATGGTTTGAAAAAAATGACAAAAAAATACATAGACTTGAAACCAGAGATATTTTTATTGGGAATTTTACCTGAAATATACAGTAAGGAATTGAAATATTTGATTGTAAACGTATTGACAGTGGCTAGGATTGTATTTGCTAAAAACTGGAAAAATGAGAAAATACCAACACAGGAGTAAGTTATTAAGGAAATAATGAAATGTGCTGAAATGAGTAGATTGACATTTGAAATCAGAGAACAAGAAGATAAACAATTTTATAAGATTTGGGATTTAATTTATCATTGGTTAGACAATAAAATATGGTAATGAAATATGTAGAATTTTAGAATATAAAGTATATAGAAATATGTATTATCATAATATAACTATGGGATAGATTTGGGATGATAATATGAATGGTCATAAAGTAAATCAATTAAAATATGGATTATTTTGCATAACATGAAGGAATAATAGTATAGTCAAATGATTGATTAACCATGATATTAATGTATTTAGAAATATTTGATAGATAATACGAGAACATATACAAGTAATTGTAAGTGCTGACTATGAAGTGGATGCACAAAACATTTTGTAAACCAACCAACACACTGCAAGCATGTAAGTGGAAGATGGCTTGATGTTTTTATGTTATAAATAAAATAATAAAATTTTATTTAAAAAAAGATCTTGCTAACTGAATATATTCAGAGGAAAAAAGGTTTAAGATAAATAATCTTGGAGAATGTATGAAAATGTAGCAAAATGAGCACATCATTTGGAATAGGCAACAATGAATTTTAATAATAATCCAAATCCTATATAAAATCTTGTTTGTTAGAAACAATAGTGTCTATAATAATAATGATAGCATTACACAATATTATGAAATATAGCAATAGTAGGCTGTCTATTCTTTTTTGTCAAATATTTTCAATAGCTAGAAAGAATACACGATTTACTACGTTCTTTTTATAAGTTGTTCCCGGTGGTTGAGGTCAGGCCGCAAAACAATGATGTAGTATTTTGGCAAAAATATGCATCCCAGTAATGCAGCGCTGGAGGCCAAGATGGAAAAGACCTCCACAGCTATCATGGCTTTTCCTTTTGTGCTCAGGTAGGCTGGAAAGAAAGAGATCCACACACTGCAAAAGGCCAACATGCTGAAGGTGATGAACTTGGCTTCATTAAAACTGTCAGGCAATTTATGGGCAAGGAAAGCCACGATAAAGCTGGCGATGGCCAAGATTCCCATGTAGCCCAAGACACAATAGAAGAAGAAAGCTGAGCCTTCATTGCATTGTAAAATCATTTCTTGGAGCTCCGAGTGCATGTCCAACTCAGGGAATGGGGGAAATATCAACAACCAAAGTATACAAATACATACTTGCAGGAGAGAGCATGAGAGGACAATAGAAAAACCCAATCTTTTCCCCACCCACTTCCTCATCTGAGATCCTGGTTTAGTGGCCATGAAAGCCACAATCACAGTGATGGTTTTGGCCAGGACACTAGAAATGGCCACTGAGAAGGTGATGCCAAAAGTTGGTTGTCGGAGAAGGCAGGCCATTTTGCTAGGTTGGCTGAGGAAGAGCAACGGTGAGAGAAAACAGAGCTGAAGAGAGACAAGGAGGGTGTAGGTGAGGGACCGGTTATTGGCTCTGACAATGGGAGTATCTCTGTGCTTAATAAAAGTCCCAAGTACCCGAGATGTCAAGAAGAAGAAAGAAAGAGCTGCTGTGGCTAAACTAATTCCCAAGGTTTCCTCAAAGCTTAGAAATACCAGCAGTTTTGAGATGCATTCTTTCTTTTCTTTATTTGGATACTGATCTTTTGAACATTGAAAACAGTCATCCATATCTGAAAGAAAAGTCAAGACATGTTTTTATATATTCTATATTTTTGAAAATAATATTCCTTATGGGTGCCAATCATTATCCCTGTCATGTTTTTTTTTTTCCACTGGCTATCGGATGGATCATGTTTCTATGGAAATGCAGTTTTTCCATCATTGAATCAGCTAGGACCACCATAAAAGAAGGACAATGGGACTGGCAATTAATCTATGAAATACAGTCCTGTCTGACACTTTCAAAAAATAAAAATTTAGACTATTTTGACTTCCCATTTTTCCAAAACATAGAGAAGAAACTTGTAAAGGTGGATATAAGAGCTCAGCACTTATGGGCAAACTTTGAATTCAGAATGAGAGGTTGAGATTCACAGGTATAGAAATGAATATTCACCTTGAAGAACTCACGCAACTATTTGCTACACTAAAGTAACAGATAACAGATAATCAGAGTGGAAAGGGACCTTGTAGGTCATCTAGTCCAACACCCTGCCCAAGTGGGAGACACTACACCATTTCTGACAAAATGGCAGTCCAATCTCTTTTTTGAAAGTCTCAAGTGATGGTGCTCTCATAACTTCCAAGGGCAAACTGTTCCATTGCTTTCACTGTCAGAAAGTTTCTCCTTATTTCCAAGTTAAATCTCTCCTTATTCAGTTTTCACCCATTATTCCTTGTGTGGCCTACAGGCGCTTTAGAAAATAACGTGTCTCCTACCTCCTTGTGGCAGCCCCTCAAATATTGGAAGACCGCTATCATGTCTCCCCTGGTCCTTTTCTTTACTAGACTACCCAAGCCGAGTTCCTGCAACTGTTCGTTGTATGTTTTAGCCTCCAGTCCCCTAATCATCCTGGTTGCTCTTCTCTGTAATTTTTCTAGAGTCTCTACATCTTTTTTATAATTGGTGACCAAAACTGGATGCAGTACTCTAGGTGTGGTCTAATTAAGGCTTTACAGAGTGGTATTAGTATCTCCCTTGATTTTGATTGTATCCCTCTGTTAATACCACTTAGGATTGCATTAGCTTTTTTGGCTGCTGCTGCACACTGCTGGCTCATATCTAACTGATTGTACACTAAGACTCCAAGATCCCTCTCACAGTTACTGTTAGCTATTCCTGCCAGCTTAAGTATCATCTGGAAATTTGGTAAGTTTTCCCTTCCATTCCCTCATCTAAGTCATTAATGAAGATATTGAAGAGTACTGGGCATAAGACGGAACTTTGTGGCACCCCACTGCTTACTTCCCTCCATGTAGACTTAGACTCATTAAGGACTACTCATTGAGTATGGTTTGCCAGCCAGTTGCGAGTCCATCTAGGGGTGGTGCTATCTATTCCACCTTTTTCTAGCTTACTAAGAAGTAGGTTGTGGTCTACTTTGTCGAATGCCTTGTTGAAATCTAAATTTATTATGTCCACAGTATTTTGCTGGTCTACTAATTTAGGCACTGTGTTGAAGAATGAAATGAGATTGATTTGGCATGATCTGTTTTTAACAAACCTGTGCTGACTGTTAGTTACTACATTACTTATTTCTAAATGTTGGCAGATCTGTTTTTTTATTATCTTTTCCAGTATCTTCCCGGGTATTGATGTTAGGCTGATTGGTCTATAGTTTCCTGGGTCTGTTTTTTTCCCCTTTTTTGAAGATGGGAACCACATCAGCTCTTTTCCAGTCCACTGGTAGTTCCCTGGTGCTCCAGGATTTTTGAAAGATATGGTGCAGTGGTTCTGAGATGACCTCTGCCAGCTCCTTTAAAACTCTGGCCCAGTAATCCATCAGGCCCAGTGATTTGTTTTCATCAAGACCAGACAGGTGTTTCATTACTATTTTTTTGCTTATTTTAACTTTTATTTCTGGTCTGTCTTTTACAGTTATGTTGTTGGTGGGTTGAGCTATAGTTTCTTTTTGTGTGAAGATGGATGCAAAGAATGAGTTAAGCAGTTCTGCTTTCTCTCTGTTGCCTGTTACTTCCTTGCCATCTTCTCTCTTTAATGGACGACTGTTTCCTTGATTTTTTTCTTGTTATTTATATGTTGGAAGAAACTTTTTTTATTATCTTTGACTTTTGTTGCAAGTCTTTGTTCATTCTCAGCCTTCGCTATCCTGACTTCGTCTTTGCAGATTCTGGCTATCTGCTGATATTCTGCCTTAGTTGCATGTCCTTCTTTCCATTTTTTGTACTTGTCCTTTTTTTCTTTCAATTTGCCAGAGAAATCTTTGTGCAGCCATGCAGGTTTCTTCTTAGATTTCTTGTTTTTCTTTCTCAGTGGTATTGTGCTGGTCTGGGCTTCTATGATCATACTTTTTAGAGTTTCCCAAGATTCTAGAGTTTTTTTTCCCTGTTAGGATTTTCATATTTATTTATTTATTTATTTATTTGTTCATGCTTCTATACCGCTCCCTCTCCCAAAAAGGGACTCGGGGCGGTGCACATTCAACAACAAAAACAGTACAGGTAACGGAGATGAAATAAATAAAAATCTAAAATGGTTAAGAACAACACCAACAGAAAGATTATCTAAAATTTAATTTAACCCGAATGATTCAATTGGCTAGACCGGCCTGCTTGAACAACAAGGTTGAACACTGCGCGCCGGAAGTTGAGGATATCCGACATGGCTCATGTCTCCGAGGGGAGACAATTCCAGAGGGATGGGGCTCCCACAGAGAAAGCACGTAGTCTCGGGGCTGCCAGTCGGCAGTGATTTAGTGGTGGGACCCCGAGCATGGCGACTCTGTGGGAGTGTACTGGGCGGCGGGAGGTTGTTGGTGGCAGAAGGCGGTCCCATAAGTATCCAGGTCCCGAGCCATGGAGCACTTTGAATACTATTAGTACCACCTTGAATCGAATCCGGAAGGCCACAGGAAGCCAGTGCAGCCGGCGGAGAAGAGGTGTTATGTGGGCGTCCCGAGGGGCGCCGATGATCATCCGCGCGGCGGCATTCTGAACTAACTGTAGCCTACGGAGAGTCTTCAAGGGGAGCCCCATGTAGAGAGCATTATAGTAGTCCAAACGGGAGATGACGAGAGCAGAGGTGACTGTGCGAAGTGCGCCCAGATCCAGGAAGGGTCGCAATTGGTAGATCAGACGAATCTGATAAAAAGCACTCCTGATGGCGGCTGCAATATGGTCTTCCAAAGACAGTCGCACATCCAGGAGTACACCCAAGTTGCGTGCCCTTTCCACTGGGGATAGTGTCTCTCCTCCTATGGTCAGCGATGGAATAAGCTGACTGAATCTGGGGGCAGGAGACCACAGCCACTCGGTTTTAGTCGGGTTGAGACGGAGTCTGTTTTGACCCATCCAATTTCGTACGGCTTCCAGGCACCGGGTCATCACCTCGACGACTTCGTTGGGGTGGTCTGGAGTGGAGATGTACAGCTGAGTATCATCAGCGTACTGGTGGAATTCCACTCCAAAGCCACGGATGATATTACCTAGCGGCTTCATATAAATGTTGAACAGCAGGGGAGAGAGCACCAACCCCTGAGGCACCCCACAGAGTAGGGGTCTCGGGGTCGATCTCTGTCCCCCTGTCAACACAAATTGCGAACGGTCGGAGAGGAAGGAGGAGAACCATTGAAGCACGGTGCCTCCAATCCCTAGCCCCTCCAACCGATGCAACAGGATACTGTGGTCGACAGTATCAAAAGCCGCCGATAAATCGAGGAGGACCAGAACAGAGGAATGGCCTCTGTCCCGTGCCCTCCAAAGATCATCCATCAACGCGACCAATGCCGTCTCAGTGCTGTGCCCGGGCCTGAAGCCCGATTGGAGGGGGTCAAGATAATTCGCTTCATCCAGGTACTGCGGGAACTGACGTGCCACTACGGTCTCTATAACCTTCGCTACAAAGCGAAGGTTGGAGACAGGACGATAATTGGATAGTAATGCTGGGTCCAAGGACGGTTTCTTGAGGAGGGGACGAACCACCGCTTCTTTCAAAGCAGTGGGTAGAAACCCCTCTCTCAAGGAAGCGTTTATAATGCCTTGGAACCAGCCTCGTGTTACCTCCCGAGTGGCTAGAACCAGCCAGGAGGGACACGGGTCTAATAAACAAGTGGTAGCATTCAGTCCCCCCAGTATTCTGTCAACGTGTTCTTTGGTAACAGAGTCGAACTCAACCCAGTTGACCTCACCGATATCTGATCCCGCCCTCTCATCTGGAGAGGACCAGTCGGAGTCCAAATCGTTCCGAATCTGAGCGATTTTATCCTGGAGAAATATGGAAAATTCCTCAGCAAAACCTTGCAAAGGATCATCCTGTGACTCCACTTTTAATAGAGAGCGAGTCACCTTAAACAAGGCAGCTGGGCGGTTTTCTGCAGGATGCAATAAGGGTGGAGAGGTAAGTTCTCCTGGCCATCCTTATCGCCACTAAATACGTCTTAATATAAGCACGTAGTAGTGTTCGGTCAGAATCAGAACGGGTGGATCTCCAACTACTCTCTAGGTGTCTTTTCCGGCGTTTCATCTCCCTCAGCTCCTCGGAGAACCAAGGGGCTATCTGGGAGCGGCGCCGGGTCAGAGGCCGCAAGGGCACAACCCGATCAAGTGCTTTAGCAGCCGCCAAATTCCAGGCGGCAACCAAGTCCTCGACCGAGTTGTGTGTGTGAGTTTCGGGGAGTGGCCCAAGCTCCGTCAGGAACCTTTCAGGGTCCATCAGGCACCTGGGGCGGTACCATTTTAATGGCCCCGCCTCCCTGCGGTCAAGAGGTGTGGAACGGAAGTCAAGCTTTAGGAGTGAATGGTCTGACCATGACAGGGGTTCTATGACTATATTCCCTACACCCAGATCACTCTGCCACTGATCAGAGACAAAAACTAAGTCTAGGGTATGACCTCCGATGTGAGTAGGGTCCCGGATTAATTGGGTTAGGCCCATGGATGTCATGGAAGCCATGAACTCCTGAGCAGGTCCCGAGGTACCGCCGGCAGAGGGAAGGTTGAAATCACCCATGACCATAAGCCTAGGGGTCTCAACCGCCATGCCAGCAATAACCTCAAGAAGCTCAAGCAGGGCAGATGATGCATAGCAGGGAGCCAGGTAAGCGATCAACAAGCCCTTCTGAACCTTGGAACCAAACTTCACGAAAAGAGATTCACATCCAGACGTCTGAGAAACAGTGGACTCCCTCGGACAAAGATCTTCCTTGATAACTAACACAACACCTCCACCCCTTCCCTGGGTCCTCGGACGATGAAAAGCCCGAAACCCGGCCGGGCACATATCGACCAGAGGGACACCCCCCTCTGGGCCCAGCCAGGTCTCGGTGATACCCACCAGGTCCGCCCCCCCCCCCTCTAAGATCAAGTCATGAATGAGAGGGGCTTTGTTCATGACGGACCTGGCGTTACACAACATCAGTCGAAGGCCCAGGGCCCGAACACTCAGACCACCTGGAGAACGGGAAGCGATAATGGGGTCGGAGCGCGTCACAGCAGATAGAGAGCGGAGACGCGCTCCCGAAACAGAATGTGGCCCCTTATAGATGCCAAATCTGCCTCTCCCGCTCACCGTTTTAATGGATTTGATGACACCCTCTTCTGGATAACCCCCCATCCTCAATTGAGCCATGTCGGAATCCTGACCATTCCGGCTGCGCTCTAACTGTGAACAGGTTGGAGCCCCAGGTGAGTTGTCCCCCAATTTGTTAAGGAATTTGATTAGAAATTTTAAGAAACCCTCCCTCCCACGCTTCCGACAACGACTCCACCATCTCTCTGGATCCCAGGATCCGTCCTTGAGATGGGATTTGGAGAGACAAGGGGGCCAGATTTGAGATAGGGGAACATATCTCAAGGCCCGCAGTTCAGTTGAAGAATATGATAATATATGGGGGATATGACTGTGAGTTTGTGATGGAGTAGGCGGGTCAAATGATGGTCCTAAGAACTTGAAAGGGGTTGGAGGAGGAACGAATAATGGCCACAGTTTAGGTTTAGATCTCCAGACAGGATGTGAGCAAGGTGGTGATATAGTTCTGGATCTCGGGTCTCGCCGCTGGTCGATGAGTAACTGCCGCAACTGTGATGGCGGCGGAGGACAAGAGGATGGAGAGTGGTCGTGAGATGGTCCTGGCTCATTCCCTAGGCCTTGTCGTTGTCTGTAAGGTCTCCGGGGTGGCGGTTGATGATTGATCAGGAGCTGCGGTCTTGACTCCAGGTCTCGCTGTCGACCAAGACATAGTCGCTGCAGTGGTGGTGGTGGCAGAGGCCATGAAGGCAAAAAGTGGCTGTGTGGTGGCCTCTGGATCATCCCCAGGCCTTGTCGCCATCCATAAGGTGATTGACGTAATAGCGGTGGTGATAGTGGTGGCGGCGGAGGCGGAGGCCACGGGGACAGAACACGGTTGTGTGGGAGTCCCGGCCCTGTTCCCGGGCCTCGTCGCCGCATGTAAGGAGACCATTTTGACAGCAGCGGTGGTAGCGGGTGTGACCATGGGGACGGCCAATGGTCAAACAGGGGTCGTAGCCTTGTCAGTGGGCCTTGCCGCCAATCGAGATGTATTCGTTGCGGCGGTGATGGAGGTCCCGGATGTAAAACACGGCCATGGGGCTGCGCCAGCCAAATTGGAAGGTCATGCCGGCGTTCGCAAGATGTTTAGTTGCTGCGGTAGCGGCGGTGGCGGTGGCGGAGGTAACGAGGGCAGAGTATGGTTGTGTGAATGTCTCAACCCTGCCCTGAGGCCCTGCCGCCATCCGCAAAATGTTCGTTGCAGCTGATGGCCAGGTGGGAACTGCAGACTTGCTTCCGGGCCTTGACGCCCACCAAAACACACTCGCTGCAGCGGTGGCGGCGGCGGAAGCCACGGGTGAAGAATATTGCCATGGGGAGGTTTCGGCCGAATTTCGAGGCCCTGCCGGTGATTGTAAAATGTTCGTTGGAACTGCGGAGGTGGTGGCGGTGGCGGAGGCAGCGGGGATAGGGTACGGCCAAGTGAATATCCCGAAACCTTCCCAAGGCCCCGCCATCGTCCGCAAGACGCTCGCCGCAGCGGTAGCGGAGGAGGCGGCCCTGGCCGCATGGGCAGTCGCCAGCTGAACGGGAGCTCAGGGCCTGTCTCTGAGCCTTGCCGCCGATCAAAATGTAAACGTTGTGGCGGCGGCGGTGGTGGGGGCCATGAGGGAAGCCTCTGGCAAGGCGCCAGCAGTTCGGGCCGAGAATTCAGCTGCCGTGACGGGATGGTGTTGGTCGCGATGACAGCTCCAGGCACGGCCCCAGCAACGGTCGGAGGCAGCGGGAACAGGGCATGGCCGAGTGGATGTCCCGGACCTGCCCCGAGGTCCCGACGACGCCCGCAGGACATCCGCCGCAGCGGCAACGGAGGCGGCGGTCCCGGCCGCATGGGCAGCCGCCAGCCGATCGGAAGCCCAGGTCCCGTCTCCAAGCCCCGCCGCCGACCAAAACGCAAACGTTGCGGCAACGGCAATGGAGGAGACCATGAAGGAAGCCCTCGGCAAGATGAGAGGAGACCGGCCGCCGCGACGGGAAGGTGCCGGCCGCGACGACAGCTCCAGGCATGGCCCCAGCAATGGACGGAGGCAGCGGGAATAGGGCATGGCCGAGTGGATGTCTCGGACTTGCCCTGAGGGCCCGACGCCGTTCGTTGGATGCCCGTTGTAACGGCAACGGAGGCGGCGGTCCTGGCTGCATGGGCAGCCGCCCAGCTGATCGGGAGCTCAGGTCCCATCCCCGAGCCTCGCCGCCGATCAAAATGTAAGCGTTGCGGCGGCGGCAGTGGTGGGGGCCATGGGGGAAGCAGTTCAGGTTGAGAACCAGAGGAGATCAGCTGCCGAGACGAGATGGCGTTGGTCGCGCTGACAGCTCTAGGCATGGCCTCAATAACGGTCGGGCAAGTGGGGAGGCCGATGCCGTCCTGGGGCACCTCCAAAGCCCCAGCTGTTTCCCCAAGGGTGCCTATCCTCCCCCAGGGTCCTCTTGACACCATTGGTATGGGTGAGGACCCGGGGGAGGGCGTTCGTCACAACAACGGATCATCTCGGGGGAGGACACCAACCAAACAGCCTCCGGTCACCATGATGGAATTGCCATATTAGTATATTACAATTTGCTTAGGTATATCTAAGAACAACTGGAATGTATAACCTACCCTTTTGATTTGAAATCTTCCCTTCTGGACAGGGAACACAGTTGTAGCAACAGAATTGTTTTCCTTCCAACCCTTTTTTCCAGTATCCAGGGGAGCAATGGTCATTACACTGAGAAAATGGAAGTACCTGGTGATAAATGTAAAAGAAAATTTTAAGCAATTTGAATTATTATCCTTTATGGTGGAAGGAAAAATATTTGAATTCTCAAGATATTTTCCATAATCATGTGGCCAGCATGGCTATATGCCAAAGGCACAAGGAAGATTGTTACTTTCCCACCAAGTAGTACCTGTGAAACTATTCACATTTGCATGCTTTTGAAGGGAAGGAACTGAGGCAGGAATGGCTCACCATATTGCACAAAACCCAATTCTCAGATCTGTCAGTCGTAGTCATTAACCACTCAGCCATCACATATTTATACTATCCATTAAAATGTAGATATTATGTGCAAAGGGTGTGTTTGAAAAATGGCAGGGTAAATTAACAAATATATGTTATTACAATATTATGGGTATGCCGTGACTCCTGTGATTTGAAATGGATAGGCAACCCAAATATGAATACCTGTCTTTTAAATTGTAATGTCATTTTGTCAATTTGATGAAAGCTTGATCATACACAATATTTGTACAGAATATGTCATTTCAAAAATCACAAATTAGATTTCAAAGAGACTATGTTCAATATGGGATCATGATGGATCAAGGAAGAGTTGATTCAATGAGTCCACACCTGGTTAAAAGCTGGGTGCCAAACAATCACCTCTTTATTAATGATTAATTCCTTTGCATTGGGAAAATGAGGATCCATCTTTCCAACTCTAATTCTCTGAAAGGATCTGTTTGGAAAAGTGATCAAGTTGGTGATGTCGAATCCAGCCGTTGCTTCCCCTTTCTCATTCAGGAACACTCTCTCCCCAGCTGAATTGTTGAAAGAAATGCCTTGAAGAAATGAATGGAGCTACTTGAGAGAGAATGAAAGAGAGTATGTGAGAGAGACAGACAGAGACAGAGGGACAGAGACAGAGAGACAGACATAGACAGACGCACGCACATACACACACATATACAGAGAGAGGACAATAATGAAAAAGTGATCAATATATTTAACTTTCACTTCCTCATTCTTCCCATTGCTTTAACAAATATCAAATAACTACACTTAGAATATAGATAATCTATATTTAACAAATATTAACAAATATCAAATAAGTACACATAGAATATAGATAATCTATATTTCAGAGAAAGACATAGGTCTGTTCTAATATTAATTTAATGTTACTTCCGGGGGGCGTGGGGGGGGGGCGCAAAAAAATAGCAGTTAAGAAATCAAAATCAAAACAAGGTATTGACAATATAAAACTTAATTCAGATAAATTTTATATTCACTATTTTATACAACTAGACAATTACATTTGGAACATATCTAAACTCATGCTACATTTGTTCTTCATTAATACAAAGGTATTTGACATCCTGAGCCCTGACAAATTTCCTTTAGCCAGATTTTATCATCTGAGACAGAGAGAGAGGCAGAGGGGGGGAGGAGAGTGGGAGGGAGAGGGAGAGGGGAGGGAGAGAGAGAGAGAGGAAGAGAAGGAAAGAGAGATATATATTTATATCCCAACTCTGAAATATTCATGAACCAAGGGGAAATAGAATGGAGAACTGGCTGAAGATAATTTTGGATAGAAGTAGCACTTGAACTTATTGTCTATTCTCAGATTCTCAGTCATCCATGTCATGGATGTCATTGTGGATGTCATTGTGCTTTTTCAAGAGGCAACTAGAGAGTCATCAGAACCCTGCCTACCAGCAAAGATGGAAAAAGAATGAAAACACATCAAGGAATCCTTTGGAACATGCGGCTACCCCAAGTTGGACTTCATCAAATCTCAAAAAACACCTTACAGCAGTGCCTCCATAACAGACAATGAAGTAACGTTGTCATTCCATACATTGCAGGCGTATCAGAAAAGCTCAGGAGGATCTTCAGCCAAAATAATATCTCCAATGTTTGAAGTGTGCACTTCAAACCCAAGTAAACATTAAGGCAGAAGCTTGTCATCCAAAGGATAAAACATCCAGACATAAATTCAGCAACATGGTATATCCAGTACAATGCAGTGAGGCATTGTGCAAATCTGTCCATTGGGGAAACAAAACAACCACTTCATAAACACATGGCATAACATAGGGAACAAACCCATCAGGACTAAGATTCAGAAGTCCATCAGCATTCAAAAGACACAGACCAGCAACGTCTACATTTTGGACAGAGCGGGCCACTTGTTTAAAAGAGGGATTAAAGAGGCCATCTAGGTCAAAATTGAACACAACATCATCTATCTCCAGTTTACAACATAGTCCTTTCAACAATTCCAATAAGGCTCTACACCAGAGATGGTATTCAGCAGGTTCTGATCAGTTATGGAGAACCGGTAGCGGAAATTTTGAGTAGAACCAGCAAATACCACTTTTGACTGCAGATTTTACAGTCTCCTTCCCCTGCCATGACTACCAAGCCACACCCACAAACCGGTAGTAAAAAAATTTGAATCCTATCACTGCTGCATACCCAGTTGCACCACTCAGGTGACCTTCATGACTCAGATAAACCTCCAGGTGACCTTAACTACTCATTAGAAAAATAGAAATGACCAGCTGTCTGCAAAGAGTATAACTCCTTCCATTCCCCACCATCCAGTCAGAGCTGAAGAAGTTCTTGGATGAGAAGCAAAACATCTTCAAAAAATAAATAGAAAGTCCAGTTGCCTTTTGAAACAGCTCTATTTAGGATACTTAAACATATACTGCTTCACAGTGCTTCCTAAGCAGTTTAGAGAGTCAGCATTTTGCGCACATCTGGCTCTTCATTTTACCAACCTCAGAAGGATGGAAGGCTGAGCCAACCTTGAGCCAGTGGGAATCAAACTGCCAAATGGCTGGCAACCGGCAGTCAACATAAGTAGGCTATAATACTACTTTATAACCATTGCACCACCATAGCTCTGATGAGAATCATTATTCACAAGCTAATAAGAAAAGTGAAATGTCTACATTTCATAAATGGAGGTTTTTTGTGCAGAAAAAGAAGAAAGGCTGCTTTCAAATTCAATGCAATTGATTTCTTCTTGGAACCCAGTTGGATAAATTCACAAGGCAGGCCAATCCTGTGTGGAGTGAAAAGTTATTTTTACAATGAAAATTGATGCATACAGTAAATCCCATTGATTATATGGAAATTAGGAAATACGTGGTTTATGTTCACCCTCTTATTTTAAAAAACTAATAGCTTTCTTGCCTCGATCTCTCTTTTGATTTGTGGCCATAGACCAGTTAAATAAGCCATATTAGATTGTTGGTGATTGTGGATAATCATTGACATACAAGATAGGTATGGCATGGAAAGATTACCTGCCAAGGCAGCAGATTTGGGAATTCAACCCTTTGAATCTCTCTTGGTTGGGATTTTGATCTCATTGCCTCATGCAAAGAATGTGCCACTGCATAAACAGCATTGTAGATACTGTAGCTTTGGCCAGTCATCTGAAATTCAAACAGAGGTGCAGGCAGATTCTCCAAATTCTCTTCCCCACTACAAGTTTCATTGACCAATAAAGGTAAGTCTGCCTTTGGAAACAGACAGTTAAACAATTGTTGCCAAACTTCTTTAAGAAATCCATTTTTGTGAGTTGAAGGTTTGATGATTTGAAGAAATTCTTTGAAGCCTTGAATGTCTCTTGAATGCACAGCAAAGGAAAGAGCCCCATGGAACAACTGGAGATCCCAACTCCTTTGAAATCCCATCAGGATGAAATCAATTGGATTCATCAGGATCCAAACCTTTCTAAATAATGCACTCTCTTTATTTTCAGGATCATGTAGAAACATGATCGTTCTTAGCCACACTATCGTGATGGATTCTCCGTGGACAACAAAAACATTTGCTTTACGATCTTTCAGTTTATCAGTAATAATAGAGATTGAATTAGACAATTCGGGCAAGTCTTCCAAGTCGAGATATTGTGGAATTTTTTGTGTAAAAGCTAAACAGACTCCGTTCTGTGAAAGCAATGGTTGCAGTTTCTGCAAAAAGTGTTCTTCCTTATTTTCAAAAGCAAAGACTCCTATCCACGTCCATCCAAAATGGAGGAGAAGTTGTATAAGTCCAGTGTACTGATGTTCCTCTTTTGGGACCATGCAATAAATTTGAAATAACTCAGCAATCGGAAAGTCTTCTTGGTCAAAGTAACCATAAGTCAACTAAACAAATGAAAAAGAGAAACTTCTTATTCATGAAAATCATGGGGAAAGTGTGAAGAAGACTGCCAGTTAGAAACTTAATGAAACTGTCCCTACATTGAACATTTGTCAAATTCTTTGTAGATTATGACATTTGATGAAAAAGAGGAGCAAATAAAAGTCCTTGATGAAATACTTTCTTATCTGAAATTTACCTACATTACAACTATATTGAGTTTCCAAATACAGAGTTACAGTATGTTCATCCCCTTACAACTTCTGGAGACTTGCTAAAAATCTGAACTTGTGATTTCTTCTCAGTCAAAAGAATAGATTTTTAAGAGCTAGACTTACTGGATTACCTTCTTCCCTTATTTGTACCAGATAAAAAATATTCATACATGGAAGACTATGTCCATGAGATTCTGGAGGAATAACAAGGGTTAATCATGTCTTCATTTGCTACAATTATTGTAGAGATCTCCAAAAGTACCAAATAGCCCCAATCTTTGAACAATTTCCAGGCAAATCAGCTGAGTTTTAAATTGAGTTGTCACCTATTGTTGGGTAGCTTGATGGCATACGGAGCTGAGTTAAGGGCAGTAGTGAAAACACTTCCTGCCCATCCTGGGGATGGGCAGGAAGTGGCTGAAAGGAGATTCATATTCAAGGAGAGAGCTATCATATCTAATGGTTTTCAGCCCTAAAATCATGAAATATGATAGCAGTATTCCAATATTTGAAAGGCTCCTACAAGGATGAGGGTGTCAAACTATTTTCCAAAGCACCGAAAAACAAGACATGAATCACTGGATGGCAACTAGCAGAGAAGCAACCTAGAACTAAGAAGAAATTTCCTAACTATGAAAACAATTAACCAATGGAACAACTTGCCTTCAGAAGTTGTGGGTGCTCCATCACTGGAGGATTTCAAAATGAGATTGGACAGTGATTTATCTGAAATGGTATGGAGTCTCCTGCTCAAAGAGGAGGTTGGACTAGGTGACCTCCAAGATCATTTCCAACTCTATTATTCTATGTTCTATGTGCTAGCCAGCCTTTTCTATCCTCTTCTTCACATAGCTCCAGATTTCACCACAGATGGTGAAACATCAGGTTAACTTCTCAAATGAGATTAATTTTGTACTGTGATTTAAATTTAAATTTTCTAATTTATGATTGTAATAAAAGATTTTGATTTTCTTGACTGATTATTTTGAGCCAACATATTGAGTCATGGGAATAATTGCAGAAAAGAGAGCAAAATTGAAATCTGCATGGAAGGCATAGCAAAATACTAACTGATCCTATTACACAAACAATTGCATCAACAATTGCTTAAAAATAGCTGAGTTTTAAACTGTAGTAGAAGAGTTGTGACCTACTGCTGGTCGGCTCTCAAAATACATGTGTGATTGTAATAAAATATTTTGATTTAATTAAATTACCTTGATCCAGTCTATTGAATTGTGGGAAAAGCAGAAGAGGGATGATAAAAGTTATTTAATTAAATTCCTGCAGAAAGGCATGGTAAACAACTAGTATCTACTATTAATTGCAAAAGAAATTTCTCTCTCACTCCACAATCTACCTGTGGAATTTTGTAGATATGTACACTTTCTGCCATAAAGGATGATGTATCAGGACCTAGTCCCCCAATAATAGCCATAATATTCTTCTGGCTACCACATTTGTAGTTTGGGAGAAATTCCTGGGATTTGAAAAGCAGGTCCAGGGTGGTACGATAGGTCATCCTTGGGTTGTAGTAACTGTCACAGATGTGGAACCCGAGAGTGATGTTAGGTAAGATCTGGGAGTCCTCATTGATCTCCTTCACAGCAAAGGCCAAGGCGAGGGCATGTTGGTAGAATTTGGGTATTACACTGCAAATAGTTTAAACACCCCCATTGAACAAAATAAGTTGACAATTCTTTTATGGTGAAAGCATTAATATATGAGTAATAACCACTTCTGTCTCTTTTGTAAATGAGCAGATAAAGATCTTGTTAAAACACTAATAATTTGTATAGTTTTCAACTATCTAAAGTGTTTTCCTGAATTTCCAGCAAATAAGTATAGAACAAAAAACTATCATATTTATTTAAAATTCAATCAGCAGGTATCACTCTTTTAATATATGTAAGTTATGCAAGGAGTGACTGCGCAGCCTGGATAATTTTTGTTAACTTACACTCTCTAAATGTTCTCCCAAAGAAAACCATATACAGCATTTACATGATTTGCAACAAATATGTATAGAACAAAGTTGTGATTTTTTCCCCCCAAGCTATGATATTTATTTCAATCAGTTTGGCATAACTAGAATACTGTCAGCAAGTGTCACACTTTTAATATATGTAAATTATGTGAGTGAATGCACAGACTAGATAATTATACTCACTAAATGTTCTCCAAAAGACTTCTTGCACCATAATTTCATACATTTCATGAGTAAGATTTTAACACGATGAAATGCTTTTTTTCCCCACAATCAGATAAGTTTGAAAGACAAGGAAGCAAGAGTAAGTTTATATTAAAAAACCGTGCATTTATTCTCAAAGAACTATTTGTCACAGAAGCAATTTTGGGAGATCTGGCTAAGATTAGAACATGAATGGAAAGAAAAAATCCTTACAGTGGCAAATCATAACCTTTTAGAGAAGGATGTTTTTTAAATTCAATTCCAAAAACGTTGTGTATTATCTGAGACACCATCCCACCCACGATGAGATCACCAGGTTGGTACCACTCATGGAGTACAGGGAAAGCATTACTCGCTGGGCAGCTCAGAGTAACTACTTTTTGCACCAAGAGCATCAGAAGGAACAACATCTTCAGGCATTTGTCAGAGTGAAAATATTTGTGCCTCCTGTCCATAAGGAAGTTTGTTTTTCAATGGTTCATTCAATGATTCATCCAAGGTTTATATCTGACAATGCACCTAATCAGAAATCCCATCATTTTCTATATGAAGTTCAATGTGTCTGCAACTTTGTATACTGACTATCACTAGAATTGAACAGATGTTCTGGAAAAGAAGATATGAGGGAGGAAATGAAGCAATGAATCTGATGGAGCCGTTATTATCCCTTTGTGCCAATCTCCCTGGTGTTGAAGAGTTACTTTATAACCAGATATATACTTTAATCGTTCCTGGATTTAAATACCGTTATGTACAGTACTTGATGTTTTGGCCTAATTAAAAAAATATGGCGATTTCTGTAGGATATAATTATTTTGTTTTTGAGAGAATATGTGGTTCATTTGGAGGTTCATCTTTTTTTAAAATGAGCAAATGCTAATAAAATAAATCTAAGAGACATTGGCAATTGAAAATAGCCTCAAGTATTGAAGTTAATGTTCAATCCTTACAAAGGAGCAGGTTTCCCATTTTCCATATAAAATGAATATTTATTTATTTTATTTATATGCCGCCCTTCTCTGGAGACTCAGGTCCGCTTACGGTCTTTAGAGCACCATGCTAAGTGCTTGCCAATAGCCTTCATTCCATTGTATATGCCTGCTTATTACTAGGGCTTTTTGGGGGGGCCAAGCGGCATTATACAAAGTCAGGTTATTGCTCCCAACAATCTTGGGTCCTCATTTTACCTACCCCAAGTGGATGGAAGGCTGAGTCAACCTTGAGCCTGGTGGGATTTGAACCTTCACTAATTGCAGGCATTTGAGCTAAGTGCTAGATGATTAACAGCCTGCACCACCAAGGCCCTTATAGAATTGTATATTTATATATTTATATATAAATATATTTATATATATACATATATATATTTATAATTATAATTATAGAATAGAATTGTTTAGTAGAGAAGAGGAAACATTTTTACACATTAAGGTCTGACAAAGAAGCCAATAATTTCTTTGGAAGTTTTATCCACATTTTCAGTGAAAGAATGTTGAAGAATGAAACAATAACAATGTTAGTAGAGGAGATACCTAACACACCGTCCTCCTGTGATATT
This sequence comes from Bungarus multicinctus, assembly GCA_023653725.1. Taxonomy (NCBI): domain Eukaryota; kingdom Metazoa; phylum Chordata; class Lepidosauria; order Squamata; family Elapidae; genus Bungarus; species Bungarus multicinctus. Next base: position 141,574,502 of record CM042840.1, on the reverse strand, counting down.
ATATGATGTAATATACTATGATATAATATACTATGAAGTGATATAATAGTAATCATACAATATAGTAGCGAATAATAGATATTTCAGCACTTTTCCAATGTCTAAGGGCCTGTCCCAAAAAAGAAGTGGGTCAATCTATTCTCCAAAGCACTTGAAGGCAGTACAAGAAGCAATGGATGGGAACCAATCAAGGAGAGAAGCAACCTAGAACTAAAGAGAAATTTCCTGACAGTGAAAATAATTAATCAGTGGGATGACTTGCCTCCAGAAGTTGTGGGTGCTCCATCATTAATGATTGTGGGTGCTCCATCATTAATGATTTAATTAATGATTTCTATGTGTCGCCTATGTATAGCAAACAATATTTCTCTTCTTTTTTGTGAGCAATTTAGCATATTAAATGATGCGCTAATTCCTCTTTATGAGTTGCCCCCTATGGTTTAGCTCAGGCCTAAAAACAGTGATATAGCATTTTGGCAGGAATATGCATCTCAGTAATGCACCACTGGAGGACATGATATAGAATACCTCCACAGTTACCATGGCTTTTCTTTTTGTGCTCAGATAGGCTGGAAAGAAGGAGATCCAAACACTGCAAAAGGCCAACATGCTGAAGGTGATGAACTTGGCTTCATTAGAGGGGGCGGGGCTGGTGTTGCGACGGTACGGTGTGCAATCTTGAAGATCCGAGATAGCCGCCTATATCTTTGCTGATAGATGGTTCAAACGGACATAAACCATCCCGAATTGATGGTGAATGTAAAGAGCACATCCTATTAATTTGTTTTTTTGTTTTGTTTTTGAGTCTATTTTTTATTTTTATATTTTATTTTAAAGGGAAAATCCTTTTTCATTTACCTGTTTTTTGGTATTATTATTAGTAGTATTAATTTTTCTTTTTCTTTTTAAGGGAGTGGGTTTTTTTTCTTTTTCGTTTCCCCTCCCATCTTTCTATTTATTTTCTATATTGGTTTTTTCTGTGACTTTTTTTTTTCCTTTTTATAACTGAGATTTTTTAATTGGATTAAGGTGTTGAAGAACCTGAAGATTTTTTTTTGTTGTTGTTGCCATACACAATACTTGACATTTTTTCCTTTTTTTTATAGTTTTTTTCTTCTCTTTTTTGGGGGTTTTTCTTGCTATTGATTGGATTAAGGTGTACAAGAACCTGAAGAAATTTTTCTTTTATTCTGCTTTCCCTTTTCCTCCACTATTTCTACTTGGAATTACAATTGGTCATTACACGAGTGGATTAAGGTCTAGAAGAACCTGAAGATTTTGAAGATTTTGAAATGAGTAAGAAACTAACAGTGGCTGGTTCCTCAATTCCTACTTCTTCTTTTTCACCATCTGGAGGACAACGCTCAATACAGACAATGTTACAACAAGAAAAAGGTGACGCTGCAGATGATTATGCAAGGAATTCAAAACATACAAGCAAGAACAGAGAAAACTGAAAAGAGAACAGAGAACATTGAACAAAGAACAGGAAAAACTGATGAAAAGGTGGAGAATATTCAACAAACGATGATGAAGTATGATGAGAGATTCAAAAAAATTGAAGAAGAAGATAAACAAAGAGATAAGAAAATTGGAGATATTGATGGCAGATTAACCATGGCTGAATAAGATAAAAGTGGAATACTGGGATGGGAGATGGACAGATCAGAATTTTATCTTAGATTCCAAAACATAGAGGAAGAAAAGGGACAAAATTTGGCACAGATAATGATAAAAATCTTGGCTGAGGCATTGGAAATAACTAAAGAGAAGATGATGGATGGAATATTTGAGGTTTTTCAAGTTTTCACAAGATACACAATGAGAAATAGTTTGCCAAGAGAAGTTCACAAAGAAAGCTATTAAAATGCAAATATTACAGGTGGCAAGAGAGAAAACATTGAAATACAAAGATAAGGAGATTGTGGTTCTGAAACAAGTACCCAGAAGAGTGAGAGAGATGAGAAGAGAGTATTGATTCTTGATTAAAATACTGCTCAAAAAAGAGGTGAATTACAGATGGTTGATACCAGAAGGCTTAACGTTTACATGGCAGGAACAAAGACACAGAATTGATTCATTTGAGAAAGCAGAATTATTTTATACAGAATACTTCGGAGGGAAAGAGGAGGAAACAGAAAAAGAAATGTCACTAATTGAATTTCAAGAGGACTGTCAAGCAGTGATTGAAAAAGAAGGTGCAGTAGACAGAAAGGTGGAAGCTAGAGAACGAGAACCAAGATCTACTAGGGCTGCAAAACCTATTTACAGTATAAAGTATAATCATGGAAGAGAAAAAAATTGATTACAATTAATATAAATGGACTCAACTCAGCTGTTAAAAGAAGGAAAACTTTCCATAAATTAGAGAAATTAAAATTTGATATAATCTGTTTACAAGAAGTACATATTAAAAAGCAACATGAACAACTATTGACACAGCCAAAGCTAGGGAAAATATTTACTTCCTTGAACAATGTAAGAAAAGAGGAGTGGTCTTATACATCAAAGATACTATTCCAGTGAAATTGATCCATACGGATGATGATGGAAGACTTTTAATGGTGGAAATAATAGATATAGAAATAAAAAGATATAAAAGGGATGAAAATTAAAAAGGAAGAATTTAAATTGCAAGCATTTGCGGATGATCTGGTTTTCATCTTAGAAGATCCATTAGAAACAGCATTAAAACTGATAGAAAAGATAGAAGTATATGGAAAGGTAGCTGGCATGAAAATATATAAAGATAAAACAAAGATTTTGACAAAGAATATGTTATTAAGACAAAAGGATGAATTGGCGGATGTTTTGAAAATTCAGGTCACAAATAAGATCAAGTATTTGGGGATACATTTGATAGCAAGATGTAGCACACTTAAAGAGAATAATTATATTAAACTCAAGCAACAGATAGTGAGAGATTTGGTGAAATGGGAAAACTTAGAATTACCATTAATAGGGAGAATATCAACAATCAAGATGAATATATTACCCAGAATTTTATATCTGTTTCCAACACCTCCAATTAGGCTAGGGAAAGATTATTTTGAAGATCTAAATAAAATTGTGTTGAAATATATATGGCAGGGAAAGAAAGCGAGAATGAAACTAAAACTCTTACAAGATGCTAGAATAAGAGGAGGATTTGGCCTGCCTAATTGAGAGTTATGCTACCAAGCTACAAATCTGATATGGGTTAAGGAATGGATAACATTAAGAAATACTAGATTGTTGACATTAGAAGGACATGATTTGTTGTTGGGGTGGCATGCCTTCTTATGGTACAAGGGAATTAAAACACAGGGGTACTTTAGAAGACATTATGTATGGTTGGCTTTGTGGTTAAACTGGGAGAAGACTAAAAGACAATGTTATTTGAAAATTCCAATCTGGCTATTGACTACTGAAGCATTATCTTATCCTATAACATATAAAAAGGAACAAACAGTTAGATATGGAGAAATATTGAATGAAAAGGGTGAACTTAAATCTATGCAAAAACTAGAGGAACAAGGTAGAAAGAGGAATTGGTTTTCATATGCACAAATACACTCCGCATATATTAAAAATTCCAAAACAGAAGGTTTCTACAATAAATTGACTGATTTAGATAAGATTTTGACAGGTACCGATGAAAAAGTGATTAAAAAATTGTATGGATATTTACTAGAAGTTAAGCTAGAAGAAGAACAAGTTAAAGAAACAATGATTGTTTGGGGGAAAATTTTTAGATATGGGATTGATTTAGAGAAATGGCAAAAATTGTGGTCTCAAAATTATAAAATGACAATGTCAACAGCATATAAAGAAAATTTGTATAAGATGTTTTACAGGTAACGTCTACCCCCAACAAGAATAGCAAGAATGTTCAAGAACAAATCTGAAAAATGTTGGAAATGTCATCAGATACCTGGCTCATATTATTTATTTATTCAAATTTGTATACCACCCCCTCTCCCTAAAGACTCGGGGTGGTTCACAGCGAGATAAAAACATATAAATACAAATATAATAAATTTTTAAAATAAATTAAAAGAATTAAATAGATAGGCTTTAAGAGATTAAGAGTGAGGAATTAGAAAAGTTAAAAACCATTTAAAAGCCGAATTTTATATAACTCTAGGCCAGACCGGCTAGATGGAATAGGTGGGTTTTTAGTGCACGCCGGAAGGTCAACATGTCGGGGATGGTCCTTATCTCTAGGGGCAATTCGTTCCAGAGGGAGGGGGCTCTCAGAGAGAAGGCCCGAACCCTCGGGGCCATCAGCCGTCCAGCCGGTGGTACCCCAAGGAGGCCCGCTCTATGAGAGCGCACTGGTCGGCGAGAGACTGATGGTGGCAGCAGGCGATCCCGTAAGTGTCCAGGTCCCAAGCCATGGAGCGCTTTAAAGGTGGTCACTAACACCTTGAATCGCACCCGGAAGGCCACCGGGAGCCAATGCAGCTCGCGCAAAAGTGGTGTAACATGGGAGCTCAGAGGAGACCCCAAGACCACCTGCACGGCTGCATTTTTCACCAGCTGGAGCCTCCGGGTGCTCTTCAAGGGGAGCCTCATGTAGAGAGCATTGGCATAATCCAGCCAGGAGATGACGAGGGCAGATGTGACTGTGCGAAGTGCGTCCCAATCCAAAAAGGGCTGCAACTGGTAGATCCTATGGACCTGACAAAAAGCCCCCCTGGTGACGGCTGCTATATGATCTTCTAACGACAGCCATATATCCAGGAGGACAACTAAATTACGTGCCCTTTCCGTGGGGGTTAGAAATTCCCCCCCCCCCTGTGTTGGAAAGCACAGCCATTCGTTCTTGGCTGGGTTGAACTGAAGTCTGTTTCGCCCCATCCAACCCCATACAGCCCCCAGGCATCGGGTCATCACTTCCACGGCTTCATTAGGGTGGCCCGGGGTAGAAAAGTACAACTGAGTATCATCAGCGTACTGATGAAATTCTATCCCAAAGCCACGGATGATCTCACCCAGCGGCTTCACATAAATGTTGAACAGGAGGGACGAGAGCCCCGACCCCTGAGGTACTCCACAAATCAGGGGCCTCGAGGTCGATCTCTGCCCCCCCTGCCAACACAAATTGCGAGCGGTCAGAGAGGAAGGAGGACAACCACCCTAACATGGTACCTCGCACTCCCAACCCCCCCCAGTCACCGCAATAAGATACTGTGGTCGACAGTATCAAAAGCCGCTGAGAGATCTAATAGGACCAGGACAGAGGAAAATCCCCTCTCACGGGCCCTCCAGAGATCATCAACTAACGTGACCAATGCCGTTTCTGTGCTGTGTCCGGGCCTGAAGCCTGATTGTCGTGGATCCAAATATGATTCCTCCAGGTGCCGGGGGAGCTGTCGTGCCACCACACTCTCAACAGCCTTCACCATAAAGCGAAGGTTGGAGACCGGACGATAGTTAGATAATAAGGTCGGATCCAGGGATGGGTTCTTGAGGAGGGGTCTCACCACCACCTCTTTCAAGGCATGAGGTAAGAACCCCTCACTCAAGGAAGCATTTATAATGCCCTGGAACCAACCGCGTGACACCTCCTGGGCGGCTAAAACCAGCCAGGAGGGACACGGGTCCAATAAACATGTGGTGGCATTAAGCCCACCTAGCATCCTGTCCACATCCTCAAGGGTCACAGGATCACACTCTCCCAGATAACCTCACCGAACTCCATCCCCATCCCCTTGTCCAGAGTTGATCAGTCAGAGTCCAAACCTATCCTGCATCTGAGTGATTTTGTCCTGGAGAAAATTCAAAAAATCCTCAGCCCGCCCTTGTAGAGGTTCATCCCGCGTTCCCACTTCTAGGAGGGAGTGGGAACATATTACCATATGTGATGGACATGTGCAGATGGTAAAAGATATTGGACTAAAATCCACACATGGTTGGAAAAAATGACAAAAAAATACATAGACTTGTAACCAGACATATTTTTATTGGGAATTTTACCTGAAATATACAGTAAGGAATTGAAATATTTGATTGTAAACGTATTGACAGTGGCTAGGATTGTATTTGCTAAAAACTGGAAAAATGAGAAAATACCAACGCAGGAGGAAGTTATTAAGGAAATAATGAAATGTGCTGAAATGAGTAGATTGACATTTGAAATCAGAGAACAAGAAGATAAGATTTTATAAGATTTGGGATTTAATTTATCAATGGTTAGACAATAAAATATGGTAATGAAATATGTAGAATTTTAGAATATAAAGAATATAGAAATATGAATTATCATAATATAACTATGGGATAAATTTGGGATGATAATATGAATTGTCATAAAATAAATCAATTAAAATATGGATTATTTTGCATAACATGAAGGAATAATAGTATAGTCAAATGATTGATTAACCATGATATTAATGTATTTAGAAATATTTGATAAATAATACGAGAACATATACAAGTAATTGTAAGTGCTGACTATGAAGTGGATGCACAAAACATTTTGTAAACCAACCAACACACTGCATGCACGTAAGTGGAAGATGGCTTGATGTTTTTATGTTATAAATAAAATAATAAAATTTTATTTAAAAAAAGATCTTGTTAACTGAATATATTCAGAGGAAAAACGGTTTAAGATAAATAATCTTGGAGAATGTATGAAAATGTAGCAAAATGAGCACATCATTTGGAATAGGCAACAATGAATTTTAATAATAATCCAAATCCTATATAAAATCTTGTTTGATAGAAACAATAGTGTCTATAATAATAATGATAGCATTACACAATATTATGAAATATAGCAATAGTAGGCTGTCTACTCTTTTTTGTCAAATATTTTCAATAGCTAGAAAGAATACACGATTTACTACGTTCTTTTTATAAGTTGTTCCCGGTGGTTGAGGTCAGGCCGCAAAACAATGATGTAGCATTTTGGCAAAAATATGCATCCCAGTAATGCAGTGCTGGAGGCCAAGATGGAAAAGACCTCCACAGCTATCATGGCTTTTCCTTTTGTGCTCAAGTAGGCTGGAAAGAAGGAGATCCACACACTGCAAAAGGCCAACATGCTGAAGGTGATGAACTTGGCTTCATTAAAACTGTCAGGCAATTTATGGGCAAGGAAAGCCACGATAAAGCTGGCGATGGCCAAGATTCCCATGTAGCCCAAGACACAATAGAAGAAGAAAGCTGAGCCTTCATTGCATTGTAAAATCATTTCTTGGAGCTCCGAGTGCATGTCCAACTCAGGGAATGGGGGAAATATCAACAACCAAAGTATACAAATACATACTTGTAGGAGAGAGCATGAGAGGACAATAGAAAAACCCAATCTTTTCCCCACCCACTTCCTCATCTGAGATCCTGGTTTAGTGGCCATGAAAGCCACAATCACAGTGATGGTTTTGGCCAGGACACTAGAAATGGCCACTGAGAAGGTGATGCCAAAAGTTGGTTGTCGGAGAAGGCAGGCCATTTTGCTAGGTTGGCTGAGGAAGAGCAACGGTGAGAGAAAACAGAGCTGAAGAGAGACAAGGAGGGTGTAGGTGAGGGACCGGTTATTGGCTCTGACAATGGGAGTATCTCTGTGCTTAATAAAAGTCCCAAGTACCCGAGATGTCAAGAAGAAGAAAGAAAGAGCTGCTGTGGCTAAACTAATTCCCAAGGTTTCCTCAAAGCTTAGAAATACCAGCAGTTTTGAGATGCATTCTTTCTTTTCTTTATTTGGATACTGATCTTTTGAACATTGAAAACAGTCATCCATATCTGAAAGAAAAGTCAAGACATGTTTTTATATATTCTATATTTTTGAAAATAATATTCCTTATGGGTGCCAATCATTATCCCTGTCATGTTTTTTTTTTTTTACTGGCTATCGGATGGATCATGTTTCTATGGAAATGCAGTTTTTCCATCATTGAATCAGCTAGGACCACCATAAAAGAAGGACAATGGGACTGGCAATTAATCTATGAAATACAGTCCTGTCTGACACTTTCAAAAAATAAAAATTTAGACTATTTTGACTTCCCATTTTTCCAAAACATAGAGAAGAAACTTGTAAAGGTGGATATAAGAGCTCAGCACTTATGGGCAAACTTTGAATTCAGAATGAGAGGTTGAGATTCACAGGTATAGAAATGAATATTCACCTTGAAGAACTCACGCAACTATTTGCTACACTAAAGTAACAGATAACAGATAATCAGAGTGGAAAGGGACCTTGTAGGTCATCTAGTCCAACACCCTGCCCAAGTGGGAGACACTACACCATTTCTGACAAAATGGCAGTCCAATCTCTTTTTTGAAAGTCTCAAGTGATGGTGCTCTCATAACTTCCAAGGGCAAACTGTTCCATTGCTTGATTGTTCTCACTGTCAGAAAGTTTCTCCTTATTTCCAAGTTAAATCTCTCCTTATTCAGTTTTCACCCATTATTCCTTGTGTGGCCTACAGGCGCTTTAGAAAATAACGTGTCTCCTACCTCCTTGTGGCAGCCCCTCAAATATTGGAAGACCGCTATCATGTCTCCCCTGGTCCTTTTCTTTACTAGACTACCCAAGCCGAGTTCCTGCAACTGTTCGTTGTATGTTTTAGCCTCCAGTCCCCTAATCATCCTGGTTGCTCTTCTCTGTAATTTTTCTAGAGTCTCTACATCTTTTTTATAATTGGTGACCAAAACTGGATGCAGTACTCTAGGTGTGGTCTAATTAAGGCTTTACAGAGTGGTATTAGTACCTCCCTTGATTTTGATTGTATCCCTCTGTTAATACCACTTAGGATTGCATTAGCTTTTTTGGCTGCTGCTGCACACTGCTGGCTCATATCTAACTGATTGTACACTAAGACTCCAAGATCCCTCTCACAGTTACTGTTAGCTATTCCTGCCAGCTTAGTATCATCTGGAAATTTGGTAAGTTTTCCCTTCCATTCCCTCATCTAAGTCATTAATGAAGATATTGAAGAGTACTGGGCGTAAGACGGAACTTTGTGGCACCCCACTGCTTACTTCCCTCCATGTAGACTTAGACCCATTAAGGACTACTCATTGAGTACGGTTTGCCAGCCAGTTGCGAGTCCATCTAGGGGTGGTGCTATCTATTCCACCTTTTTCTAGCTTACTAAGAAGTAGGTTGTGGTCTACTTTGTCGAATGCCTTGTTGAAATCTAAATTTATTATGTCCACAGTATTTTGCTGGTCTACTAATTTAGGCACTGTGTTGAAGAATGAAATGAGATTGATTTGGCATGATCTGTTTTTAACAAACCTGTGCTGACTGTTAGTTACTACATTACTTATTTCTAAATGTTGGCAGATCTGTTTTTTTATTATCTTTTCCAGTATCTTCCCGGGTATTGATGTTAGGCTGATTGGTCTATAGTTTCCTGGGTCTGTTTTTTTCCCCTTTTTTGAAGATGGGAACCACATCAGCTCTTTTCCAGTCCACTGGTAGTTCCCTGGTGCTCCAGGATTTTTGAAAGATATGGTGCAGTGGTTCTGAGATGACCTCTGCCAGCTCCTTTAAAACTCTGGCCCAGTAATCCATCAGGCCCAGTGATTTGTTTTCATCAAGACCAGACAGGTGTTTCATTACTATTTTTTTGCTTATTTTAACTTTTATTTCTGGTCTGTCTTTTACAGTTATTTTGTTGGTGGGTTGAGCTATAGTTTCTTTTTGTGTGAAGATGGATGCAAAGAATGAGTTAAGCAGTTCTGCTTTCTCTCTGTTGCCTGTTACTTCCTTGCCATCTTCTCTCTTTAATGGACGATTGTTTCCTTGATTTTTTTCTTGTTATTTATATGTTGGAAGAAACTTTTTTTATTATCTTTGACTTTTGTTGCAAGTCTTTGTTCATTCTCAGCCTTCGCTATCCTGACTTCGTCTTTGCAGATTCTGGCTATCTGCTGATATTCTGCCTTAGTTGCATGTCCTTCTTTCCATTTTTTGTACTTGTCCTTTTTTTCTTTCAATTTGCCAGAGAAATCTTTGTGCAGCCATGCAGGTTTCTTCTTAGATTTCTTGTTTTTCTTTCTCAGTGGTATTGTGCTGGTCTGGGCTTCTATGATCATACTTTTTAGAGTTTCCCAAGATTCTAGAGTTTTTTTTCCCTGTTAGGATTTTCATATTAGTATTTTTTTCCCTGTTAGGATTTTCATATTAGTATTCAAATTAGTATATTACAATTTGCTTAGGTATATCTAAGGACAACTGGAATGTATAACCTACCCTTTTGATTTGAAATCTTCCCTTCTGGACAGGGAACACAGTTGTAGCAACAGAATTGTTTTCCTTCCAACCCTTTTTTCCAGTATCCAGGGGAGCAATGGTCATTACACTGAGAAAATGGAAGTACCTGGTGATAAATGTAAAAGAAAATTTTAAGCAGTTTGAATTATTATCCTTTATGGTGGGAGGAAAAATATTTGAATTCTCAAGATATTTTCCATAATCATGTGGCCAGCATGGCTATATGCCAAAGGCACAAGGAAGATTGTTACTTTCCCACCAAGTAGTACCTGTGAAACTATTCACATTTGCATGCTTTTGAAGGGAAGGAACTGAGGCAGGAATGGCTCACCATATTGCACAAAACCCAATTCTCAGATCTGTCAGTCGTAGTCATTAACCACTCAGCCATCACATATTTATACTATCCATTAAAATGTAGATATTATGTGCAAAGGGTGTGTTTGAAGAATGGCAGGGTGAATTAACAAATATATGTTATTACAATATTATGGGTATGCCGTGACTCCTGTGATTTGAAATGGATAGGCAACCCAAATATGAATACCTGTCTTTTAAATTGTAATGTCATTTTGTCAATTTGATGAAAGCTTGATCATACACAATATTTGTACAGAATATGCCATTTCAAAAATCACAAATTAGATTTCAAAGAGACTATGTTCAATATGGGATCATGATGGATCAAGGAAGAGTTGATTCAATGAGTCCACACCTGGTTAAAAGCTGGGTGCCAAACAATCACCTCTTTATTAATGATTAATTCCTTTGCATTGGGAAAATGAGGATCCATCTTTCCAACTCTAATTCTCTGAAAGGATCTGTTTGGAAAAGTGATCAAGTTGGTGATGTCGAATCCAGCCGTTGCTTCCCCTTTCTCATTCAGGAACACTCTCTCCCCAGCTGAATTGTTGAAAGAAATGCCTTGAAGAAATGAATGGAGCTACTTGAGAGAGAATGAAAGAGAGTGTGTGAGAGAGACAGACAGAGACAGAGGGACAGAGACAGAGAGACAGACATAGACAGACGCACGCACATACACACACATATACAGAGAGAGGACAATAATGAAAAAGTGGTCAATATATTTAACTTTCACTTCCTCATTCTTCCCATTGCTTTAACAAATATCAAATAACTACACTTAGAATATAGATAATCTATATTTAACAAATATTAACAAATATCAAATAAGTACACATAGAATATAGATAATCTATATTTCAGAGAAAGACATAGGTCTGTTCTAATATTAATTTAATGTTACTTCCGGGGTGGGGGGGAAATAGCAGTTAAGAAATCAAAATCAAAACAAGGCATTGACAATGTAAAACTTAATTCAGATAAAATTTATATTCACTATCTTATACGACTAGACAATTACATTTGGAACATATCTAAACTCATGCTACATTATTTGTTCTTCATTAATACAAAGGTATTTGACATCCTGAGCCCTAACAAATTTCCTTTAGCCAGATTTTATTATCTGAGACAGAGAGAGAAGCAAAGGGGGAGAGGAGAGTGGGAGGGAGAGGGAGAGGGGAGGGAGAGAGAGAGAGAGGAAGAGAAGGAAAGAGAGATATATATTTATATCCCAACTCTGAAATATTCATGAACCAAGGGGAAATAGAATGGAGAACTGGCTAAAGATAATTTTGGATAGAAGTAGCACTTGAACTTATTGTCTATTCTCAGATTCTCAGTCATCCATGTCATGGATGTCATTGTGCTTTTTCAAGAGGCAACTAGAGAGTCATCAGAACCCTGCCTACCAGCAAAGATGGAAAAGAAAAAGAATGAAAACACATCAAGGAAGCCCTTGGAACACGCGGCTACCCCAAGTTGGACTTCATCAAATCTCAAAAAAGACCTTACAGCAGTGCCTCCATAACAGACAATGAAACAACGTTGTCATTCCATACATTGCAGGCATATCAGAAAAGTTCAGGAGGATCTTCAGCCAAAATAATATCTCCAATGTTTGAAGTATGCACTTCAAACCCAAGTAAACATTAAGGCAGAAGCTTGTCATCCAAAGGATAAAACATCCAGACATAAATTCAGCAACATGGTATATCCAGTACAATGCAGTGAGCCATGTGCAGATCTGTTCATTGGGGAAACAAAACAACCACTTCATAAACACATGGCATAACATAGGGAAGAAAACCCATCAGGACTAGATTCAGAAGTCCATCAGCATTCAAAAGACATAGACTAGCAAAGTCTACATTTTGGACAGAGCGGGCCACTTGTTTAAAAGAGGGATTAAAGAGGCCATCTAGATCAAAATTGAACACAACATCATATATCTCCAGTTTATAACATAGTCCTTTCAACAATTCCAATAAGGCTCTACATCAGAGGTGGTATTCAGCAGGTTCTGATCAGTTCTAGGAGAACCAGTAGCAGAAATTTTGAGTAGAACCAGCAAATACCACCTCTGACTGCAGATTTTACAGTCTCCTTCCCCTGCCATGACTACCAAGCCACACCCACAAACCGGTAGTAAAAAAATTTGAATCCTATCACTGCTGCATACCCAGTTGCACCACTCAGGTGACCTTCATGACTCAGATAAACCTCCAGGTGACCTTAACTACTCATTAGAAAAATAGAAATGACCAGCTGTCTGCAAAGAGTATAACTCCTTCCATTCCCCACCATCCAGTCAGAGCTGAAGAAGTTCTTGGATGAGAAGCAAAACATTTTCAAAAAATAAATAGAAAGTCCAGTTGCCTTTTGAAACAGCTCTATTTAGGATACTTAAACATATACTGCTTCACAGTGCTTTTTAAGCAGTTTAGAGAGACAGCCTTTTGCGCACATCTGGCTCTTCATTTTACCAACCTCAGAAGGATGGAAGGCTGAGCCAACCTTCAGCCAGTGGGAATCAAACTGCCAAATGGCTGGCAACCGGCAGTCAACATAAGTAGGCTATAATACTACTTTATAACCATTGCACCACCATAGCTCTGATGAGAATCATTATTCACAAGCTAATAAGAAAAGTGAAATGTCTACATTTCATAAATGGAGGTTTTTTGTGCAGAAAAAGAAGAAAGACTGCCTTCAAATTCAATGCAATTGATTTCTTCTTGGAACCCAGTTGGATAAATTCACAAGGCAGGCCAATCCTGTGTGGAGTGAAAAGTTATTTTTACAATGAAAATTGATGCATACAGTAAATCCCATTGATTATATGGAAATTAGGAAATATGTGGTTTATGTTCATCCTCTTATTTTAAAAAACTAATAGCTTTCTTGCCTCGGTCTCTCTTTTGATTTGTGACCATAGACCAGTTAAATAAGCCATATTAGATTGTTGGTGATTGTGGATAATCATTGATATACAAGTTAGGTATGGCATGGAAAGATTACCTGCCAAGGCAACAGATTTGGGAATTCAACCCTTTGAATCTCTCTTGGTTGGAATTTTGATCTCATTACCTCATGCAAAGAATGTGCCACTGCATAAACAGCATTGTAGATACTGTAGCTTTGGCTAGTCATCTGAAATTCAAACAGAGGTGCAGGCAGATTCTCCAATTTCTCTTCCCCACTACAAGTTTCATTGACCAATAAAGGTAAGTCTGCCTTTGGAAACAGACAGTTAAACAATTGTTGCCAAACTTCTTTAAGAAATCCATTTTTGTGAGTTGAAGGTTTGATGATTTGAATAAATTCTTTGAAGCCTTGAATGTCTCTTGAATGCACAGCAAAGGAAAGAGCCCCATGGAACAACTGGAGATCCCAACTCCTTTGAAATCCCATCAGGATGAAATCAATTGGATTCATCAGGATCCAAACCTTTCTAAATAATGCACTCTTTTTATTTTCAGGATCATGTAGAAACATAATAGTTCTTAGCCACACTATTGTGATGGATTCTCCGTGGACAACAAAAACATTTGCTTTTCGATCTTTCAGTTTATCAGTAATAATAGAGATTGAATTAGACAATTCGAGCATGTCTTCCAAGTCGAGATATTGTGGAATTTTTTGTGTAAAAGCTAAACAGACTCCGTTCTGTGAAAGCAATGGTTGCAGTTTCTGCAAAAAGTGTTCTTCCTTATTTTCAAAAGCAAAGACTCCTATCCACGTCCATCCAAAATGGAGGAGAAGTTGTATAAGTCCAGTGTACTGATGCTCCTCTTTTGGGACCATGCAATAAATTTGAAATAACTCAGCAATCGGAAAGTCTTCTTGGTCAAAGTAACCATAAGTCAACTAAACAAACGAAAAAGAGAAACTTGTTATTCATCATGGGGAAAGTGTGAAGAAGACTGCCAGTTAGAAACTTAATGAAACTCTCCCTACATTGAACAGTTGTCAAATTCTTTGTAGATTATGACATTTGATGAAAAAGAGGAGCAAATAAAAGTCCTTGATGAAATACTTTCTCATCTGAAATTTACCTACATTAAAACTATATTAAGTTTCAAAATACAGAGTTACAGTATGTTCATCACCTTACAACTTCTGGAAACTTGCTAAAAATCTGAACTTGTGATTTCTTCTCAGCCAAAAGAATGGATTTTTAAGAGCTAGACTTACTGGATTACCTTCTTCCCTTATTTGTACAAGATAAAAAATACTCATACATGGAAGACTATGTCCATGAGATTCTGGAGGAATAACAAGGGTTAATCATGTCTTCATTCACTACAATTATTATAGAGATCTCCAAAAGTGCCAAATAGCCCCAATCTTTCAACAATTTCCAGGCAAATAGGCTGAGTTTTAAATTCAGTTGTCACCTATTGTTGGATAGCTTGATGGCATACAGGAGCTGAGCTGAGGGCAGTAGTGAAAACGCTGACAGCTTTGAGTTGGGGATGGGCAGGAAGTGGCTGAAAGGAGATTCATATTAAAGGAGAGAGCTATCGTATCTAATGGTTTTCAGCCCTAAAATCATGAAATATGATAGCAGTATTCCAATATTGAAGGGCTCCTACAAGGATGAGGGTGTCAAACTATTTTCCAAAGCACCGAAAAACAAGACATGAATCACTGGATGGCAACTAACAGAGAAGCAACCTAGAACTAAGAAGAAATTTCCTAACTATGAAAACAATTAACCAATGGAACAATTTGCCTTCAGAAGTTGTGGGTGCTCTATCACTGGAGGATTTCAAAAAGAGATTGGACAGTGATTTATCTGAAATGTTATGGAGTCTCCTGCTCAAAGAGGAGGTTGGACTAGGTGACCTCCAAGATCACTTCCAACTCTATTATTCTATGTTCTATGTGCTAGCCAGCTTTTTCTATCCTCTTCTTCACATAGCTCCAGATTTCACCACAGATGATATTCAGTCCAAAACATCAGGTTAACTTCTCAAATGACATTAATTTTGTGCTGTGATTTAAACTTAAATTTTCTAATTTATGATTGTAATAAAAAATTTCGATTTTCTTGACTGATTATTTTGAGCCAACATATTGAGTCATGGGAATACTTGCAGAAAAGAGAGCAAAATTGAAATCTGCATGGAAGCAAAATAATAACTGATCCTATCACACAAATAATTCCTTCAATTCCTATCACACAAATAATTCCTATCACACAAATAATTCCTTCAACAATTGCCTAAAAATAGCTGAGTTTTAAACTGTAGTAGAAGAGTTGTGACCTACTGCTGGTCGGCTCTCAAAATACATGTGTGATTGTAATAAAATATTTTGATTTAATTAGATTACCTTAATCCAGTCTATTGAATTGTGGGAAAAGCAGAAGAGGGATGATAAAAGTTATTTAATTGAATTCCTGCAGAAAGGCATGGTAAACAACTAGTATCTACTATTAATTGCAAAAGAAATTTCTCTCTCACTCCACAATCTACCTGTGGAATTTTGTAGACATGTACACTTTCTGCCATAAAGGATGATGTATCAGGACCTAGTCCCCCAATGATAGCCATAATATTCTTCTGGCTACCACATTTGTAGTTTGGGAGAAATTCCTGGGATTTGAAAAGCAGGTCCAGGGTGGTACGATAGGTCATCCTTGGGTTGTAGTAACTGTCACAGATGTGGAACCCGAGAGTGATGTTAGGTAAGATCTGGGAATCCTCATTGATCTTCTTCACAGCAAAGGCCAAGGCGAGGGCATGTTGGTAGAATTTGGGTATTATACTGCAAATAGTTTAAACACCCCCATTGAACAAAATAAGTTCACAATTCTTTTATGGTGAAAGCATTAATCTATGAGTAATAACCATTTCCGTCTCTTTTGTAAATGAGCAGATAAAGATCTTGTTAAAACACTAATAATTTGTATAGTTTTCAACTATCTAAAGTGTTTTCCTGATTTCCAGCAAATAAGTATAGAACAAAGTTAATATTTTCCCCAAAAAACTATCATATTTATTTAGAATTCAACCAGCAGCTCTTTTAATATATGTAAGTTATGCAAGGAGTGACTGCGCAGCCCGGATAATTTTTGTTAACTTACACTCTCTAAATGTTCTCCCAAAGAAAACCATATACAACATTTACATAATTTGCAATAAAATATGTATAGAACAAAGTTGTGATTTTTTCCCCCCAAGCTATGACATTTATTTCAATCAGTTTGGCATAACTAGAATACTGTCAGCAAGTATCACTCTTTTAATATATGTAAATTATGTGAGGAGTGAATGCACAGACTAGATAATTATACTCACTAAATGTTCCCCAAAAGACTTCTTGCACCATAATTTCATACATTTTATGAGTAAGATTTTAACACGATGAAATGCTTTATTTTCCCACAATCAGATAAGTTTGAAAGACAAGGAAGCAAGAGTAAGTTTATATTAAAAAACCATGCATTTATTCTCAAAGAACTATTTGTCACAGAAGCAATTTTGGGAGATCTGGCTAAGATTAGAACATGAATGGAAAGAAAAAAATCCTTACAGTGGCAAATCATAACGTTTTAGAGAAGGATATTTTTTAAATTCAATTTTCAATAACGTTGTGAATTATGTGAGACACCATCCCACCCACGATGAGATCACCAGGTTGGTACCACTCATGGAGTACAGGGAAAGCATTACTCGCTGGGCAGCCCAGAGTAACTACTTTTTGCACCAAGAGCATCAGAAGGAACAACATCTTCAGGCATTTGTCATAGTGAAAATATTTGTGCCTCCTGTCCATAAGGAAGTTTGTTTTTCAATGGTTCATTCAATTCATCCAAGGTTTATATCTGACAATGCACCTAATCAGAAATCCCATCGTTTTCTATATGAAGTTCAATGTGTCTGCAACTTTGTATACTGACTATCACTAGAATTGAACAGATGTTCTGGAAAAGAAGAAATGAGGGAGGAAACTTTTAGCAATGAATCTGATGGAGCTGTTATTTCCCCTTTGTGCCAATCTCCCTGGGGTTGAAGAGTTACTTTATAACCAGATATATACTTTAATTGTTCCTGGATTTAAATACCGTTATGTACAGTACTTGATGTTTTGGCCTAATTAAAAAAATATGGTGATTCCTGTAGGATATAATTATATTGTTTTGAAAGAATAAGTAGTTCAATTGGAGGTTCAATTTTTTTTTAAATGAGCAAATGCTAATAAAAAAAATCTAAGAGACATTGGCAATTGAAAATAGCCTCATGTATTGAAGTTAATGTTCAATCCTTACAATGGAGCAGGGTTCCCATTTTCCATATAAAATAAATAGAATTGTTTAGTAGAGAAGACTAAAGATTTTTACACATTAAGGCCTGACAAAGAAGCCAATAATTTCTTTGGAGGTTTTATCCATATTTTCAGTAAAAGAATGTTGATGAATGAAACAATAACAATGTTAGTAGTGGAGATACCTAACACACTGTCCTCCTGTGATATTATACGATGTAATATGCTATGATATAATATATATGATGTGATACAATAGTAATCATACGATACAATAGTGAATAATAAATATTGCAGCACTTTTCCAATGTCTAAGGGCCTGCCCCAAAGAAGAAGTGGGTCAATCTATTCTCCAAAGCACTTGAAGGCAGTACAAGAAGCAATGGATGGGAACCAATCAAGGAGAGCAGCAACCTAGAATAAAGACAAATTTCTTGACAGTGAAAATAATTAATCAGTGGGATGACTTGCCTCCAGAAGTTGTGGGTGCTCCATCATTAATATTTTAACTAATGATTACTATATGTTACCTATGTATAGCAAACTATATTTTTCTTCTTTTTTGTGAGTAATTTAGCTAAGCCACAAGTATTAAATGATTGATAATTCCTCTTTATGAGTTGCCCCCTATGGTTTAGCTGAGGCCTAAAAACAATAATGTAGCATTTTGGCAGGAATATGCATCCCAGTGATGCACCACTGGAGGACAAAATTTAGAATACCTCCACAGCTACCATGGCTTTCACTTTTGTGCTCAGATAGGCTGGAAAAAAGGAGATCCAAATGCTATAAAGGCCAACATGCTGAAGGTAATGAACTTGGCTTCATTAAAGCTGTCAGGTAATTTATGGGCAAGAAAAGCCACAATAAAGCTGGTGATGGCCAAGATACACATATAGCCAAGACACTAACCCCTTATTGCGCTGTAAACTCATTTCTTGGAGCTCTGAGTGCATGTCCAATTCAGGGAATGGGAGAGATGTTGACAATAGAAAATAGAAATTGGAAAAACACTATTTTATATACTGTCACAAAATTGAATACATTATAATTACAATGTATGTGTAAATATGAGAAGTTGAAAGAGTATTATTATGTATATTTAATTAATGTAATAATTGTTATCCAGATTTTGTATAAAGTAAATTGACCCAGACAATGTACTGTTCACTAAGTATCTTTATTTTATTTTTATTTATTTCGACATTTCAACATGTTGAAATAAAATGTTGAAATAAAATAAAGTATCTTGCAGGAAAATTATAGATAGATAGATAGATAGATAGGTAGATAGATAGATAGATAGATAGATAGATAGATAGATAGATAGATAGATAGTAGATAGCCTGGTGTAATATTTTACTAGATATTGCGTATATCATCCAAAAGGTTAGTGGAAGACACATCCAAATAAAATAAAATAAAAATTTATTATGGTCAATGGCCAGTGTATAGTTCTATTAAAGGAAAAGAGAGAAGGAAGACTATGTTTTATATAATGTCCTTAAATTGGAACGTCATTAAAATTGGATAATATAGCAAAGTAGAAATATATTGGTGAATGGAGAGTGAATAGCTTTGAAACTTCATGAAAACTTTTTTAGAAAACGCAGTTAAATGTATGTTAAATGTTCAAAGATTTTCTAACTTTTATATTTCAAACAAGAACAATCAATCCAAAAATGGATCCTCTACAATACTGTGCTAAATAGATGTGTATAAAATATTCATTAGATTTTTCTCATACTGATACAGTGGTTTATGAGTGAAACTATAAAAGCTAGGAACTGGAAGTTACAAACCTTTAGGTATCCTTAAAGTAAATATCTCGAATCTCCTAAGAAGATAAAGAGATTTTTATTTTATTTATTTATTTATCTATTTTATTTGTCAATTGCTTACAGGATAATTGGTATAAGTAAAACATAGTTATGAATACATGGATACATATAAGAAAAATAAAATATAAAAGAAACAATAGGACATGGACAGAAGGCACATTGGTGCGCTTATGCACGCCCCCTACAGACCTCTTAGGAAAGGGGTAAGGTCAATAGTAGACAGTCTAAATTTAAATTTTGGGGATTTGGGGAAGAAATCACAGAGTCAGGCAGAGTATTCCAGACATTGACCACTCTATTGCTGAAGTCATATGTTATGCGTAAGAGCAGAAATAAAAAGAACAGAATTGATATGCTGAAACATGTAACTGGCTTTATTTAAGATACTGCAGTATCGATCACCTTTTAACACATACCAAACATAGTATGAGGAAAAGGAGACGCCTTTTCCCAAAAAGACCACATATTTATACCCAAATATAGTTATATAAACAGTTACATATCTTGTTTTTCGATGACAAAAATACATAGAATCCCATAGGAAAGTTGTGGGTATTTCCCCTGATCTTTCCTCACTTGATATTGGACAGTTATCAACATCCTTTTCTCAGATATATCTCCAGATATCCAGTTATGCAATTATCAGAGGGCTATAATATAATCATTAATTTCTCTTAAAGTGACTATATAATGTCAGAGTGCCCTGGAACAACTTCCCAATTATTACCAAGTACATACTTTTGCAATCTAACATATTTGTCTCACAAAAACACATTTCCCAACTGTTCTGATCCTTTAAAAGTTCAGACTGCGGACACAAAATGGCTACAATCTGGTTCTGTATATTCTCAAGTATAATAACCAAATTTTACTTATAACAATCCTCCCTTATTTATACTTGAGAATTATCATCAAGGTCTCTCAGCATAAGCCTAACTTCTTGCTGACTATATATTTTACGTTTTACTTCAGGTTTCTTAGTCTTACAACAGCAGAAACATAATTCACATAATGGTATAAACTTAACATAAATACATGAAATTATCCCTATAATAAGGATTATAACAATTCCAAAAAATATATCCTTTATCCATCCAAAATCTGGCAACCAGGAGATCAAAGCATGCCATATATGTTTCAGAGTATTATTTTCTGTATCATGGGTTAAATGAGTAGTTATATTATGTAAAACTTTCAGCTTAGATTCAATAAACTGTGATTTGTCTGCAATATTAAAATAGCAGAGCCCGTCAAATTCCTCACATCTATGACCTATTCGTAAGAGGATATAGTCAATCGCAACGTGATTCTGTAATACAGACTTCCTCATTTCTCCCATCTCATTAGCTAAAGCTGAAATTACAGAGGAAGTTACATTAATATTTTTAGCTAAAGCACAACTAAATGTCCTAACTGCATATTATTATAGTATGTAGCTCCCCAAGCAAATATTCCTAAAACACCTGCCTCTGTTCTTGACAGAACTACTACATCATCATCATAATCTGAAGAATAAGCATCACTAAACTCTGATCTTTTACCTCTATATCTCTTAACATGTTCAACTACAGGCTTATGTTCATCTCCCCAATGGGCTATAGACCATCTAACTATAGGAGAAGTATATATGATAATGTGAGGTTCTTTATGTTCTTCAGGTTTAGACGCATCTTCATGTTCTGGAGCATGGACATGTTCATGTTCCTCTCTTACTATTGTATCATCCTGTACAGGTTCTTTATAAAACCTAGGATCATGATACAAACTAGAATTCATGACCTCATAGTATAATTGAGTATTCTTGTTTTTGTTTTTGGGATGAGCAGTGGCCATAATAGTCGTTAAATGACCTATTGTACAAGGGCCAACTATTGCATTTACTGGTATAAATGCATATGCATATGCTCCACAAAACATAAACCAACCTCTAGGTAAAAATAACACATGTGTCATTCCATCTACTTCTTCAACCTCTGTACAATGAATAACATCTTCAGTGAGTAAGAAATTATAAACTGTCTTTTCATAGTTTTTTCTCTGGATGTTTATACTTTACACAATCATAAGCTGGAAAAACTGTTTTAACTTCAATAACCAACTTTTTCTGATTTGTCCATCTATTTGGTTTCACAGGAGAGCCAAACAAAGTAATTACCTTTGACAAATTATACAAAGTATAAGCATTAGGACTTATAATAATCCTAGATTCACTCAACAAAAACCTTTCTGGCACTGGAACTCCTATAAAACAGGTTGACATAATATCTGTAACTGTTGTCTCTCCTTTCACACAAAAAGAAGTATTCAAAGCTACTCTCATTAATTCCAGAAAAATATTTTCACTCTTTGCCTCAATCGATTCTTGTTCTTGAACACTTCTTATACCTCTATGCAAATATCTTGGAGCTTCAATATATCCCTACTGCACATCTAAATGGAAGTTTAGCAATGGCTATACTATCACATAAAAACACCAGTTTCTTCGGAACACTTCTTAATTCAATGAATGGCATAAATAATCTCTCTTCTAGAGCCCTAAGCCTCATATAAGGAGAATAATTGCCAAACATTTCAAAACAAGTATTATATATGTGCTTCATCCTTTTTGATAATTCCTTCTGATTGGTTACAATATCATATGTGCGATTACATGTTGGGTATCTGCCCAAATATAAACCATCATCTAAGGTGGATCTTATACAGATACAAGCCTCAGTCATAGGTTCCATTAATGTCAGTGATATTTGCCCTTCGTTATCTGTTCTATCGGGTTCAATCTGGAAACGTAATTGTTGCCATGTCACTGGATATCCAGGCCATATTTCAGTAGCCTCCATACCTACCCCACATAAGGCAATAATCACTATCTACATCATATTCATTAATAGACTAGGCTCCCACCCACCTTAACGTATGTAGATTTACACGTCAAAACTTACAACCAGCCATTGGGGACTTACATCCACTTCTGTATCTTCTTCCGCACTTAAAGGACACAATATTGGTGTACACCAATCTATTATTTCATGTCTTAAAATAATCAGGAATATAAGAAAAATATTTGTTACACTCAGCCAAATAAGTAATTCTTCCACCCAAAGTTCCATAAACCTAAACTAAACTAGACATGCACTTCCTACACCCACTATCTTAAAAAAAATAAACACTCCAGTCCTTCAAAATTTTCTTCTGCCTGAGACAGAAACCGGAGCAGGAACAGGTCCTTTCATACACGAATGATGTGTCCAACCTCAGCTCATGTGTTCTCACAGCTGATTCAATGGTCAACAGCACCTGGAATGGTCCTTCCCAGATCCCAAAGCTCTCCACTGCTTAATCAGGACCCAATCTCCATTCTTAAAGTCATGTGCTTGAAAGTCAAACGGTGGTGTTTGTAAAGTCCTTTGGACCTTAAAAAAGAAAAACACTGGGACAGTTCTTGTATATATTTTCTAAGATAAATATCTTTAAGTTCTATCCTAGGCATACCAACACTTCCAGTATAAGGAATGCCAAACATCATCTCATATGGTGAAATCTCAATATCCGTTCTTGGATAAGTACGTGTACGCAATAGAGATAGAGGTAAACATTTAGTCCATGGTAATTGTAATTCTATCATCAATTTCTTTAAAGTATTTTTTATCATTTGATTCTTTCTCTCCACTTTACCTGAAGAAGTGGCATGACCGGCCAGGTCTATCTCCCAGGCTATACCTAGCTCCTTCATAATTCCCTTTGCCACATTAGAAGTAAAATGTGTACCTCTATCACTATCAATAGATTCAACTAAACCATATCTAGGTATTATCTGTTCTAGACTTAACTTTACAGTAATTTGTGCATTTGCTCTTGCACACGGGAAGGCTTCCACCCATCCTGTCAAATGATCAACAATTACTAATAAGTATTTCAATGTACCAACAGCTGGCATTTTAATATAATCAACTTGTATTCTCTGAAATGGCCAGACAGCTAAATCTCTTCCTCCTTGTATAGTCTTACGTATCATCTTCTTATTTATTCGTATACAATGTATACATTTTCTGCATACTTGCATAGCTATTGTAAACATTCCTCTACAAATAAAATAAAATAAAAATAAAAATCCCACTTGTGACTGTAACTTTGTTGCTTGAATCCTCTGTTTCCTAGTATGATTTGATGTTGATTGTACCCTATGACTATCATTAAGTGTTGTACATTATGATTCTTGATTCTTAACGAATGTTCCTTCTTTATGTATACTGAGAGTGTTTACACCAAGACAAATTCCTTGTGTGTCCAATCACACTTGGCCAATAAACTATTCTATTCTATTCAAATATATTTTTGTTTCACAAAATCCACAAGTGCTTGTGTTCCCCAATGAGTACCCTCATGTACTTTTTCCATGATGTTTCTCATAATAGGCTTATTAACTATTTGTAAACCATTTTCTGTTACCCATTTTCCATCAACACAAGTAGCACCTTTCAACTTCATCTGCTTTTCTTCTTCATCAGTGAAATCTGGTTTTACATCCCATTCCAAAACGGGAATCAAAACCATTAGCTTCACTTCTCTTCCTCTACAGGCAACCTCTTTAGCTGCCTGATCCACTAATTTATTTCCTAAAATCTCTTTGGAATTTCCTTTCTTATGGGCTTCAACATGAATTATAGATAAACATTCTGGAACCTCAGCTGCTTTTAATACAGCTTTGATAAGATCTGTTTTACTTCTTTTCCTTTGCTCGTAATAAGTCCTCTTTCTACCCAAATTTTCCCAAAAGTTTGTAAAATACCATAGGCATATCTAGAATCTGTATAAATATTACCCACTTCATTCTCTAAAAGATTCAAGGCTTGTAATAAACCAAATACTTCACACATCTATGCAGAGCATCCATTAGGCAATTTGCCCATTTCCATCACTTCAGATGTATCTCCATTCACAATTGCATAACCATTCATACATTTTCCATTTTCTACATGAGAAGATCCATCAATAAACAGATTAATACCTCTCTCTCTATTGGGCTATCTTCCAAATCTTCTTACTTTCGTCTGTAAATCTATAGCTTCAATGCAATCATGTTCTATATCATCCCATTCTTGTTTCTCTCCCGAAAGGAATTCAGCTGGATTTAAATTCCTGTCAAGTGAGAAAAGCAAATCCTCCTGAGACAATAAAATAGCTTCATATTTCAATAACCTAGCATGTGTAAGCCATTTATGTGCTTTCTGCATTAAAATTGTTCTCACCTGATGTGGACTGCTTACCACTAAAGCACTTCCAAAGGTTAACTTCCTACTTTCTTCCACTAATACAGCCGTAGCTACCACTGCCTGTATACACAAAGTCCAACCATGCACTACCAGATCCATCAATTTTGATAAAAATGCTACAGGTTTTTTCTTTCCAGCCCAGACTTGAGCTAGTACTCCTTTAGCTATTCCATCTTCAACTGCTACAAATAAATGAGAAGGTTTCTTTAAATCAGACAAACTTAGTACCGGAGCTTGTATTAAATCTTTCTTAAGTTTCTCAATGTTATTCACCTCTTCATTGTTCCATACAACCTCCCATGGTTCATCATCTAACAATTTCTCATATAGAAATTTAACCTTAGTTGTATAATCATCTATCCAAAGATGACAATATCCTAACAACCCCCAAAAATTATGAACTTCCCTCTTAGTTGTCGGTATAGGTTGTCTAACTATCCTTTCAATTCTTTCCGGATTAATTCTCTTACTTCCATGACTAATTAAATGTCCTAAATATTTTACTTCAGACTCTACATATTGCAATTTCTTCTTTGACACTCTCAGGCTCTGTTGCCCTAAGAAATTCAACAAAGCATTTGTGCCTTTCTGTACCTCTTGTTTCTTTTCTCCTGAAATTAACAAATCATCCACATATTGCAACACTGTTATTCCACAGGTGGTTCAAACCCTTCAAGGACCTGCTCTAACTCCTGTCCAAACAAATTAGGACTCTCTGAAAACCCCTGTGGTAACACACACCATCAATACTGTTAGTTTGATATGTATCAGGATCTGTCCATTCAAAAGCAAAAATATCCCTCAAGTTTTCAGCCAAAGGACACGTCCAAAAAACATCCTTCAAATCTATTACACTAAAATATTTATGCTCATGTGGTATTCTCCCCAATAATGTATAGGGATCTGGTGTAATAATATGTCTTTCAATTATCAGTTTGTTTATGACTCTCAAATCTGCCACTAAGCGAAACGAACCATCAGGTTTCTTTACAGGTAGGATTGGTGTATTACACGGTGACATTGCAGGTTCAATTAGTCCATCCCTCAATAGAGACTCTATCACTGGCTTTAAACCACATCTCCCTTCTGGGGAAATATTATACTGCTTCCACCTCACTGACTCAACACCCTCTTTTAAAATCACCTCCACAGGTGGAATATTCAAAACACCTCTATTCCCTTTTGCTTCCCACACAATAGGATCTATAAATCTCTCCTGTTCATTAGTCAATAACTGAATAGTTCATTTCTCTGCAGAAAAGATAATCTCACATCCTTATAAAGACAAAGCATCTTGCCCTAAAAGGTTCATACCCGCTTCAGGTATGTACAAAACATTCAATGTTATCTCAGAGTGTCCTCCCTTTAGAGACACATTTTCAACAATAGCAACTTCAAAGGGTTCCCCTTAACACCAGAGACTATCATCATTTTTCCATCCTGACTAAGACCCTCAGGTAACTCACACAAAGACGTTCTAGTCACCCCTGTGTCTATCAGGAAAACACAATTTATTTCCCCAGGTCCCACCTTTAAATTTACTAAAGGCTCCCGGTGGGACTCCAATGTCAGGAGCCCTTGACTCCACTAGTCTTCAATTAGGGTGTACAATCTCTGTTTTCTTCATTGCATTCTTTGCTTGTCAGGGCAATTTCTTGCAAAATGCCCCTCCTTCATTGTCTACTTCCTTTCATTTCTCTATTCCTATTCAAGGAAAGAAATCCCCTCCTTCCTTTTTCAGGATGCTTCCATCTACTTCTAGTAGATGGACCTCCAACTCTTCTATTCTTATTTTTAGCTGCAACCAGTATAATTGGTTTATCTACCTTCTCGGTCGTAGTAGCTTTCAATGCTGAAAACATATTTTGAGATTTTTGATGAGACTTTGCAAGATCATGACCAATAAAAACCTTAGTGGCAACAAAGTAGCTATGTCTGATTCAGCTCATCTTTCTATCTTCTGCAGTTTCTTCTGCACATCCCCCCAGGCTTTAGTAACAAATTGTAATTTCATTAAAGCCTGATACTTGGTGTTTCAGGAGCAAGACCAGAATATTTATTTAAACTATCCTTGATTCTATTCAAGAATTCAGCCGGAGACTCATCTTTTAATTGACCTACCTCAAATGCTCTAGCCAAATTTCTACCCTGAGGTACAGCAGTTTTCACACCTTGCACAATAAGCTTCTTCATATCCATCATCTGTACTCTATCGTCTGGATTCTAGCTATCCCACTTGGGATTTGCCAAAGGAAATTTGTCTTCACCATCTACCACATTTACACCTTCCTGTGTCTTATTCCAATATGCAATACCAGCCCGTACAATCTGACCTCTCTCATCAGGAGTAAGCAGGCATCCAATAATATGTTGTAATTCCACATAAGTATAAATATTAGGACCCAAAAACAAATCTAAGCTCTATGATAAAGATATTGGATCAACTTGAATAAATGGCATAGATAACTTATAATTCCTTATATCCAAGGACATAAGTGGGACATTTACAAACATTGTTACAGGGACTCCCTCAGCTGTAACCCCATTAGGCATTTCACGTAATGGATATAACACCTGTTGTTCCCTTTTAGCTTTGGATCTGGTTACAGCTCCACTAGAAGGTCCAGCAACTGCCAATGAATCCAACTACTGTTTCAACTCTCTATACTGAGAAACGGCAGGGAATTTCCTCCCCTCTTTTCTCCCACATCATGTGCAGATTCAGCTACGTTATAAAGAGGAGGACATACAGGACCAGCATAATCCAAGAGATCCCACTTATCACTTTCCTTTGCATACAAAATCCTTTTAGTATTTTTCCCAAGAGGAGGAAATGGATCAGTATATTGTACATGATACAAGGCACTACATAAGGCAACTGAGAATCTAACTTCTTCTTAGTCAAAACATCTTTCAAAGCATTAATCCAATACAAATCAGATTCCCCAAACCTTGACCATCTATAATTAGGAGGTTTTAAGATATGATTTGGCCATTGAGCTGTACAAAGCTCAATTAACCATATCTTATTCAAAGACTTAGTATGCTGAACCAGCCATGTCTCATTCCATTGATTTATTAACTTCCCAAGAGTAGACAACATAGGAATGGAAGGAACTTCACTAGCAACATCTGGTTTCTTCAACCAGAAAGTCCAATTCCCCATTTTTGCCCCCCTACTCACAGGAAACGACAGAGAGAAAAAAATAATAACAGTGTAACAGCACAGATAGACACCTCTGCACTCACACTCTAAGAAAACCAGAAACAAATCAAAAACATACAAGCCTTACAAGCCTTCTTTTAGAGAAAAAAATGAAATGTTTCAAAAAGGAAGGAAAAAAATGTTAGACTTTAAAATGTTGCAACACAAGCCTCTACAGATATCTATAGATATATATAAAAAACCCAGATAGAGCTCACCTGATTCCCTGGTGCACCGCAACTCTCTCATGGCCACTGGAAGCCAGCACGGTCCCAGCTATCAGTCACCCAAATGCAGGTTACCAGGAGCAAGGCACCCGGACAGAGGCTCATCCAAAGCACAAAAACCTGCAGAACAAACACAGCGGTGGGCCCCATTTGGCAGTCCAGAAGAACCAACCCTCTTGTCCTGTTTCCTGTGGCTCTCCAAAATTGTTATGCATAAGAACAGAAATAAAAAGAACAGAATTGATATGCTGAAACACGTAACTGGCTTTATTTAAGATACTGCAGTATCGATCACCTTTTGACACATACCAAACATAGTAGGAGGAAAAGGAGATGCCTTTTCCCAAAAAGACCACATATTTATACCCAAATATAGTTATATAAACAGTTACATAACACATCTTGTTTTTCGATGACAAAAATACATAGAATCCTATAGGAAAGTTGTGGGTATTTCCACTGACCTTTCCTCACTTGACATTGGACAGTTATCAACATCCTTTTCTCAGATATATCTCTGGATGTCCAGTTATGCAATTATCAGAGGGCTATAATATAATCATTAATTTCTCTTAAAATGACTATATAATGTCAGAGTGCCCTGGAACAACTTCCCAATTATTGCCAAGTACATACTTTCACAATCTAGCATATTTGTCTCACAAAAACACATTTATCAACTGTTCTGATCCTTTAAAAGTTCAGACTGCGGACACAAAATGGCTACAATCGGGTTCTGTATATTCTCAAGTATAATAACCACATTTTACTTGTAACATCATATTTCCTGCAATAAAGTTTGGTGCGATTAACCTTGAGTTTGTATCTATTGTTTGCTCTTGTATTGTTATAGTTGAAGCTGAAGTATTTATTGACAGGTAGGACATTGCAATGTATGATTTTATATACTATACTTAGATCGGACTGAAGGCGGCATAGTTCTAGTTTTCTAGGTCTAGAATTTCGAGTCTGGTCGCATAAAGTATTCTGCAATGAGTAGAGGAGTGAAGAACTCTTCTTGTAAAATATTTCTGGACTTTCTCAACTGTGTTAATATCAGATACATAATGTGGGTTCCAGACTGATGAGCTGTATTCGAGTATTGGTCTAGCAAATGTTTTGTATGCTCTAGTTATTAGTGTAATATTACCAGAGAAAAAGCTACGTAAGATTAGGTTAACAACTCTTAATACCTTTTTGGCTATGTAGTTACAGCGGGTCTAGCACTTAGGTCATTTGAGATGAGTACTCCAAGATCCTTGACAGAGTTTGGATCATCAACAAGGTCTTGGCTATTCAGCCTGTTTTTTATTTTCTGATTTTTTTTTTGCCAAAATGTAGGACAGAACATTTATTTGTTGAGATTTGAAGTTGCCATTTGTTTGACCATTCTGATACATAGTCAAGGTCTTTTTGAAGGGTAGCAGTATTGTCTGTGGTGTTGAATAGCTTTACATAATCAACGAAGAGAATGCAGTTGCTCTTGATATGATCACAGAGGTCATTTATGTGGAGTATCAAAAGAGTTGGTCCTAGAACACTGCCTTAGGGGACATCACTGTTGACAGGTACAGAATTTGATAGGATGCTCCCAATTTTGACCATTTGTTGTCTGTTTGACAGGAATTCTTCTATCCAGTTATCCAGGTGTCCAGAGATACCATAAGATTTTAGTTTTAGGAGTAGTTTGTTATGTACCACTGAATCAAAGGCTTTATAGAAGTCTATGTAGATTGCATCTATTGCTTTGCCCTGATCGAGTTGTGAAGTTCATATGTTTTGCAATGTAAAAGTTGCAGATTACATGATAGTTTTTTCCTAAAACCAAATTGTTTATTAGAGAGTAGGTAGTTTGTTTCTAAGTGGAGGATGATGGATTGGATAATAATTGATTCCTTGACTTTACAGGTGATGCAGCATAAAGAGATTGGTCTATAATTTTCAACTAGGCTGGGATCTCCCTTTTTGAAGATGGGGATGACCGTGGCTTGTGATCATAGTTTTGGCAAGGAACTGGTCATGAAAGATTTTTCAAAGATTATGCTTAGCGGTTCTGCTATGGCAGTGGATAGCTTTTTTAAGAAGTAGACACATATTCCATCTGGTCCAATAGATAGAGATGGTTTTAGATTGTGTAGTGCTTTTTCAACATTGTCTTCTGTAAAATCAATATGTATTATATCACTGTAGTTGTCTGTGGTTCGACTAGGAAATACTGGGCATGATCCATGGCTGTTTACAAATACTGAGCCAAAGAATGTGTTAAAGAGGTTGATTTTAATAGTGTCGTCGTTGCAGTCTTTACCATTAGGTCCTTTCAGGGGTGGGATGGACCTTGAGTCTTTTAGTTTGTTGCTTACAAAATTGTAGAAAGCACGGGTGGAATTAGTGCATAGAAGGTTTTATTCTAGTTTAATGTGATAATGTGATGCATTCACTTTTTATCTGGTGGCATAAATTTTTGTATCGGCTTTCGAAGTTGGCAATGTGACCAGATTTGTTTTTCCGCCAAAGTGATTTATTTTTAGATTGAAGCTTCCTTATTGTTTTGGGTAATTGGTTTTTTCTGGTTTTGGGAGTTGTTAATGGTACTTATAATTTGATGACTTTTGACTACAAGTAAAAATATGTTGTAATGGTCTTCTACAGTATTGCATCCAGAGAATAGAAATTGCCAATCAAGGGATGAGAGACCGTTGTTTATAAGATCATAGTTACCTTTTTTGAAGTTATAATTAGGGATTCCGTCATTGTGGTGATTTTTGTGTGGATGTATGTTGAGACAAAAGTCAATCATGTTGTGGTCACTGTTGGAAAAGGGTTCTATAATTTGTATTCTGTAAATTGAATTCAAACTATTGCAGAAGATGAGATCAAGGCAGTTGTTAAGTCTAGTGTTGTTGGTTTCTAGTTGTTCTAGTGATATCTAGATATCTAGAGATAGATGCTAAAAATCTTGTTAACTCAATGTATTCACAGGAAAAAGGGGTTAGGTTAAATAATCTTGGAAAATATCTGAAAATGTAGCAAATGAGCACTTCATTTGGAGTAGGCAATAATGACTTTTAATAATAATCCCAATCCTTCATAAAATCTTGTTTGATAGAAATAAGGATGTCTAAAATAATAATAATGATAATATTACATACTAATACGAAATATAATAATAGCAGATTCTCTACTCTTTTTTGTTAATCATTTCCCATGGTGAGAAAGAACACATGATGTGCTAATTCCTCTTCATGAGTTTCTCTTTGTGGTTGAGATCAGGCCTCAAAATGATGTAGCATTTTGACAAGAATATGCATCCTAGTAATGCAGCACTGGAGGACAAGATGGAGAAGACCTCCATGGCTACCATGGCTTTCCCTTTAGTGCTCAGGTAGGCTGTTAAGAAGGAGATCCAAACGCTGCAGAAGGCCAACATGCTGAAGGTGATAAATTTGACTTCATTGACGCTGTCAGGTAATTTACAGGCAAGAAAAGCCATAATAAAGCTGGTGATGGCCAAGATACCCATGTAGCCCAACACACAGTAAAAGAAGGAGGCTGACCCCTCATTGCACTGTAAAACCATTTCTTGGAGCTGTGAATGCATGTCCAGTTCAGGGAATGGGGGTGATGTTGACAACCAAAGAATACAAATACATACTTGTAGGAGAGAGCATGAAAGGACAATAGAAAAGGGAAATCTTTTCCCCACCCATATCCTCATCTGAGATCCTGGTTTAGTGGCCATGAAAGCCACAACCACAGTGATGGTTTTGGCCAGAACACTAGAAATAGCCACTGAAAAGGTGATGCCAAACATTGATTGTCGGAGTAGGCAGGTCACTTTGCCAGGTTGGCTGAGGAATAACAAAGCAGAAAGAAAACCAAGTTGAAGAGAGACAAGCAGGGTGTAGGTGAGGGGCCAGTTGTTGGCTTTGACAATGGGAGTATCCCTGTGCTTAATAAATGTTGCAAATACCCATGATGTCAAGAAGATGAAACAAAGAGCTGCTGAGGCTAAACTAATTCCTAAGGTTTCTTCAAAACTTAGAAAGACCAGCAATTTCAAGATGCATCCTTTCTTTTCTTTATTTTGATAATGATCTTCTGAACGTATCATCCATATCTAAAAGAAAAGTCAAGGCAAGTTTTATACATTCCATATTTTTGAAAATGATATTCTTTATGGGTGCCAACCATTATCCCTCGCAAGCTTTTTTTTTATTGGATACCAATTGGATCATGTTTCTATGGAAATGCAGTTTTTTCATCATTGTATCAGCTGGGACCAATATAAAGGAAGCACAATGAGTGGGCGATTATTCTATGAAATGCATTCCTGTCTAGCACTTTCAAATTTATAGAAAAAATAGATCATTTGAATTTTCCCATTTTTCCACGGAGAAGAAATCTGTAAGGGTGGATATAAGAGCTCAGTTCTTATGGGGAAACTTTGATTTCAGAATGACAGATTGTGATTCACAGGCATAGAAATGAATATTCACCTTGAAGAACTCACAAAGCTATTTACCACACTACAGTAGTGTATTACAATTTGGTTAGGTGTATCTAAGGACAAATGGAATGTCTAATCTACCTTTTTGATTTGAAATCTTCCCTTCTGGACACGG
Organism: Bungarus multicinctus; assembly: GCA_023653725.1. NCBI lineage: Eukaryota > Metazoa > Chordata > Lepidosauria > Squamata > Elapidae > Bungarus > Bungarus multicinctus. The sequence continues at coordinate 141,541,483 of CM042840.1, read as the reverse complement.
AACACAGTCATAGCAGCAGAATTGTTTTCCTTCAGCCTCCTTCTTCCAGTATTCAGGGGAGCAATGGTCATTACATAGCGAAATTGGAAGAACCTGGTGATAAATATAAAAGACTTTTTCAAAGGGAGATTTAAAAAATCAATTAACCTTGCAGAATCCAATCTGGAACAGTCACTGGCACCTATGGTTGACCAGTGACTGATAGAATGAATTTTTCAACATTATCCTGGGATCCTTCCATTCATGAGTTATTAATTGTTCTTGTTTATTGGGGGAAAGAATCCTTTAGTTCCTAGAGGGATATTGAATATCACCTAGCTGGACTTACAGGATATTATATATTAAATTTTTTGTAATTATAGTGATGACGAAAAAAGCCTCTTTGAAAAGGGCAAGTTGAGTAAATAAATGTATGTGATGACAATGTTATAGAAATGATGCAGCTGTAATGATTTGAAAGCCAACTGCAATCAGATATGAAAATCAGATTTTTCTTTTGTAACATCATTTTGTCAGTTTGTTCAATGCTTCATCGTGCACCATATTTGTTCTAAGTGTGCGATTTTTTCTTATAAGAAAAAATAGACATTAGATTCCCAAAGAAGCTTTGCTCAGTATGGTTTCAAAGACAAAAGTCTCTATCTGGAATCATAATGGCACAAGATACAGTCCATTAAATAAGTTCATACCTGATTAAAGGCTAGTTGCCAGACAATCAAATCTTCATCAATGAATAATTCTTTGCCTGTTGGAGAAATCGGATCTATTATTCCGACTCTAACTCTTTGAAAAGACCGATTGGGAAATGTGATGAGGTTGATGATATCAAATCCTCCCATAACTTCCCCTTTCTCATTCATGGAAACTTTCTCTCCAGCTGAATTGTTAAAAGAAATGCCATGTAGAAATGGATGGAGCTATGTAAAAGAGGAGAGAGAGAGAGAGTGTGTGTGTGTGAGAGAGAGAGAGTTCAAATGATAATAAAGGTAGTCCTCTATTTACAACAGTTTTTTAGTGGCCATTCAAAGTTATTATGGAATGAAAAAAATGACTGTTTTTCATATTTATGATCTTTGCTCTCTTCAATGGGGAAGCCTTAACAACTGTATTACTTAAGAATGTAATAGTTTATTGATCTTCATACCAAACTGGATTTTATAAGCAGAAAATATTAAGACTCCCCACCATAGGTTCAAATGGTAATTCTAAATCAAATTGCTCATTGAAATAAAAGAATTTTCCACTGCAGAGAGAATACCTGCCAAGGTGTGCAGATATGGCAGATCAGATTTTTTAACCCATCATTGTTTTTTTCTTATTGAACCCTGACCACCTTTAAAGCCCTCCATGGCTTGGGACCTGGATACTTACGGGATCGCCTGCTGCCACCATCAGTCTCTCGCTGAACAGTGCGCTCTCATTGAGCGGGCCTCCTTGGGGTACCACCGGCTGGACGGCTGATGGCCCCGAGGGTTCGGGCCTTCTCTCTGAGAGCCCCCTCCCTCTGGAACGAATTGCCCCTGGAGATAAGGACCATCCCCAACATGTTGACCTTCCAGCGCGCACTAAAAACCCACCTATTCCATCTAGCTGGTCTGGCCTAGAGTTATCTAAAATGGTTATAAATTCAGCTTTTAAATGGTTTTTAACTTTTCTAATTCCCCACTCTTAATCTCTTAAAGCCTATCTATTTAATTCTTTTAATTTATTTTAAAATTATTTTATTTGTATTTATAGGTTTTTATCTCGCTGTGAACCACCCTGAGTCCTTAGGGAGAGGGCGTAGTATACAAATTTGAATAAATAAATAAATAAATAACCCCATGGAGCATCTGGAGGTCCCAATTGATTTGAGTGCCTCAGAGCACAAAATCAATCTGTGCAGTCACGATCCACACATTTCTAAATAATGCAGTTTGCTTGTTTTCAGGATCTGCTAGAAACACGATAGCCCTGATCCAGATAATTGTCACTGATTCTCCATAGACGAGAAATGTAGTGGTGTTGCTATTCCTCATATTAGTGACAATATTTGAAATTACATAATAAACTTCTACATAGTATTCTAAGTGAATTAGTTGGGAAAGCCTTTGTATGAACGATGAATAGATTCCATTTTGTGAAAATATGGGCTGCATTTTCTGTAAAAAACATTCTCCATTATTATTATCCATAGTAAATATCCCAATCCATGTCTATCTAAAATGATGAAGCAGTTGAACAATCCCAGCATATTGATGGTCCTCTTTTGGGACCATGAAATAAAGTGAAGATCGCTTATTGGTCTGAAATTCCTCTTGGGCCAATGAACCATATGTAAGCTAAAAGAAAGCAGAGTAATATTCTGTTGAGTCATTTGCTCAAATCTGATCTTTCTGGGTCTAGTTTTCCTGTAAACAATAGCCGTGGAAGAGATTTTTCCTCTATTTTGTTTAAAATATTAATATAGAATGGAATTTCTATGAATTATTTCAAACACGTTACAATGGTTCATTTAGTTGAACAGGGCAAGGGTGTGCTACATTCAAATCTTCCCTCTGGTATGAAATAACTCTAGATAATCACTTACATGATTGGCATGGTAGCTTCAGAAATGAAGATTAAGGTTGTTAGAATATCTTAATACAAATTTGTTTTTCCAAAAGGAAATTGAACTTTTTAAATTTTTTATTTGAAACTGTTTTGCTTCTCATCCAGGAAACTTCCAGAATTGAACCAGAATTGAGACTTAACAAGAAGTTTCTTGGATGAGAAGTGAACTTTTTTTAAAAAAAAACCCAAAAACATTCAGTTATTATTATTATTATTTTTGGAAAGGTACCTTTATTTTTATGTTGTGAAATGTGGCAGAGCTGTTTTTTGTAGTGTTCTTCTTTTTGATAATTTCCATGAAATGAAATATGCTTTACTTACAAGAACATTGTTAATGAAACAAACAAAAAGATGGTTTCCTCTATTCTCACCACTTTCAAAACACAAAGAATAAATGTTCCATTTCCATGAAAAACTCTACATTTTCTAAACACATAAACAATTATTTGCTATGTGTATATAAGTCAGATGATTCAAAGGAAAATCTTTACATTGGTGATTCATAAAGGTTGAGAAAAGGATGTTGTTTGAATAGAGTTTGATAGAAATAGTAAATCAAATGAGACATCATCCCACAGATGATGAGGCCCCCAGATTGATACCACTCATGTGGAACAGGGAAGGCATCACTTGCAGGACAGCTCAAAGGAACTACTTTGTGCATCCAGAATACCGGAGGATTGATTTTATGGTTCTATGGGAATGGAGAAAATGTCTGAGTCTATCTTCAAGGAGAACTTCCGGCAGATAAAATAGAAGGAGGAGAACTTTTTGGAAATGAATCACAGAGAGTCAGCATTACCACATCCTTCCTCCGTGTGGCTCTTGAAGTATTTATATCAATTGTTTCTCTCTTTCTATTCCCTTTGATGCAGAAGTTTTGATATTTATGCCTGCTAGAATAATACAATGATTTCAGTCGTTCATAAGGGACATAATTGCCATGGAAACACTAACCATCTGGTAATGTTTTCTTAATATGTGTGATCAACAACTTTCTTTCTTTGGAGTGACATAATAAGTGACTGATGCTTAATCTGTTTTGAAGATAGGGGAGAAATAGAATTGGGAAGTTTGAAGCTACAATATTGCTCTAAATCTAGAAATCAGGACAAAGATTGAATTTAATCAATGGATCAGGAACCCATGTTTTATGAAACGGTCAATATCTGGTACAGATTAAGTGGTCTTGGTTTGAAAATCCTTTCAAACTTGACAAAACTTCCAGATCCAAATCTTGCTTGCCATGGTGTTACAGAGACTAAAGTGCTATTTTAAAGAGCAGTATTGATGCTTTTGAACTTTGCTTTTAGGGAAGACTGCTGATAATTGCTTTGGCAGCCAAGAAAAGAAAGTCTGCAAAGCTATCAAACCATTGACATGTTAAGAATTGACCACAATTGAAGAAAATTCTGGCGACATGGCCTATATTCAACTGTTGGCATTCTATTCTATGAATAATCTCTTGTTTCTTTCAGCCTTGATTATAAAATCATAGCTAAAATCAAATGGTATTGAATCACACACATACACAGTCACAGAACACGTTATAGCCTCCTTTGAGTTTTTTTTTTTTCCTTTGGAGATTTTGAAAGATTTGTAGATACCCAATCCTATCCTCTTGTGTATTTACAGTTTCTGATTCAGAACAATTCACACTTGCATAAAAGTTCAAAGCCTATAGAAGAATCAAGATTTCAGTTCCTTCTGCAGTGCTTTTGGGAGTGGAGCTGTACAGTTTTATATGATATGCTATCAATTTGATATATGGCAGAAGAGAAAGGAAATTTGATTTCATTGCATTAACATTTATTTTGGGTTAATCTCTGATCAAGCTTGCAGAACAATGGAAGAGAGAGCCAATTGTTATGACCCGGATCCAAACTTTTATTAGATCCATTTATATGCAAAAGTCCATTTGTGCCTAATAAAATTACAGTTACATTGGATGAAAAATATAATCCACAACTGCATCTCAAGTACAAGTTGTTATTTCCTTTCTTTTGATTTAACTACTCATTGTAACCTACAATCTGAACAGGGATGCCTAAATCTTTGACATAAAATTTCTGATTTTTAAAATCAGAATCATTGATACCAGTGGTGGGATTCAATTTTCATACCACCGGTTCTGTGGGCATGGCTTGATGGGCAAGGCCAGGGAAGGATACTGTAAAATCTCTACTCAGAGGTGGTATTTGCTGATTCTCCAAACTACTCAAAATTTCCGCTTCCGGTTCTCCAGGACTGGTCAGAACCTGCTGAATACCAGATCTGATTGGTATATTTGTACATTCCAAAGTAGTATCAATTCAAAGCAAATGAGTGGATATGTTTTTTTTTTAATTAATAGCTTTATCACACATTGGCATGACAGCTCATAGAAGACTCACATGATATTCTCAAAAATAAAAGCAATGCTAAATGCCAGGACTTTGATTTTTATCTTAGCATATTTTCCTATCTTTTTATTTTTCATTCCATTTAAGATTTTATTTTAATATAAAAGATGCTGATTTACCTTTGCATAATAAGGAATGGAGTGGAGTTGTATGGATTTGCCAGTCTAAGGTTCACATATTATCATTAAATGATCCAGGAATGAAATCCAAAATTGTTTCCATTTGAATTCATAGCCGGTGTACATTTGTTTGAAATTTGACCATGACCTGGATGACTGTGAATCACCATAGACATCATTAAGTGATACTCTGATGTGTAATTACAACAAAGAGGGTCGGGCTGGTTGACTAACACCAGTCCTGCTAGGGCTTGTGTTAATTCGTGGGTTGAATCAGAAACTAGGAATATGAATGTTCATATCTGCTGGCCATAAGCATGCCACAGTAGGATAACTAATGCCCAATTTGACAGACATCTTATTATGCCGTTGTTTATTTTTTAAGATAATAAATCTGCAATTTGGCTTTAGATGCTTCCACAGCCTCTCTTAGCTGGTCTTTGAAAACTTTGAAAACCACAAACTACCATGCAGAGCAGAAAACAGGTTTCAAGAGTTTTTAATGTCAAATAACAAATTTTCCATCCAACAAGAATGATTTCCCAACCAGTATGGGTTAGAACTTGAAGCCTCTTTCATACAGTGGTATTTAAAGGTATAAACACACCCACCTAAATTCTTCTATCTCCTATCCATGCCCCAAATTATTCTCTTAATCACCCATTATTACCATCATCCTTTTTACTTAATAAGTCCACTATTTCCTTCCCTATCACCTATCTATCGCTCATGCTTCCTATCTCATAGTGAGTAAACTAAATAGTTAAACATCCCCCTCCACCATCACCTGGTTCTTCAGCATAGTTGATTCAACAGTTGCACCAGCTGTTGTTATCTCTTTCAGTCTGCCTCCAGAAAATCATCTAATTAACATCCAACAACCATCAAACATAGATAGGAGTTTCCCTCACAGGTCATAAATGGGTTCAGATTATCTATCATCACTAATGGAGCCCAAAAGCCTCAATGTTGAGAAGAAGATTAGTTCCTGGCCTTTGAGCGTTGAAGACTTCAAGAGAGTTCAGCACAAATTAGCTGAGATCTTTACACAGTTTAGCTAATTTCAATTTTCTTTGGAATTTTCTGACATGGAAATTGAATTGCTTGGAGAACCAATGAGAATGGTTTAGAAAAGTCACATACATGAAGACACATTTTATTTATATTTCTGGAGTCCCAATGTACTTTTTCCTACTTCTGAAACTGACTAACCAGAACTTTGATTGTCACTATATAGAATTATAGATTTAAAACAATGGAACTAAAATAATACTGTGTTTTTCAGAAAACATGACGGGGTCTTATATTAACTTTTGCTTCAAAACATGCATTAGGGCTTATTTTCAGGTGATGTCAGCATAAACTTCTAATGGGATGAGTTAGAAGGAAGTCTATTTTTCATACAATGTGCCTAAATTGCAACATTATTAAAATTGTATAATTAGGTCCAGAAGAAATACATTGGTGGATGGAGAGTGACCCTTCATGAAACCTTTCTAAAAAATACAGTTAAACATATGTTAAATGTTCAAATATTTTCTACTTTTTACATTTCAAAGAAGACCAATCAATCAAAAATGGATTCCCTATGATACTTTGCTAAATACATGTCTATAAAATATTCATTAGCTTTTTCCCTTATTTATACAGTGGTTTAAGAAATGAAGTTATAAAAACCATGAACTGGAAGCTGTAAACTTTTAGGGATCCTTAAAGTAAATATCTCAAATCTTCAAAGAATCTAAAGAGCTAAATGCTCAAAATCTTGTTTGCTCGATGTATACTGAGGAAAAAAGGATTAGGTTAAATAAACTAGGTGAATGTCTGAAAATGTAGCAAATGAGCACTTCATTTAGAATGGGCAATCATGAATTTAAATAATAATCCCAATCCTTCATAAAACATTTTCGATAGAAATAAGGATGTCTAAAATAATAATAGTGATAATATTACATAATAATATTAAATATAATAATAGCAGACACTCTACTCTTTTTTGATAATCATTTCCCATGACCAGAAAGAACACATGATGTGCTAATTCCTCTTTATGAGTTGCTCCCGGTGGTTGAGGTCAGGCCGCAAAACAATGATGTAGCATTTTGGCAAGAATATGCATCCCAGTAATGCAGCACTGGAGGACAAGACGGAGAAGATTTCCACGGCTACCATGGCTTTTCCTTTTGTGCTCAGATATGCTGGAAAGAAGGAGATCCACACACTGCAAAAGGCCAACATGCTGAAGGTGATGAACTTAGCTTCATTAAAGCTGTCGGGCAATTTACGGGCAAGAAAAGCCACAATAAAGCTGGCGATAGCCAAGATACCCATGTAGCACAAGACACAGTAGAAGAAGAAAGATGACCCTTCATTGCACTGTAAAACCATTTCTTGGAGCTCTGAGTGCATGTCTATCTCAGGGAATGGGGGAAATGTTGACAACCAAAGAATACAAAGACACACTTGTAGGAGAGAAAATGAGAGGATAATAGAGAAAGCCAATCTTTTCCCCACCCATTTCCTCATCTGAGACCCTGGTTTAGTGGCCATGAAAGCCACAACCACAGTGATGGTTTTGGCCAGGACACTAGAAATGGCCATTGAGAAAGTGATGCCAAAAGTTGGTTGCTGGAGAAGGCAGGTCACTTTGCCAGGTTGGCTGAGGAACAACAAAGAGGAGAGAAAGCAGAGCTGAAGAGAGACAAGGAGGGTGTAGGTGAGGGTCCGGTTGTTGGCTTTGACAATGGGAGTGTCCTTATGCTTAATAAAAATTCCAAGTATACAAGATGTCAAGAAGAAGAAACAAAGACCTGCTGAGGCTAAACCAATTCCTAAGGTTTCTTCAAAGGTTAAAAATACCATTGGTTTCAAGATACATCCTTTCTTTTCTTTATTTGGATAGTGATCTTCTGAACATTGAAAACAGTCATTCATATCTAAAAGAAAAGTCAAGGTATGTTTTTATACATTCCATATTTTTGAAAATAATATTCTTTATAGGTGCCAAACATTATCCCTTTCAGGTTTTTCTGTTGGTTACCATATTGGATCATGTTTCTATGGTGATGCAGTTTTTCCCTCAATGTATCAGCTGGGACCACCATAAAAGAAGCACAATAGGAAGGGCAATTATTCTATGAAACAGAGTTCTGTCCGGCAGTTTCATATTTATTAAAATTTAGACCATCTGACTTTTCCCATTTTTTCAAAACACAGAGAAGAAACCAGTAAAGGTTTCTTAGCTCTTATGGGCAAAGTTAATCCAGAATGATAGATTGTGATTCACAGGTGTAGAAATGAATATTCACCTTGAAGAACTCACAAAACTATTTGCTATACTAAAGTATATATTACTATTGTCTTAGGTACATCTAATGAGAACTTGCTGGAACGTCTAACCTACCCTTTTGATTTGAAATCTTCCCTTCTGGACATGGAACACAGTCATAACAGCAGAATTGTTTTCCTTGAGCCTCCTTCTTCCAGTATCCAGGGGAGCAATGGTCATTACACAGAGAAATTGGAAGAACCTGATGATAAATATAAAAGATTTTTGAAAAGGGAGAATTAAAAAATCAATTAACCTTGCAGAATCCAATCTGGGACAGTCACTGGCACCAAAAGTTGAACAATGACTGGCTCAGTGTAGATTGTTCAACATTATCCTGGGATCCCTACATTCATAAGTTATTAATTGTTCTCTTTTTGGGGGGCAATTAATTCTTTACTTCCTAGAGGAATACTGTATATAACCTAGCTGAATTTATATTATACATTTAAAGTTGTTGAAATTAGAATGATGATGAAAAAGGCCTCATTGAAAAAGTCAAGGTGATATTCAATATTCATGAAAATGTTATGGAAATGAGGCAACTCCAATGATTTGAAAGGCACTTCAATCAAATATGAAAACCATACTTTTAAATTGTAACATCATTTTTTCAGTTTCATGGATGCTTAATCCTGGGCCACAATTGTTCAAAGTATGCCATTTTTTCTTATAAACCTATACAGTAAATTAGACTTCTAAAGAGGCTTTGCTCAGTATTGTTTAAGAGATCAAGGCCTCTAGCTGGAATCATAATGGCTCAAGATACAGTCCACAAACAAGTCCATACCTGATTAAAGCTGGGTGCCAGACAATCAAATCTTCATCAATGAATAATTCTTTGCCTTTAGGAGAACTTGGATCTATTATTCCGACTCTAACTCTTTGAAAAGACCGATTGGGAAATGTGATGAAGTTGATGATATCAAATCCTCCCATAACTTCCCCTTTTTCATTCATGGAAACTTTCTCTCCAGCTGAATTGTTAAAAGAAATGCCATGTAGAAATGGATGGAGCTATGTAAAAGAGAAGAGGAGAGAGAAAGAGAAGAGAGAGAGAGAAGAGAGAGAGAGAGAGCGTTCAAAGGATAATAAAGGTAGTCAGCTATTTGCAACAGTTTTTTTACATTTATGACCTTTGCCATCTTCTTACAAGAAAAGTCAATGGGGAAGCCAGATTCCCTTAACAACTGTGTTACTTAACGATATAATAATTTCTTGATCTTCATACCTAACTGGATTTTATAAACAGAAAATATTAAGACTTCCCACCATAGGTTCAAATGGGAATTCTAGTTCAAATTGCTCATTGAAATAAAATAATTTTCCACTGCAGAGAGAATACCTGCCAAGGCTGCAGATATGGAAGGTCAGATTTTTTACTCATCATTGTTTTTTTCTTATTGAACCCTGACATGATTTTTGCTTGCAAAGCATGAGCCACAGCATAAACAGCATTGTAGACACTGTAGCTTTGGCCAGTCATTTCCATTTCAAACACAGGCCCAGGAAGATGCTCCAGTTTGTTCTCTTCCAGGCACAACCTATTGGACGTTTCTTGTAATTCTGATTTTGAGAATGAACAATCAAATGATTGTTCCCAAAAATCTTGCAGAAACCCATCTCTGCAGCCTGAATGAGGGTTGATGGTTTGAAGAAAATCCTTGAAACCTACAACTGCTCTTGAATGAACACTGAAGGAAATAGCCCCATGGAACATCTGGAGGTCCCAACCTATTTGAATGCTTGACAGCACAAAATCAATCTGTGCAGTCATGATCCACACATTTCTGAATAATGCAGTTTGCTTGTTTTCAGGATCTGCTAGAAACACGATAGCCCTGATCCACATAATTGTCCCTGATTCTCCATAGATGAGAAATGTAGTCGTGTTGCTATTCCTCATATTAGTGAAAATCCTTCTGACAACATAATAAACTTCTACATAGTGTTCTAAGTGGATTAGTTGTGAAAGCCTTTGTATGAACGATGAACAGATTCCATTTTGTGAAAGTATGGGCTGCATTTTCTGTAAAAAACGTTCTCCATTATTATTATCCATAGTAAAAATCCCAATCCATGTCCATCTAAAATGATGAAGCAGTTGAATAATCCCAGCATATTGATGGTCCTCTTTTGGGACCATGAAATAAAGTGAAGATTGCTTACTGGTCTGAAACTCCTCTTGGGCCAATGAGCCATATATCAGCTGAAAGAAAGCAGAGTAATATTCTGTTGAGTCATTCGCTGAAATCTGATCTTTCTGGGTCTAGTTTTCCTGAAAACAATAGCCAAGGAAGGATTTTTTCCTCTATTTTGTTTAAAATATTAATAATATGGAATTTCTATGAATTATTTCAAACACATTACAATAGTTCATTTGGTTGAACAGGACCAGGGTGTGCTACATTCAAATCCTTCCCTGGTATGGAATAACTCTAGATAATCACTTACATGATTGGCATGGTAGCTTCAGAAATGAAGATTAAGGTTGTTAGAATAACTTAATACAAATTTAAGTCCAATACCTAATTCTCAGTAATTATGCCATAATAACAAGGTACAGAAATTTTCTGCTCATCTCCTCCATACTTACCTGTGGAATTTTGTAGAAACCTACAACTTCAGCAATATTAGATGATGTATCAGAACCTAAGCCTCCAATGATGGCCATGAGATTCTTCCGGCTGTCACATCTGTAGTTAGAGACAAATTCCTGGGATTTGAAAAGCAGGTCCAGAGTGGTGCGATAGGTCATCCTTGAATTATAATAACTGTCATAGATGTGGAACCCGAGAGTGATGTTAGGTAAGATCTGGGTATCTTCATTGATCTTCTTTACAGCAAAGGCCAAGGCAAGGATGTGTTGGTAGAATTTGGTTATTACACTGAAAATAGATTGAGCAGACCTTTTCAAAATATTAATAATTTATAATTTTGCAAATTGTTATAGGATGGTCAGTTTATAACTGACTACTGGAAAACTTGTTTCTGATTGAAGTATTAATTAATTTTATAATCAGTCCAAATATGCTTTGCACACAATTTATTTCTTTTAATATTATTCCAGAAAATTAATCATTATAAGACATACTGTGTTAATTTCTGAAATGTTAACCTCACTGTTCAGTTTAATCTAGAATTCTGTGACTTGTTTTTTTCTCTGCTGATTTAGTTTTCTAGGAACTATAGAATAAGGGTAAGGTTCTCTCTAAACTCATACATCTTGCTATGTGAATCTTTTCAGTTCTGAATGAATATTCCATGTGTACTCATAATTCTTAGTTCCACCAAAATCAATATCTAAGGTATGAGTCCACTTTGGCTGCAACACATAGAAACATTAAAACACCTTTAGTCTAATCTACCATTCCTTACTTCTTTAGTAAAACAGAATGCCAATAGATTTAAATAAGTTCCCATATTTATGTCTACGGAGATTCTCAGTCGTCCTGGTCATTGTTGTCCCAATGATGTTTTTCCAAAAGGAAATTGGACTTTTTTAGTTTTTTATTTGAAACTGTTTTGCTTCTCATCCAGGAAACTTCCAGACTTGAACCAGAATTCAGACTGAACAAGAAGTTTCTTGGATAAGAAGTGAAATGTTTCAAAGAAAAAACCAAGAATATTCTGTTGTTGTTGTTTTTTGGAAAGGGACCTTTATTTTTGTGTTGTGAAATCTGGCAGAGCTGGGGTTTTTTACCGTTCTTCTTCTCGATAATTTCTTTGCAATGAAATATGCTTTACTTACAAGAACATTGTTAATAAAACAAACAGAAAGATAGTTTCCTCTATTCTCACCACTTGAAAAATTTCAAAACACAGTAAATTCTTACATTTCCATGAAAATCTCTACATTTTCTAAACAAACAGCTATTGATCATATAAACCATTCTTTGCTATCTGAGTATAATTTAGATGATTCAAAGGAAAATCTTTACATTGGTGAATCATAAAGGTTGAGAAAAGGATGTTCATTGAATTGAGTTTGATAGAAATGGTAAATCAAGTGAGACATTATCCCACCGATGACGAGGTCCCCAGGTTGATGCCAATCATTTGGAACAGGGAAGGCATCACTTGCAGGACAGCTCAAAGGAACTAATTTGCACATCTGGAATACCAAGAGGATCGATTTTATGGTTCTCTATGTATGGAAAAAATGTCTGGGTCTATCTTCAAGGAGAATCTCTGGCAGATAAAACAGAAGGAAGATAGTTTTTTGGAAATGAATCACACAGAGTAAGCATTATCACTTCCTTCCTCCATGTGGCTCTTGAAGTATTTATATGGATTGTTTCTTACTTCCTATTCCCTTCTGAGCTCAAGGTTTGATATTTTGGCCTGCTAGATTAATAGAATGATTGCAGTCATTCATAAGGGACATAATTGCCATGGAAATACTAACCACCTGGTAATGTTTTCTTAATATGTATGATCAACAATTTTCTTTCTTTGGAGTGACAAAATAAGTAACTGATGCTTGATCTGTTTTGAAAATAGGGGAGAAATAGAATTGGGAAGTTTGAAACTACAATATTGCTCTAATTCTAGAAATCAGGACAAAGGTTGAATTTTATCAATGGGCCAGGAACCCATGTTTTATGAAACGGTCAGATATCAACTATTTGGTATAGATTAACTGGTCTTGATTTGAAAATCCTTTCAAACTTGACAAAACTTCCAGATCCAAATAATGCTTGTCATGGTATTACAGAAGCTAAAGTGCTATTTTAAAGAACAGTATTGATGCTTTTGAACTTTGCTTTTAGGCAAGACTCCTAATAATTGCTTTGGCAGCCAAGAAAAGAAAATCTGCAAAACTATCAAACCATTGACATGTTAAGAATTGACCACTGAAGAAAATTCTGGTGACATGGCCTACATTCAACTGTTGGCATTCTATTCTATGAATAATCTCTTGTTTCTTTCACCCTTGATTATAAAATCATAGCTAAAATCCAATGATATTGAATCACACACATACACAGCTCCCTAAATATTTATTTTCAGCATTTTAAGTCTAACCTAAGCCTAAATAAAAACAAAACAAAACAATATAGTCTTCTGAAAAGTAGTATTTCATTTGTGAATTAGAAGATTGACCATGCAGTCACAGACCACGTTACAGCTTCCTTTGAGATTTTTTTTTCTCTTTGGAGATTTTGAAAGATTTGTAGATACCCAATCCTATCCTCTTGTGCATTTACAGTTTCTGATTCAGAACAATTCACACTTGCATAAAAGTTCAAAGCCTATAGGAAGGATCAAGATTTCAGTTCCTTCTGCAGTGCTTTTGGGAGTGGAGCTGTACAATATTAGATGATATGCTATCAAATTTATATGTGGCAGAAGAGAAAGGAAATTTGATTTCATTGCATTAACATTTATTTTGGGTTAATCTCTGATCAAGCTTGCAGAACAATGGAAGAGAGAGCCAATTGTTATGACCCGGATTTAAACTTTTATTAGATCCATTTATATGCAAAAATCCATTTGTGCCTAATAAAATTACAGTTACATTGGATGAAAAATATAATCCACAACTGCATCTCAAGTACAAGTTGTTACTTCCTTTCTTTTGATTTAAGGACTCATTGTAACCTACAATCTGAACAGGGGTGCCTAAATCTTTGACATAAAATTTCTGATTTTTAAAATCAGAATCATTGGTACCTGTGGTGGGATTCAATTTTTATACTACTGGTTCTGTGGGCGTGGCTTGGTGGGCAAGATACCCATGTAGCCCAAGACACAGTAGAAGAAGAAAGATTTATTTATTTATTTATTATTTATTACTTTGATTATTTATTACTTTGATTTGTATAGTGCCCCTTCTCTCCAAAAGGGACTCGGGGCGGTGAACAGCCATAGTTCACGTGCGGGATAGTTCACGTGCGGGATTGGATGGGCGGAAACAGGCTTCGGCTCAACCCATCCAAGACCGAGTGGCTGTGGTTCCCAGCGCCCCGATATAGCCAGCTTACACCTTCGCTGGCTATTGGGGGGGAAATCTTGCCCCCCACAGAGAGGGCTCGCAACCTGGGAGTCCTCCTGGATGTACGGCTGTCACTTGAACATCATGTTGCGGCCGTCTCCAGGGGCGCGTTTCATCAGATCCGTCGGATCTACCGGTTGCGGCCCTTTCTGGATCGGGACGCCTTGCGCACGGTCACTCAGGCCCTTGTCACCTCTCGCCTGGACTATTGTAATGCCCTCTACATGGGGCTCCCTGCGGGGAGCACCCGGAGACTCCAGCTGGTGCAAAATGCAGCCGCGCGGGTGATCATGGGGGCGTCGCGTAGCGCCCATGTGACGCCTCTCCTGCGCGAGCTGCATTGGTTGCCAGTGGCTTTCCGGGTTCGCTTTAAGGTTCTAGTTTTGACCTTTAGGACGACCTATGGCATGGGGCCAGGTTACCTGCAGGACCGCATTCTTCCAGTGATCTCCAGCAGGCCGGTGCGTTCACATAGAGAGGGTCTGCTCCGGGTGCTGTCGGCCGCTATGTGTCGTCTGGCGGCACCGAGGAGTAGGGCCTTCTCTGTGGGGGCCCCTGCCCTCTGGAATACTCTGCCACCGGAGCTTCGTACCGGCACGGACCTGAGGGCCTTCAGGCGCGCGTTGAAGACCTGGCTTTTCGAGCAGGCCGGCCTGGGCTGAGATGGTTTTAATTGGTCTCCATATTTATTCTTAATTTTAATTGGGGTTTTAAGGGGGGGGGGGCTTTCTACTTTTATTAACCAGCCAACATCAAATTTAATACTTTTTTAACTTTTGTATTGTTCGTGGGGTTTTAGACGGGCTGTGCACCGCCCTGAGTCCCTCGGGAGAAGGGCGGTATATAAATTGAAATAATAAATAAATAAATAAATAAATAAATAAAACATACAAATAGAAAAGTTAAAAAGAGTTTAAAAATTAATTAAATACATGGCTAAGATCAGTAAAACCCATAAAAAATTAAAATCGAATTAAAAACCCTACTCATAATGTTACGCCAGACCAGCCTGTTGGAAAAGGTGAGTCTTAAGTGCTCGTCGGAAGGCCCGTAGGTCAGTAATGGCTCGCATTTTCTCTGGTAGTTCATTCCAAAGGTAGGGTGCTCCCACAGAGAAGGCCCGCACTCTCGGGGCCGCCAACCAACATCGACCAGCTGGCGGCACCCCAAGGAGGCCAACCCTGTGGGAGCGCACTGGCCGGTGGGAGGCCGATGGTGGCAGCAGGCGGTCCCACAAGTACCTGGGTCCCAAGCCATGGAGCACTTTAAAGATGGTCACTAGCACCCTGAATCGCACCTGGAAGGCCACCGGAAGCTAGTGCAGCTCGCGCAGGAGAGGTGTAATATGGGAGCTCCAAGAAGCCCCCAAGATCACCCACGCGGCCACACTCTGCACCAGTTGAAGCCTCGGGATGCTCTTCAAGGGGAGCCCCTTGTAGAGAGCATTGCAATAATCTAGGCGGGAGGTAACGAGAGCAGAAATGATTGTGTGCAATGCACCCCGATCCAGAAAGGACTGCAACTGATAGATCCTACGGACCTGATAAAAAGCCCCCCTGGTGACAGTTGTTATATGATCATCCAATGACAGCCGCCCATCCAAGAGGACTCCCAGATTGTGTGCCCTCTCCGTGGGAGCCAAGATTTCACCTTCCACAGTCAGCGATGGAATGAACTGACTGTATGTGGGTGCAGGGAACCACAGCCACTTGGTTTTGGTTGGGTTGAGCCAAAGCCTGTTGACCCCCATCCAATTCTGCATGGCTTCCAGGCACTGGGTCATCACTTCAACGGCTTCATCGGGGTGGCCCGGGGTGGAAATGTATAGCTGAGTGTCAATCAGCATACAACATATATACACATATATAGATATACCTTTAAATGCATTGGCATTTAATGCAACTCCAGTGGATTATCCTTTATTATCCTTGTTATAATTATCCTTTAAAATGTGTTTCTCTCTCTCTCTCTCTCTCTATCTGTGTATTTGTGTATGTGTGTGCACTCCGCACTAATCACACAGGGACTTCAATGTTCCCCAAATGCTTATCTTCCCCCTCCCCTTATTTATATCTCTTTGTCTGCCCTATACCCTGTGTTGTAGGATGACAAATGTACCCAGAACTGCATAGACCTGGGTCTGTGTGCTAAACCCCAGGAAGCCTCAGCTGCCACAGCTCATCCCAGAGAATTCTAGCAAGAATCTGTTTGCCAATCTTTCCCAGTTCCCCATGCAGATCTTTCTCCTTTTGTGCCAGCTATCAGGGCCAAAGCAGAAGTGCCATGCTGCCTTTGCTGCCTCCTTTAAAAAAAGATCTTTATTTAGAATAAAATAGTATTCTTTATTGGCCAAATGTGATTGGACACATAAGAAACTTGTCTTTGGTGCATATACTCTCAGTGTACATAAAGAAAAAAAATACATTAACCAAGATACAACACTTAGTGATAATCATAGGTTACTTATAAGCAATCACATCATACCAGGAAACAAATAAAAAATATAAATTGTAAAAAAACAAGCAACACGGTCATAGTCATAAGTGGAAAGAGGTAGGTTATAGGAAGGATGAGAAGAATAATAGTAATACAGTCTTAGTAAATAAGTTCACAATGTTATGGGAATTAGTTGTTTAGCACAGTGATGGCATTCAGGAAAGATCTGTCCTTGTGTCTAGTTGTTCTTTTGTGCAGTGCCCTGTAGCATTATTTTGAGGGTAGGAGTTGAAACAGTTTATGTCCAGAATGTGAGGGGTCTGTAAATATTTTTATAGCTCTCTTTTTGATTTGTGCAGTATACAGGTCCTCAGTAGAAGGCAGGTTAGTAGCAATTGTTTTTTCTGCTGTTCTAATTATCCATTGAAATCTGTATCTATCTTATTGGGTTGCAGAGCCAAACCAGACCATTACAGAGGTGCAGATGACAGACTCAATAATTCCTCTGTGAATTGAACCAGCAGCTCTTTTGGGCAGTTTGAGCTTCCTGAGTTGGTGCAGAAAGAGCTTTCTTTGATGTGCTTTTTTGATGATGTTTTTGATGTTAGATGTCCATTTTAAGTCTTGAGATATGATCGCCTATACACTTGAAGGTGTTTTAATTACACAGTAGTTTTGGAATATAACAGCAGCAAATCATGTAGGTAATTTTCAACAGTTCTAATCAGAGGTTGTTTCTGGTTAAAGTAACCAAAGTCTATATTGAGGAAAATACATAAACTGGTTAAGGCTGGGATGGGCGTGGCCAGCTTGACATCATTCATGTAGGGAACAGCCTGTGGTAGCATGAGTACTCTGCTAGCGAAAATGGGCTCCTGAATTTCTCCTGCAACCTTCTGCCAGCAAAAACGGAATTTAGGAGGGTAGCTCTTGCCAGCTCCATTTTTGCTGGTAGAGGCAACATGGGCTGGTATTTCACTATTTCCAGGGCAGCCCCACAGGCCAGGTCTAAGCACTCCATGAGATGGATATGGTCCATGGGCCTTGAGTTTGACACCCCTGCTTTAAAATGTCTTATTACATCTTCAATGGTTATTCATATAATGTCAGCCTGAGTTCAAAGGGCTTTACATAGCAACGAAAGGGATGGATATAATGATGATGATATAATAAAAAGACCAATTATATTTTAAGAATGAGATTTATTTAAAAAAGAGAGAGATGCATGAAAAGTGATTCTTGAACTTAAGTTGTATATTCTGCTGTATAGTACCCTCTATAAGGGCTCAAGGATCCCCTTTATACTTCCTTACCTGATAAAACAGAATACACTTGTTACCATATCAGCATGATTCAATCTCCATGAATGTAGCTAAATTTTGTTCTACTGCATTTAAATTCTGTTCTACAGAATTTAAAATTCTGCATTTAGGCAGAATTTTATTAGTCACCACTATTATTAGGCTGCTGCAGGTTCAGACTGGTTCTAGCAAACTGGCAGTTCTGTCCATCAGCAGTCCTCCACCCATCCTGTCCTATGTTTCCTTCTTTCTGGCTCAGCTGAGTCATGCGGCACAGCTGATTTCCATACTTCAGCTGTTCTACTTACTGGGGCTGCAGCTAAGCTTCAAATTGCTGTATTGGTCACTGGTCACCACCGATTGTAATACACTCATGCTTACATGCATATCACACAAAAAACACATAATTTTTTCTTAATTGCTTTTTCTTAACTGCTGCTTGTTGTTTAATTGAGGTCTCAACAGAATAATATAGCATTTGGGGAAAAAGATACAAGACAGCAATCCACCACTGGATGCTAGGATGGAGAAGATCTCCACAGCTACCATATACTTCCCCTTTGTGCTCAGATAGGTAGGGACAAAAGTCAACCAAACACTACAAAACATCAGCATGCTGAAGGTGATAAACTTGGCTTCATTGAAAGCATCTGGCAACTTTCTGGCAAAAAAAGCCACCATAAAACTAATAATGGCTAGAAATCCTAAGTAGCCCAGGACAAGATAGAACATGAGAGAAGATCCCACATTACATTCTGCTATGATTTCACTAATGAGAGAATGCATATCCAAATTTGGGAAGGGAGGAGAGATTGCCATCCACCAAGAACAAATACTTGCTTGAACAAGGGTGCAGGAAATAACAATGGAACTGGCCAATTTTCTCCCCAACCATTTCCTCATGTTGGACCCTGGTTTGGTGGCCATGAAAGCTACAACTACGGTGGTTTTAGCTAATACACAGGAAACGGCCACCGCAAAAACAATGCCAAAAGCAGTATGGCAAAGAAAGCAAGTGGTCTTGTTAGGCTGTACAAAAAACAATAAAGCTGAAAGAAAGCAAAGGAGAAGGGACAGAAGGAGTGTAAATGTCAGTTCCCGGTTGTTGGCTTTGACGATTGGAGTGTCTTGATGCTTAAGAAAAGTTCTAAGGACAAAGGCTGTCATTATAAATATAGGCTAATCCCAACTAAGGCTAAACTCATCCCTAATGGCTCTTTGTAAGACAGAAAGTTTAAAGTCTTGAAAACACATTGATCTTGCTTCTTGCTTGCATATTGATCTTCTGGACACGGGGAACAATCAACCATATCTGGACATTGAAAAAAAGAAATTAAAACACTGACCAAGCGTGGCCCAAGAAACATTTCCATATTCTATTCAACCTAATCCCTCCCCTTTGAACATTGTTGTGTTATCCTATGTCTTAATGTTGTATTTAGCAAGTATAGGATTAACTCTTATTTGGTGCCTTTAGAGTTTATAGAATATATTCTTCCTTTGAAAAGAAGATTTTGAGGGGGATTTGTTGCTTTCTGAGCTAGGTTGTTTTCTTGTAGACATTTCATTACCCAAACTGGGATGTTACCAATTGAAAATAAGATTTGTCCAAAGGCGTGAAAATGGCTGAGGGGTGAGTGTATGCTTTACAAGGGTGCAATTTTACCAGTTACGTCCGGTTCGCACTAACTCTGAAGATCAGCTGGCAGAGAACCTGTTCGCTGCAACAAGCATATGAGCCCACCCACCTGCCCCTGTTCTTTCCTGTGCTTTATTTCCTTTTCTTAGAGCACAACTGATTCATGTGGCAGAGTGGTTTGCCACAGCTCAGCTGTTTTATTCACAGGGGCTGCAATAGAAGGTAAGCATGAGAGCTTTTTTAAATGCGGAACATGTGCGTAATCACTGAACTGGTTGTTATACCGATGGAGTCCTGCCCTTGATGCTTTGGTCCATTTTTTCCCATGGAAATGAGTATTGGTCGGGTCAGAAGAAATATAAAAGGAAGCAGCATTCAGTGGGAATGAGTTAGTTACAATAAGAAGGATGTGTGGTGAACGTCAAAGAAAATACTGAATTAATCTGGACTAGATACGAAAGTGAGTGAGCCATAACTAAGAAGTACATTGGCATGATTTGATTATAGAGAGAGATTCAAATCACAGAATTAATACAGAAGAAAGGGAAGACTAGTGGGATTGCTGGCATGATCTTCTCAAGTAGATAAGATAGTGAATGAATAGTATATGGATCTGGTGGATGAAAAGATGCTTTGCTAATATAATGCATGGAGGCTTCATAAATGGTATCAATATAAAGCTGATTTAGTTAGATCTCTTTTCCTATTCTAACTTTAATTTTGTTTGCTTGTGACTTATTCTTTTTTTTGTTTCTTTTAATAAAGGTTTTGAACTCAAGGGAGAGTAGCATGATGGAAATATATTTACTATATGCAACTGACACTAGTTTGGAAGAATCTCATCTTATTAGTAATAAGATTGCTTAACATTAAGTCATGTACATATGAATAAATATGCAATATTAATACATAATACACAAAAAGCAGTTAAACATCTATGGATATTCTCAGCCTTTCAGGTTATCATTGTCCCAAAGGTGCTTTTTTTCAAGAGGCAACTGGACTTTCTTGTTTTTCTTCTAAGATGTTTCACTGAACTGAAGAAGCTTCTTAGATAAGAAGCAACACGTCTTCAAAAATAAACAAGAAAGTTCAGTTGCCTCTTGAAAAAGCACCTCTGAGATAATAAAGTGGTTAAAGACACTGAGCCTGCCAGCTGGAGAGTTGGTAACATGGGTTAGAGACCCAATGCTGCATGACAAAATGAACTCCCATTCCTTGCCCCAGTTCCTGTCCACTGAGCAATTAGAAAACATACAACTGTGAGTAGATACTTTGGTGGGAAGGTAACAGCATTCCATGTGCTTTAGCTGACCACATGACCACAGAAGCATCTTCAGAGAACACTGGCTCCCTTGGCTAAGAAACAGACATGAGCACCTTGTCCAAGAGTCAGACATGATGGGCAGGTAAACTTTTATCTTTCATGCACAGATATTTTTCTTTATCCTTCTGTTGATTTCTTATTGATCCCATTGAAAAGTTATTGTACTAGAAATTAGTTTCTTCCTTCCCAAACACATGGAAATGTATTCAAATTCTCCTGGCCAGCTAAATATTTGCGTATGTTCACTTGCATTAATGCATGCCGGAATATTTCTTGTACTATATTACCTACCTATTTGGTGTGCAATCTCCCCTTCTGGGCAGGGAGCACAATCATAGCAACAGAATTTCTCCCCTTCTTTCTTTTTCTTTTGGTATCCAGGCTGGCAAGGATTACTACACAGAGAAAAGGGCAGAACCTATCCATAAATGTGAAAATAATTTAGGAAGGAAAAACTGGCTTTCTTCATCATATAAAAAAAGAAAGTCTGTATTGATTCATATGAATAAATAACATGAATAGATTAGCAAGAATTTCTGAGACTGGTTGGGGAGAATTTGAGAGATCAAGGACTTGCTTCCCAAACTATGTTTCAGAGATAGAGATATAGTAGCCCTCAGCTCCAACTTGATTCATAAATACAATTTTTAGGACTCTACCACAGTTTATCTAGGTAATAAATATATATTAAATAACTGTTGTGAAAAACTTAACATGGTTGAGAATAAATTCAAAGTATCATAAAATCATAGAATTATAGAGTTGAAAGGAGCATTTGTCTAATCTTCTGAAATGTATAGGAAACCCAACTAAACCATCCATGAGAACCATCCAGCTTTTTTTAATGGCCTCCAGAGATGGAAAACCCGTCTTTATATCTAGGATGTTCCACTGTTGAACCAATTTTATTATCAAGAAGCTTTCTATGTATTTAAACAGAAACTACATAATACCATGTATTGCCATTTCTACTCCTTCTTTATGTGGTCATGAAAAACAGTTCTTTACCATTTTTACTGTAGCTAAGGGATGTCAAACTCAAGGATCATCGGGCCGGGCCAGAAACAGTGACGGACCATCTCGTGGTGCATCTACCAGCAAAAACAGAGCTTGGAAGGGCCTTCTGGGCCCTGCTTTTGGCCATGACAACCTTTTGCAGCTCTCTGCCAGCAAAACAAAGCTCAGGAAGACCCTCCTGCAGCCTTCTGCCAGCAAAACAGAGCTTGGGGAGGCTGCGTGAGCTGGCTATGTTCCCCTAGCCATGCCCCCCAGTTCTCCAGGTCAAACACAACCCTGATTTAGCCCTCAATGAAATTGAGTTTGATACCCCTATTGTAGCTTTCTTTTATGTATTGTACATAGTTATAATCTCTCTCTTAAGTTTTCTCTTCTTCAAAGAGAAAATCCCAAATTCCTTCATCCTGTCCTCATATGGCATGTCCTCAAATCTTTCTATCATTTTTATTGCTCCCGTCTCTAACTTTTCAATATTCCTCTGGATTGCAGCATTCCAGCAACCCTCCATTCCAATCAAAAACTCTGAAACAGACATATCTCAAAGGTACCTTTATTTGGATAGTAACTGGCATATCTGTAGAATCCCAAATCTGAAAGTTTCAGGCTTCCTTGAAAAAATCAAAACTACAAATCCATCCCCCTTAGCCATCACCACATCACATAGTCCAAACACCATCCATCCTAAAGTAAGATTTCATTATGCACCACACTCACAGAATCACATTTAGTGATTCTAACTGTTGTCTCCTAGCTTACATCTTTAAATGCTGAGAGTATGTCACATGAGGACCATTGGTTCCACCATTGTGCTAAAACTTGATGTTATTCAAAATAGTTTTCTGAATAAATAAATTCTCTGAGATTATCCATCAAATTAAGTCATTAATGGTGGTTTTAATAAATCATGTTTAGTAAAAAGACAGCAGGAGTCTCATAACACCTTTTTACCTCACAGTTTTTATTAAAAACCACACCCTCACTTCCTCAGTAGCACAGAATAGCTAAACTTATAGGATTTAAATTGGAGTGAAGCAGAGAGAAGGGAGGACTCAATAATTTAAAATCCCTATTGTTTGTTGAATTCTTGTTTCATTTGTCTAATCTTAGACTAACTTAACTCTACAATGATTGAATACAATGATACGGTAAGCAGAAGCCATGGTGGTGCAGTAGTTAGAATGCAGTACTGCAGGCTAACTCTGCCCATTGTGAGGAGATTGATCCTGACAGTCTCAAGGTTGACTAGGCCTTCCATCCTTTCGAGGTTGGTAAACTGAGGACCCAAATTGTTGGGGGCAATATGTAAACTGTTCATGTTAGTGTTCCAAGTAATGTATCCATAGAAATCAGAACTCCAAGGCAGGTAAATTCCTCAAAGAATGCTTTTATTGGATACATCATATTGGCACAACTGGTGAAAGCCAACTCTAAAAGTTCTGGGCTTTCACCTAATTAAAAGTAAAAGTTTCCCCTCCCCCCAGATTACTGGTCACACTGTCCAATCCAATTGCTGGCCAGTTGCTTGGTTACTCCCCCCTCCTCTGGCCAGCTACCTGTGAAAATGTCCTTGGTTCCCATGGGAAAATTTTATTGCTTTGACTACAAAACCCCATCTAACTATTTCCCCCATTTCCTCTGTTGTGTGGCAACCCTGAAGCCGCCAAGATGGCCCGAGTCAGGTTCACCTCAGGGTTGACAACTTAGAGAATTCTGTGATGCACTATGAAGAGGCATATAAGTGCTAAGTGCTATTGCTACTGTTATTGCTCTTCATTTCAAAATATAGCTACCCCTATAGGGCCAATTCCTAAGCCAGAAGAAATGTCTAATCCATCAAATACTTTTTTCAGATAATGGAGCAGAGGATTTAAATTGAGAAAGTTCACCTGGTTGAAAAGCCTGTGCCAGCTCTTTCTATCTTGGTAAAAGCTGAAGATCTGCCCTTCCTTGGTAGCTATCCTTCCAAATTTCACTTTCGTGAAGGAGTTGTTTGGGAATATGACCATCTTCATTATATCAAACCCAGTGGCAACCTCCATTTTATCATTAAAAGCCACTTTTTCTCCAGCTGAATTGTTGAAGGAAATGCCTTGAAGAAACCAGTGAAGCTGTGAGAAAAAGGAAGAACAGCAAAAACTTCATATATAACACAGTGGGAAAATTGACACAAATACAGTTCACCTAGTTGATCAACTTGTGGGAAGCCAACACCCTCTCCTAGAATGAAATATTTTGAGGAATATTAAAAAGAAGGCAGGATAAAATATTTCTCCTGAAAGAGAAATATATTTTTAAGGGACACAGAAACTCAAAGTCCCAGCTCCTTGTCCCCAAGCAGATACTGAGCTGGGGCAGCTTTTAGAAATGCAGATTTGGTAATCCATTATTCCCTCCACCAAAGTTTGAACAAAGACAAAGTGATAGAATTAGCCTCCACTCAAGATCCAAACCAAGACAAAGCCATTAAGCCATAACGGGAATTGCTCAACACCCTTTTAGAACACAAGCCTACTCACTGCATCATCTTAGCAATCCAAACTTCAACCAAACCTGGGAACTCAGACAACTTATGGAGCCAGCTATGACCCCTATATAACCCTTACAACAATCAATAGAATACATGTTCTTGCACAGGAATAGGAAGCTCAAGTGCAAGGCCCAGAGAAGGTATAACCCACCTCCACACTCTCAGATCCATGTGGTCAGCTGGACCAGAACTCATGTGGTTCTGCTTCATCATCTTCTTTTCAATCAGCTTCCAACATTTTGTCTCCAGTGCCTTTTTCCTGGCTTGGAGTTGAACCAAGTTGATATTTCTTCCAACAAACTGCTACATGTTTTTATCTTAACCCTCACCAATCTAAGATGAAATGCACATAGCATTTCAATCATAGATTTTACATATTGTTTCGGTCTCCAAAGCAAAACTAATTGAGAAGTCATGTATCTCATCATAGCTGGAAAGTCTAGATTTTGTTTTCTCACTGGCTTGCTGGCTTGTCTTATTTATTTACTTAATAAAATTTATTATGGCTGCCAAAATCCAATACGTGATTAACACAGCTAAAACCATAAAGCAAAATGAAGCCTAGACTTAAAACAACCACATTAATAAAAACACAACAGAGCCTCCATAAACACAGAACTGAGAGTAGAGTCAGGTTTTAAAGGTTTTTAAGGTTTACTGGAATCTCAACAACATAGAACACAGAATAATAGAATTGGAAGGGACCTCGGAGATTTTCTAGTCAATCTCCTACTCGAGCAGGAGACCTAATATCATTTCAGACAAATGGTTGTCTAGCCTATTTTTGAAAGTTTCCAATGATGAACATCTGAAAGCAAGTTGTAACACTGGTTAAT
This sequence comes from Bungarus multicinctus, assembly GCA_023653725.1. Classification (NCBI taxonomy): domain Eukaryota; kingdom Metazoa; phylum Chordata; class Lepidosauria; order Squamata; family Elapidae; genus Bungarus; species Bungarus multicinctus. The sequence goes on along the minus strand of CM042840.1, from coordinate 141,515,961 downwards.
TGTTCTCAGTATTGGGAAATTACTCCTTAATTCTGGGAAGAAGAATGTAATTATTTGATGAATTCAGCGACTGGGACTGAACCAAATAAAATTTATTTTGGAAATAGTTACTCCAATTATAATATCTGAAAGGTATAAAGGAGAGAACATGAGAGAAAGTTTAGCTTATTTATTTACTCATTCCCCCTTTAATGCATCCTTAGAAATTGAAAGAATAAGTTGGTTCCAGAGGGTGGAGACAGTGACAATGTAGACATACTAAATAAAAGGATGTTGGCATTCAAAGCTTAAGGGAAAAATACATTCCAATTTTCTTTTGCAGTAGTCTAAGTTAAAAATGACATTCCTTTTGAATATCCTTATTTGAAACAATTTCCCCACCCAGTCAAAATCGAATAAGCTAGGTCTCCTGGGCCAATTACAACCTCATCAATGGAAAGTCTCATGGATTCTTTCTGTCTCTGCTGCAGTGTAATGCTAGTTCGCCTCCTCCTTGTGGTGCACCCTGGATAGCACAGTAGTGTGAACCAAGTGATTAGCAACAATTGGCAGCCAGACTATATTGAAGAATTGGCAGTTAATGACAGTTGGCAGCCAGACATCTTTGTAGAACTCCTGACTCTCTAAATACATAGCAATGGATAAACAGTGGATATCATGCCCACAAGACAGATTGGGGACATTGTTATGAGGTCTTGTCTCTACTCCTCAGTGTGACTGTGATGCTCTTCGACAAAATATCTATCACATTGTGTCCGGATGTCATCAAGAGCTTACACCAGCATGGGTCTGGTTTCTTCAGTGTGGACCACCTTGTCCTTAGATGGCTGGGTGGACTGGATGTTGACATTTGAATTACTGTGGGACCTTGTATTTGAAATATGCTAGATAAATCTGTCTCAGTTAATCTTGAATGGCACCTCTTCTGAGTGCTCTTGAACAAGGACAAAAATACATAAAATGCAAGTAGCACGAGCACTTAGACTTATATACATCTTTAAAGTGCTTTACAGCCCTCTCTAAGCAGTTTACAGAGTCAGCATAATATTTTCCCCAATAATTTGGATCCTCATTTTACCTACCTTGGAAGGATGGAAGGCTGAGTCAACTTTGAGCCTGGTGAGATTTGATCTGCCAAATTGCAGGCAGCTGGCAGTCAACAGAAGTAGTACTGCACTCTAACCACTGTGCCACCATGGCTCAAGAACAGAAATAAACAAAGAATTGGCATGCATTCGCCAAGAACAAAAAATATGATTCCATTGCAACTTATCTGAAGGCTATTTTACTTACCAAAAATGTGTTCCTAATAATAAAGTTATTTTGTTTTTGAGAAATTACCTAGCCCCATCCCATTTGTATCAGAAGCACCTAAGAGGCTTCCAGGTTAAAAGAATTAGCTGGTGATATTACTGTTGCCCTGGAGATGTCTCCTTTCGTGTTAATCTGTCTACAGAACTGATAATATTTATCCACTAGTGATTACTCGCTTTCAAATTGCTAGGTTAGCAGGAGTTGGAGCGAATGATGGGAGTTCATCCCACCACAAAGGAACACTCTGGTCTTGAACGTGAGCTGCAAATCATAAACCCAATATCCTAACCACAGGAGCCATCATGATCTTTATTACCTGCCAAGGTTGAGGTTCTTGACGTATAAGTCTGTTTCTTTTCACTAATGTTTGGTGGAGGGACCTAAATGAAGACATGCTATGTAAAGCATGTGCCAAAAGATAGACAGCATTAAAGATACTGTAGCTGTAACCAGTCATCTGCATTTCAAAAACAGCATCTGGAAGCACCTCCAACTTCTCTACCCCAGTGCATATTTTATTGTGCTCCACTGATTCTTTGGAATTTGAAAACGTACAGTGAAAGGCTTGCTCCCAAAAATCCTTTAGGAAATGGTCCTCTTGTTCTGAGCAGCATTTTAGGTTCTGAAGATAGGACTGAAACCCGAGTGGTTCATTTGAAGGAACCTCAAACGATATGGTGCCTTGGAATAATTCTGAATCCCAGCTGGTTACAAGGCCCATGATGGTGAAATCAATCTGCGCAGTCACAATCCACAACTTTCCCATTGGTGCATTTTCCTGATGAAAAGAATCAGACTGAAACATTAAAGAACTCAGCCACATAACTGTGAGAATTTCTCCATACACAATAAATATGTTGGCTCTGTTGTCCATGACATATTGATAAGTACTTGAAGATACTTCGTTGATTTGGGTTAATGATGGCAAACGACCTTGGCTTGGGATTCTTTGTATGAAGGCCGAACAGATTCCATTCTGGAAAAACAAAGATTCCAAGATCTTCAAGAAATGATCTCCGCTCTCGTCTCTCAATACAATGAGTCCAATCCAGTTCCATCCAAAATGCTTCAGTAATTTGACAATTCCTGAATACTGAAGGGATTCATTTGAAACCATGCGATAAAAGGAAGGAAATTGTGCAGGGTTGTTTTGTTCAGAGGAGAAAGAACCATATGTGAGCTAAAAGAAAATACACAAATATTTACTGTAAGAAACATCTTTCAGTCTTTGTGACTGCCTTTTTAGAGCATGGAGTCTCAGATCATAATTTGAATGTCTTTTCTTCATTCTAAGTAAACAATGCTGAAATAATTTCTACAAAAAGAATAACAAGAAATGAATCTGTTAGAATCCATTACTCTGCCTTATTTTGCTGTTCTTTAATTGTCAAGATCCGTTAAACCACAATAACTTGGCTTCATTTTGAATAGTCAAGCATTTGTTGTCAGTCAAATCTTCCTTTTTTTCTAAGCTATAATGTTGTTTCAAAAAATCAGTTAAATGCTTATCTACCCCATCTTAATTCATAATCAAAGAAATTATGAATTATAATGGCATGAGAGTCAGTTAAGACATAGGATTGCAAACCAGGAGATTATGAGTTCTAGTTCTTCATTTGACATGAAGTTAGCTTGAATCAGACAAAATATAGATTAGATGGGACAAAAATACATTTGAAGAACTTACCTGTGGAATTTTATAAAGAGTTAAGATGTCAGATATGTGGAAGGATATATCAGAGCCAAGTCCACCAATGATGGCCATGAGATTTTTATGGATGTTGCATGCATAATTGGCGATAAATCTATCAAATTTGAAAAGCAGGTCCAGGGTGGTCTGATAAGTCATCTTCTCATCGTAATAACTATCATAGATGTGGAAACCAAGTGTGACATTGGGCAAGATCTGGGAATTTTGGTTGATCTCATTTACCGCAAACACCAAGCCCAAGACATGTTGATAGAACTTGGTCACTATGCTGAAAGACAGTTATGTTCAGATTCTACAACCCATATAACAGTTTTATTTTTTTTTGTATCAGTCTCTGGATCCATTTTACTTACTACAAACAATTTAAAATTTGTAAAAAAATCAATAGAAACAAAATGAGGTGTTGTTTATGGAGATATGGAGATAAGCTGCAAAAATAGCCAAAAAGAGAGGAGGAGTAGCCCAAAAGAGGTATAAAACAGGGAAGAATAGAAAGATCTTAGATGAATTCATGAAAGGTTATATAACTTTGAAATTAATGTGGAGAATATAAATAGTAGATAGGTTGGTATTAATTCAAAGAAATGCTTCAGAAATATTTAGTTTCATTCAAAAAAATAAAATACAAGCTCACTCACTCACTCACTCACACACACACACACACATTAGGAAACAAATTAGGATAAGAATAGCATCCTCCTAGTGAAGCTTTAAAGCAACCATGATTTGCTCTTACAGCTGCTTCAAATACTTTTTTTTGTATGCTTTTTCCTGGGATTCCCCAAACCAAGTACAGTAGATATGCATGCAGAAAGCTAGGGAGCTGATCCTTGTTTCTATCCCATCCACAAATCACTTTATATACATAGAGATGGACTGGTCAAAGAGAGAAAATGAGGGTTAAATCAAAAGCAGATGAAAATATTAATGAAACATTTCATTGATTAATGCAAGAGTCTTCAACTTGGCAAGTTTAAGCCCTTGGACTTCAACTTCCAGAATTCCTGAGCTAACATGACTGGAGGAGGAATTCTGGGAGTTGAAGTCCACAAGTCTAAAAGATGTTAAGTTTGAAAACCCCTGATGATTAATGAATCAAGAGGAAAGGAAAGACTGAAAAAGTTCTGTTTGGAAGAAATGGATGAGATCCTCAAAAAGAGAGATTTTTTAACATGGAACAGTTTTTTCAAAAAAACATTAAGTTGTTAATTGAAAGATGAGAGCCTGTTAGGTGTAGAGATTAAGGAATCAGGCTGGAAACCAGAATTTTAAAAATTCTAGCTCTGCCTGGAGCATGAAGTCAGATATGGGTGACCTTGTGCCAGTTATTGTTGCTCAGTTCTAGGAAGAAGGCAAGGACAAATCACTTCAGAAAATGCTGCCAAGAAAATTGCATGGAGTAGTCCAGGCAGTTATCAGGAATGAACACTGACTTGACAGTGCAACTCCTCATGATAATTTTTTTTAAAATAGCTTGCTTTATGTGGAACTTGCCTCTTCATATTGTATTGTATTGTATTGCATTGCATTGCATTGCATTGCATTGCATTGCATTGCTTTGCATTGCATTGCATTACATTACATTACAGTACATTACATTATATTATATTGGCAGTATATTCATACTACCAAACAATAACAAAAGAATAATATCTCTACCAATTACCTCCCAGAATCCTGCACATGTTTCAGATGTATTGAAATCATCAATGAAAGCAAAATTAACATCAAATGCCGCCTATGCAACAATCAAGCCCACCCTGCCTGCTTAAACGGAAACAAAAGCCTAGCTGATATCATTAAAAAATCAGATACATTCTTTTGTCTATATCCATCATGTTTCCTAAGCTAAACAAACTAAGTACACCACCTGACAGAGTTGAAAGCATAGAATCACTCATTCACTCAATAGAAGAAATCTTAGCAACATGTTCTGAAACAACTATACAAGCAAGCCTAATCTCTCTTGAGAAAAAAATACAGCACAGATAAGCGATTACCTATCAGCTCAAAATCAAATCCCACAACTACCACAACCACTACTTCAGCTACTATCACAACTACAACCAAAACTAACCAGCAAACCACAGCCACAAACAATTACTATCCCATAAAATAATTCCACAAATAATATCCCCTTACTCATCAGAGACATCATGGAATGTGATCGGAAACATCCAAATGCCATCTAATTTGATCTTGAAGACACCAGAGAATCAGACGACATCACCAAAGTTCGTGATATCATAAGGAATTCAAATACAACAAACATCTCTCCTGAAGATATCATTGAAATAACCAGAGATGGCCCTGAATACAAATACAATGATGGCTCTGTGACCCCAAGATTTTGTAGAGTTGTTTGCAAAAATGTGTCCAGCAAATGTATATTCATTCATACAATAAACGCCATTGCAAAATCCAATCCCACCCATAAAAAACTTCACTCAAGACCAGACTTATCCATACTGCAAAGAATCTCCTCCCATGAACTCCATGAAGGACTCAAAAACCATCTAAACAATGGAGAAAAGGACCTATACATTTTGATGCTGATTGCATCAAAAGCAAGTCACACAACCCACAATTCCGCTTGCAACCTCACCCCATCCAATCCAACATCACTCAAAACTAGGCATGCATGCCCCTAACTACTTCTATTCCAACCACAACTGGCCTTAAATGTAAGCTACTCAATGCAAGAAGTCTTGTAAATAAAATACCTGAATTTCTCCTCTTACTAAATATGGTTAAATTCGACATTATATTTGTCTGTGAAACATAGCTCAACACATCTCTCCCTGACTCCATTACCACAGTTATATTATATTATATCTCATATTTGCTGATCAGATCATGAAATCCGTAGAGGAGGTGGTATCTTCTATCTTCTATAAAAAAGTCCCTACATCTAAAAAACATCCAAATTATCCAGGAGCTTGCTCTTCCTGAGACTATCATCTGTGAACTGTCCTTAAATATCACATTTTGATTCTTACTATGTTACAGAGCCCCTGATTATGACATTGAACATGCAAAGAAGCTAAATACACTACTAACATGGGCAGCATCCTTCCCACACACTTTTATCTTTCTTGGTGACTTCAATCTACCTCATACTAACGGGACCCTTAACAAATGTATAACTGAACCCCCACATGCAATCTTCTACAATGCAATAATAAACCTGGGACTAGAACAACTAGTAACCAACAACACTAGACTTAACAACTGCCCCAATCTCATCTTCTGCAATAGTTTGAATTCAATTTACGGAATATAAATTAAAGAACCCTTTTCCAACAGTGACCACAACATGATTGACTTTTGTCTCAACATACATCCACACAAAAATCCTCACAATGACGGAATCCCCAATTATAACTTAAAAAAAGGAAACTATGGTCATTCCAAATCACTTTGGCAGAAAAACAAATCTGGTCATGTTGCCAACTTCAAAAGCCAATACAAAAATTTATGCCATCAGATAAAGACTGAATGCACCAATTATCATATTAAACAAGTGGAAACCCTTCTATGCACTAATTCCACCTGTGCTTTCTACAATTTTGTAAATAACAAACTAAAAGACTTAAGGTTCATCCCACCCCTGAAAGGACCTAATGGTAAAGACTGCAATGATGACATCATCAAAGCAAACCTCTTTTGCTCAGTATTTGTAAATAGCAATGGATCATGCCCAGTATTTCCTAGTCGAAACACTGACAACTACAATGATCTAATACATATCAATTTTACAGAAGGCAATGTTGAAAAAGCACTATGTAATCTAAAACCATCTTTATCTATTGGACCGGACGGAATATGTGCCTATTTCTTAAAAAAGCTATCCACTACCATATCCGAACCTCTAAGCATAATCTTTGAAAAGATATTTCAGGACCAGTTCTTTGCCAAAACAATGATCACAAGCCATGATCATCCCCATCTTCAAAAAGGAAGACTCCAATCTAGTTGAAAATTACAGACCAACTTCTTTATGCTGCGTCACCTGTAAAGTCATGGAATCAATTATTAACCAATCCATTATCCTCCACTTAGAGACAAACAACCTACTCTCTAATAAACAATTTGGTTTCAAAAAAAAAACTATCCTGTAATCTGCAAGTCTTACACTGCAAAAATATATGGACTACTAACCCTAACTCGATCAGGGCAAAGCAATAGACACAATCTACATAGACTTCTGTAAAGCCTTTGATTCAGTGGTACATGACAAACTACTGCTAAAACTAAGATCTTATGGTATCTCTGGATACCTGCATAACTGGATAGAAGCATTCCTGTCAAACAGAAAACAAATGGTCAAAATTGGGAGCGTCCTATCAAATCCTGTACTTGTCAACAGTGGTATCCCCCAAGGCAGTGTTTTAGGACCAACTCTCTTCATACTCTACATAATTGACCTCTGTGATCATATTAAGAGCAACTCTGTTCTCTTTGCTGATGATGAAAAGCTATTCAACACCACAGACAATACTACAACCTTCCAAAAAGACCTTGACTATGTATCAGAATGGTCAAACAAATGGCAACTTCAAATCTCAACAAATAAATGCTCTGTCTTACATATTGGCAAAAAAAAAATCAGAAAATAAAATACAGACTGAATAGGCAAGATCTTGTTGATGATCCAAACTCTGTCAAGGATCTTGGAATACTCATCTCTAAGGACCTAAGTGCTGGAGCCACTGTAACTAGAAAGCCAAAAAGGCGTTAAGAGTTGTTAACTTAATCTTACGTAGCTTTTTCTCTGGTAATATTACACTAATAACTAGAGCATACAAAACATTTGCTAGACCAATACTCGAATACAGCTCATCAGTCTGGAACCCACATTACAAATCTGATATTAGTATAGTTGAGAAAGTCCAGAAATATTTCCTCTACTCGTTGCCGAATATCTTATGCCACCAGACTTGAAATTCTATACCTAGAATATCTAGAACTACACCGCCTTCAGTCTGATCTAAGTATACTATATAAAATCATACATTGCAATGTCCTACCTATCAATGAATACCTCATCTTCCACCATAACAATACAAGAGCAAACAATAGATACAAACTCAAGGTTAATCTCACCAAATCTGATTGCAGGAAATATGACTTCAGCCACAGAGTGGTCAATGTCTGGAATACTCTACCTGACTCTGTGGTTTCTTCCCCAAACCCCAAAAACTTTAACCTTAGACTGTCTACTATTGACCTCACCCCTTTCCTAAGAGGTCTGTAGGGGGCGTGCATAAGGACACCGATGTGCCTACCGTCCCTGTCCTATTGTTTCTTTTTTATTTTTCTTATATGTATCCATATATTCATAACTATATTTTTACTTATACCTATTACCTTGTAAGCAATTGACAAACCAAATAAAAAAAAATACAATAAATAATCACCCTGACTTTCCGTCCTCTCTTCACAGAGCTTGATCCAATTCAATTCCTTCAGCCAGTTCATTTCATCTGATAAAGTCAGTTGCACCTCTTGAAACTTGATACCTTTTAGGAGAATTTGTTACTTGTACAAGGTGCTACCAGTCACCTTCTGAGTTTGGATATCATGTGCCCACATGGTTCTCCTTATACAATGTGTCAGAGAGAGAGGGGAGAAGTTTAAAGAAAGATGAAAGTATGTAAGGAGGTAGTAGAAACAAGAATAATTGTAGAGATAAAAAAGGTATGCCAGAAGTACGGTGAATGTAATAAACTACTGTTTTATAATTAGCAGAAATTAGTTTTAAATGGATGAGAAGCAAAACGTTTTCAAGAGGAAAAAAAACAAGAAAATCTAGTTGTGGTTTGAAAATGCAGCTTTGGACAACCAATCTTTGCAAGAGTTTTATAGCTCCCACTGCCTTAAGGAAGTTCAAAACATTCTTAAAGACCCACCTCATCCTGGGCACCATTTTTTAAAAGTATTACCATCTGGCAGATAATAGAAACAAGAACAAATAGGCTGAAAAACAGCTTCTATCCCAGAGCAGTAACTATATTGAATTCTATTGTACAGTGCAATATTAATGCAATATCAGGGATTTTCAATTCAGTTACATAGAATGTGAAGGATGTGCTTTTGCTTTTTTTTTTTCTAGCTTTCTTATGTATAATGAACACTGAAGATGACATTTAATTTCATTGTGCGAGGTGGAAAGACAATAAAGTACTATACACAATCTGGATGACTGAGGATCTGCATAGACATTTAGTTTTAAATAAGTTTTTTTTTTCCCCTAAAAGATTACCTAACAACGTTCTCTCCAAATGGTGAATGTATACGCTTGTATCTTTGGTATCTAATATATTGTGAGAACATAGACCATAAAATGACACAATTGAAAGGGACCATGGAGGTCTTCTAGTCCAAACCCCTGCTAAAGCAAGAAGCCCTATACCATTTCAGAAAAGTGACTGTCCAACCTCTTCTAAAAAGCCTCCGGTGATGGGGTACCCACAACTTCTGAAGGCAAGCAATTCCATTTGTTAATTGTTCTCACTATCAGGAAATTTCTCCTTAGTTCTGGGAAGAAGAATGGAATTATTGGATCAATTCAGTGACTGGGACTGAACCAAATAAGAATTATTTTGGAAATAGTTACTCCAGTTATAATGTCTTAGAGGTATAAATGGAGAGAACATGGGAGAAGGGATTAGCTTATTTATTTACTCATTTCCCTTTTAATTCATCCATAGAAATTGTAAGAATAAGTTTATAAACTGCCCCCTTCATTCATCCATTCCATTTGCATATCCCCAAACCTTGCAACTTACAGAGTTATCCAACCAATATCTTCTTTCATAGAAAAGAGAATGGAGTTATTCTAAAGTCAGATCCACAAATTTCTTACATTGGAAATTGGAAGCTCAAGTCCTGTGAAGGTTGCTTGTGGAAGGAAAGTTCATGAAAAAAGTACCACATCTGAGAAGTAATCCCACCTATGAGAAAGTCACCTGGTTGATAAGATTCATGGGGGATGGAAAGGGGATCAGTTGGAAAGCAGGCCCTTGCATTGATATTGTTTTCTATATGAGATAAAAGAAGAAACACGACTTCTAATATCATCCTCTAGGTCAGATTAGGTCCTCAATTGTCCATCAAGAACTCATCTCTGGAGCTACATTTAATTCAAGCAAGCTCTTCCAATAACATTCAACAATGAGAAATGTCACATTGCATGTCAAGGAAAAGTTAAAAAAAAACACACACAGCCACATCTATTGCTTCTCCCCAGATAGCCCAGATTTGAATAGCAGGGGGTAAAGGGGTTTTATAACGCATGTTAGAAATTACACATTGGCTGTTTTTCTTTTAACTTTGGTAAAACTGTTGGATTTTGTTTGAGAAGTAGTAATTATTATAATTCAGGTAATTGCAGGGAAGAGAATGAAAGCTGCAATGTATTGTTCCTATTGTATGTAATGTATCTATGGATATTCTCAGTCCTCCAGGTCACTGGTTGTCCCAAAGGTGCTTTTTCAAGAGGCAGCTAAACCTTCTTTCTTTTTCCTTGAAGATGTTTCACTTCTCATCCAAGAAGCTTCTTCAGTTCTGACTGAATGATGGGGAATGGAAAGATTTACATTTCTTGCAGCCATCTGTTTGTTACCACTCTTTCTGAAAGTGAACAGCCCTGTCTCAACAGGAGAGAGATATGACACCAGCCATCTCCTTTTACAACATGGTCCTTTCAACTTTCCAAAAAGTTTCCATAGCCATTTGCACTATTCAGGAGACTCTGAGGGCACATAAATCTCCAAGTGGCTTCAGTGACTCTCAGAAAGAGTGTTAATGATCAGATGACTGCAAGGACTATAAATCCATTCCCCACCATTCAGTCAGAACTGAAGAAGCTTCTTGGATGAGAAGCAAATTGTCTTCAAGGAAAAACAATGGAAGTCCAGTTGTCTCTTGAAAAAGTTTGGGAGTTCCTATTCCATAGATAGTTTGAAAAACAAAAAACATAAAATAATTATCCTCCTGTTTAGCACCATGGGCTAAGTTTACAAAGAAGGTTTCAGATGACCAAATTGCCGACAGGTCTGACAATAGGAGAATTTGGGTTTAGACAGAATCACATGAAAGATGTTAGAGGACCAGCAGTGTAGATATGGAATTGGTTTGGGTGTCTAATAATGGCTTAGTATTGGTGGGTTGTGGAGTCTAATTCTGGTGGACAGGCATGAAGGCACTTTTATATTAACTCAAAAATAGTGGTGATTTATGTGTGCAAAACAGTATTTTCTCTTTTTTCATGCTAAGTTAATGCCATGTGTGATCCAGATCTCACATTAACTAAGCGTGGCGGGTGGGGGACGGACGACAGGACATGATAAATTATATGAGTGAAAGCCAGCATTTACCCTTCACATCAATTAGTAGCTGCAAATGTTTTTTCTCCTTTAGAAAACAAACATTTTCTGCTTAATATAGCCCAGGATATGTAAATGATGGTATTGTAAGTGTGAATGATAGTATTTACAATTTTTAACAGCTATTATGATCCTAATATTTTATTTATTTATTTATTTTTAATTTTGATTTGTCAATTGCTTACCACATAATAGGTTTAAATATGTACTGCATATAGTTATGAATACATGAAATGGGTACATATAAAAAAAAGAAAAAAGAAAAAGAAACAATAGGACAGGGATGGTAGGCACGTTTATTTATTTATTTTTATTTATTTATTTTTAATATTTATATACTGCCCTTCTCCCGAAGGACTCAGGGCGGTGCACAGCCAATCACAAACCCCAATACACTATACAAAAGTTAAAACAGATTAAATAATTTAGGCTGTTTAAAAATTTTGCCCCTCCCCCATAAGATAATTAAAACCCAAATATTAAAAACCAATTTAAAACGTAAAATTAAATTAAAAATCCTATATCAGCCTAGGCCAGCCTGCTCAAAGAGTCAAGTTTTTAATGCCCGTCTGAAAGCTCTCAGGTCCGTGTTGGTGCGTATCTCTGGAGGCAGACCATTCCAGAGGGTGGGGGCCCCCACAGAGAAGGCCCTACTCCTGGGGGCCGCCAGACGACACATAGAAGCTGACGGCACCCAGAGAAGGCCCTCCCTGTGGGAACGCACAGGTCTGTTGGAGATCACCGGCAGAACGCGGTCCTGCAGATGCACTTATGCATGCCCCCTATGGACCTCTTAGAAAAGGGGTGAGGTCAATAGTAGACAGTCTAAAGTTAAAGTTTTTGGGGTTTGGGGAAGAAACCAGAGAGTCAGGTAAAGTATTCCAGACATTGGCCACTCTGTTGCTGAAGTCGTATTTCCTGCAATCAAGTTTGGTGCGGTTAACCTTGAGTTTGTATCTATTGTGTGCTCTTGTGCTGTTATGGTTGAAGTTGAAGTATTCATTGACAGGTAAGTCATTGCAATGTATGATTTTATATACCATACTTAAATCAGACCAGAGATACATTATCTGGTGAGATAAAATTTAATATTCTCAAATATCAAATGAAATTTACATATGTATGTGAGTGTATACCATGAAAGAAATTTGAAGATAATGAATGTGAAAAATGAATTTTCCATTTTAGATGAGATAAAAAGCTTTTCATTTAGCAAATAGACTCAGTTCTTAATGGACTGCAGAACATTTATGTAAAACCTTTATAAATATATTACTACTGAGTCGTATATAGCATGTATGTATGTATTTGTTTCTTTTTCAGTTTTATTTTGTTTTTATAATTCTGTCATCTCAAAATGCATGGGGGAAAAATAACTTTGATAGAAGTTCCCATAAATCCAGATTTCAGAGCCATAAGTAGGTCACGATGGTAAACATTCCCTTTTAGGGAGTATAAAATACTTACGTAAGTATTTCAAATTTTTATCTTTCTCATGCCAAGTTAAAAACTTAAGGACAAAAAAAAAGAAAATAAAAATAAAAAGGTATTTAAACATGTCTCCTTATTAGTTGTTCCCTGTTGTTTAAATCAGGCCTCAAAACAATAATGTAACACTTGGGGAAAAAGATGCAAGTGAGAAGTCCAGCACCAGAAGACAAAATGGAGAAGATCTCCACAGCCACCATGGCTTTTCCTCTGGTGCTTAGGTAGGTTGGAACAAAGGATACCCACACACTGCAGAAAGCCAGCATGCTGAATGTGATGAACTTGGCTTCATTGAAGCTGTCAGGAAGATTACGAGCCTGGAAAGCCACAACGAAGCTGGCAAGTGAAAGGAGAGCCATATAGCTCAGTACATAATAAAACATAACAATTGATCCTTCGTTGCATTATAAAACCATTTCTCCAGGGACTGAATGCATGTCTAATTCTGGGAATGGGGGAGAGGTTGACAACCACACAATACAGATGCTTGCTTGGAACAAAGAGCAAAGAAGGACAATAGAAACAGCCAATCTTTTTCCCACCCATGTCCTCATCCGTGATCCAGGTTTGGTCGCCTTGAAAGCAAGAGGTGACTTTCCCAGGTTGTCCAAGAAAGAGGAAAGGGCAGAGGAAGCAGAACAGAAGAGAGATTAGGAGGATATAGGTGAGATCCCTATTATTGGCTTTGACAATGGGACTGTCTTTGTGCTTAATAAATGTTCCCAACACCCACATCGTGGTGAGGAAGAATAAACTATCAACAGTGGCTAAACTGAGCCCTAAAACTTCTTTATAAAACAAGAAGTTAATTGTTTTCATGACACATCCATCTTTCTTATGGTTTGCATATTGATCATCAGGACATTGAAAGCAAGAAACAAATATCTAAAAAGAAAAAAAAATATTATGTCAACACAGATTCATAAGAATTATGTTTGTTAGTTTTCATTTTTATCCATAGCCTGATATTTATGTCTGGTACAAAATATATAACATGCATTAGGAAAATATATTTGAACATCTCCCTGTGTATGGTTTGTGTGTTGTTGGAATTAAGTATTACTTTGAAAACATATAAAAGTAAATCCCAGGAAAAACTCCATCCATCTTGAACTTTGTTTTTTTTTTATGATAAACAACTATTCCTATGAAAGTTCATGAACATCTGAAATGAATATTTTCATATTTAAAACCATATTGATTTCTGGATTACATTTCAAAATACGGTATGTAAATGAATGTTTTCACTAAGTTTCAAGTGAAAAATGAAAGATAATATGTCAAGGAAGAAATTCAAAAATATCAAGATAGTATACATGTATTTTAAATAAATATATATGAAACATAATTTTCTGATACTGCAGAGAATATATGTCTCCTTTTCATCTAATATTTCTATTTTGCTTTCTTCTTTTAAAGCTTCCTTCCTTTCTATTTTGCTTTCTTCTTTTAAAGCTTCCTTTCTTGTGTTTATCCCTTAAGGAGAATGAGTGGGAAAAATGATTTGAAATAGGGAATAATTTATTTATATTGTTCATAACATCTATAATATTTTGCATTATTGCTACAATAAATGCTTAATTAGTTTCCCTGATATTCCAAGAAGCATTTATTTCTAGATTTTTTAAAAAAAATATGATTTCATTTTGATATTTTGAGAGTGTTCTTATTTGGTTGGGCACATTGTATGTTTCTGGATATATGTGTATGTATGTATGTATGTATGTATGTATGTATGTATGTATGTATGTATTTGTTTTTGAAGATTTTCACAGGAATGCAGGTCTTGGCATGTTTGGTCTTTTCCCGTGTAAGGTTGAGAGTATCTTAGCAATGTTTCGACGAGGTCCCACTCGCCATCTTCCGGCTGGTGCTTTCAGCTTCGTGCTTGTGTGAGCAAAGCATGATTAGAGCTGCCATCTCCCTATATATACTGATGGGGAGATTGGCTGTGTTGTCATTTCTTGATTGGTTGACATAGTTGATGTTTGCAGATTGGCTGGCTTTTTCTTAACAATATGTGTGGCTGAGGTATTGGCAGTGTGTCTATCAGCCTCCTGTGTTGTAACGACCTGGATAATGGGTAATTTGACAACCTGGATCTTCTGCTGTAATCTCCTGGGTTGTAATGACCTGGGTAATACAACACAGCCAGGAGATTACAGCACAAGACCCAGGATGTCACAACAATAGAATTCAGAAGGTCATCACACAGCCCATTACCCAGGTCATTACAACAGAGCCAGCACAGCCAACCTCCCCATCAGTATATATAGGGAGATGGCAGCTCCAATCACGCTTTGCTCACACAAGCATGAAGCCGAAAGCACCAGCCTGAAGATGGCGAGTGGGACCTCGATGAAACATCACCGAGATACTCTCAATCTATATATTTATACACATACATAATACATATATACATAAACAAACACACATATACACACCCACACATGTGTATGTGTATGTATGTATCCATCAGTTCTGAATCCCTTCTTCCTTCCTGCTTGCCCTTTCAGTCATTATAATAGCAATAGCACTTAGACTTATATACCACTTCACAGTGCTTTACAGGCCTCAACATGTGGTTTATAGAGTCCGTATATTCCCCTGAATAATCTGGGTGCTCATTTTCCTGCTGACTTTGGAAGGAAGGAAGGCTGAGTCAAGCTTGATTAGGTTAGGATCAAACTCCTGGAAGTGAGGAGAGTCAACCTGCAATACTGCATTCTAAATATTGTGCCACAATTTATTTATTTATTTATTAAACTTCTATACTGCTCCCTCTCCCAAAAAGGGACTCGGGGCGGTGTACAGCCTACTAAAAACATACAATAAATACCCAATAAATATAATTAAAATAAATTAAACCAAATTGATCCGGCTGTCTATCCCAAAAATTCAGTTAAAAATTAAAAGCTAATAAAACCCCGATTAAAATTAAGTTAAAACTAAAATACAGTTACTGGGCCAGGCCAGTCTGTTTAAAAAATAGGGTTTTCACTGCGCGCCGGAAGGTCAGAATATCCGTCATAGCCCGTATCTCCGGGGGGAGATCATTCCAAAGGGAGGGGGCTCCCACAGAGAAAGCCCGAACCCTCGGGGCCGTCAACCGACAACGGCCGGGTGGCGGTACCCCGAGGAGGGCAACCCTGTGGGAGCGTACTGGGCGGCGGGAGGTTGATGATGGCAGCAGGCGGTCCCATAAGTACCCAGGTCCCGAGCCATGGAGCACTTTAAATACTGTCAGTACCACCTTGAATCGAATCCGGAAGGCCACAGGAAGCCAGTGCAGCCTGCGGAGAAGCGGTGTAACGTGGGAGCTCCGAGGAGCACCCACGATCACCCGCGCGGCTGCATTCTGGACCAGCTGCAGCCTCCGGAGACTCTTCAAGGGGAGCCCCATGTAAAGAGCATTGCAATAATCCAGGCGGGAGATGACGAGGGCGGAAGTGACTGTGCGAAGTGTGCCCAGATCCAGAAAGGGCCGCAACTGGTAAATCAGACGAATCTGATAGAAAGCCCCCCTGGCGACGGCTGCAATATGTTCTTCTAAAGAAAGCCGTACGTCCAGGAGGACACCCAAGTTGCGCGCCCTTTCCACGGGGGTCAAGACCTCTCCCCCCACGGCCAGCGAAGGAACCAGCTGGCTGTATCTGGGCGCAGGAAACCACAGCCACTCGGTTTTGGTCGGGTTGAGACGAAGCCTGTTACGACCCATCCAACTCCGCACGGCCTCCAGGCATCAGGACATCACTTCGACGGCTTCGTTGGGGTGGCCCGGGGTGGAGATGTACAGCTGAGTATCGTCAGCGTACTGATGGAACTCCACCCCGAAGCCACGGATGACCTCACCCAGCGGCTTTACATAAATGTTGAACAGCAGGGGCGAGAGCACCGACCCCTGAGGCACCCCACATCGTAGGGGCCTCGGGGCCGATCTCTGCCCCCCCGTCAACACAAATTGCGAGCGGTCGGAGAGGAAGGAGGTGAACCACCGCAACACGGTGCCTCCCACCCCCAACCCCTCCAACCGCTGCAATAGGATACTGCTATTGCTTACAATTGCTACATAATATATAGTAGGCAGGTATTTTAATTTTATAATCATTTTGTTTCTTATATTTTGTCTGTACTTTAAAAAACAAGTTCTGAAACAAGCACAGTTTTTGCTCCCTGTGTGCTGTCTTCATTGTTACTATTTTTCAAATCACTATTTGAAAAATCACTACATGGGGCTCCCGAATGGGTGCATCCGGAGGCTTCAACTGGTACAGAATGCGGCCACGCAGGTGGTTATGGGAGCGTCAAGGTTCTCTCATGTGATGCCCCTCCTGCACGAGCTGCATTGGTTGCCAATGGCCTCTCGGGTGCACTTTAATATTTTAGTGTTAATTTTTAACGCGCTCCATGGCATCAGACCAGGATATTTACAAGACCGCATTCTGCCATTTTCCTCTCACCGTCCAGTGCGCTCCCTCAGGGAGGGTCTCCTGCGAGTCCCATCGGCTGGTGAACCCGAGGAATAGGGCCTTCTCTGTGGGGACGTCTGCCCTCTGGAATGGGTTGCCCCCGGAGTTACGTATAGCCACGGACCTGGGGACCTTCAGGCATGCCTTGAAAACCTGGCTCTTTGACCAGGCCGGCTTGGGCTGATTTTAGATTTGGGTGTTTTACTTTTTATATTAAATTTTAGGGTTTTAGGGAGGGGTTTTAATTGATTACAGCCAGGACCTTAGTTTAATTTAGTTTTAACTTTTCACATATTTATTGTTTTAATTGTATGGCTGTGCACTGCTCCGAGTCCTTCGGGAGAGGAGCGGTATATAAATAAATATTTATTATTATTATTATTATTATTATTATTATTATTATTATTATTATTATTATTATTATTATTATTATTATTATTATTATTTGGATGTTTGCTTGATTATGAAGCCTAACCCATTCCTGGACATTTTATTTAATTAATTAAAAATTGCTTTAATCATTGTTTTGTCGTCATCATCATCATCACTGGAAAGTTCCATGGTTGCGACCTATCCTTTTTAATCTAATGAATTTAATTGCATTTCCCCAATTAATTTCTGAATAAAATCTCATGAATGCACAACCAGAAAATTTAATTAGCTGATTTAATTTAATTTAACTAGTTGATTTAATCAGCACCACAAACCGTATAACAACAAATCAGAGGATTTTGTCAACTTACCCATCTCTTTGGAGATTTTATCCTCTGGACATGGAACACAATCATAACAGCAGAATTTTTTCCCTTCATTCTTCCTTTTTTGATAACCAGGGTGACAATAGTCATTGCACAGAGAAATGGGAAGCACCTAGTTATCAATATTAAAATGTTGGCAGTAGATTTATTGTTTTGAAGAAAAAGAATTTCATGAATGAAGACCAATATACATGTTCCAGGATGATGTTGCAGTATCTAATCTGGATCGGCCACCTGGTTTTGAGATCCAGTCTCAGCCTTGGAAGCCATATGTTACTTAGAAGCTTCGAGGCTGCCACATTTTTGTGCCTGAGAATTTGGAGTGGGGTGTTTCATAGAGAAGAGGAAAATTAGACTCAACAACATTTTTTTTCAAAAGTCAAGGACAAGCCACCCTGACTCCAAAGAAATATCTGGAGGAATATCTCTAGTTGGAACAATGGTTGATTGGACCATGTGATAGTGGGTGCAGGGGATGGGTTTTGATTTTCAATTGGGAAGGGAAAACCTGGAACTTTTAGATTTGGGTTTTCCCAGATGTGCCAATATGACTTCTTCAATAAATTCTTACTTGAACTTTGTTTCTGAAGTGCTGAATGAAATTGGGCATTTTATTGGAACGCTGACACCAGATGGAATCCTGCAAAAATAATTTCTTACACTGAAAATGAAATGCTCTCTTACATTGAAAAGAAAACCCCCATTTGAGACTGTACATGGAGTCCTCAGCTTACAACAGTTCGTTCAGTTACCATTGAAGTTACAATGGCACTGAAAAAGATGACTTATGACTGTTTTCATGCTTACAACTATTTCAGCATTCCCATGGTCAGTTGGTCAAAATTCACCCACTTAACAAGTGGCACATATTTATGATTGTTGCAGTGTCCTGGGGTCATGTGATCTCAGTTTGTGATTTTTCTGACAAGCAAAGTCAACGGGGAAGCCAGATTCACTTAACAACTGCAGTGATTCTCTTAACAACTGTGGCAAGAAAGGTCATAAAATGGAGCAAAACTCACTTAACATATGTCTCACCTAGCAACAGAAATTTTGGGCTCAGTTGTGGTCCTTGACTGGACTAATCATATCCAAAGGTCAAGAAATAAATTGAATTTGAAAATAGGTACATTTTCAATTGCCTCTCCAATGTGAATTTGTGAATGCAGATGATCTGGATTTCCAGGTTTTTTTTCAATGTGCTTCACCTGAGAATTTCAACATGTGATGTATTACTAATTCAAATCATCCATTTGACCAGAAGGATTGATTCAATTAAATTGAAATCTTTGAAATCACATATCTGATGAAGCTTCACTCCAAATAATGAAATCTGGACATTTAAAGGAATGTTTTATTTGTTCTTTTTCATTTTCATTTCAATATATGATGGAGGTCTAGTAAATATAGTGTACAATATCAGATATTGTTAGCTTTTAACGAAGTCCAAAAGCTGAATGTAGAACAAGAAGCCCTGGAGGGAAACTAATCAAGGAGAGAATATTAAATTCATAATTTTTTTAAAAAACAATTTTTTAAAACATTTTGTCTAATTTTGTCTGGTATTTGTAAAATTTATGTTTTTGAGGTCTGTATTTTAAATTTCTGAATAAAATTTAAAAAAAAAATAAGAAAAGGAGAGAACCAACCTAGAAAATAAGAAGACATTTCTTGACAGTTAGAACAATTAACAAGTGGAACAGTTTGCCTTCAGAAGTTGTGGATGCTCCACAGTGGTGGGATTCAATTGTTTTTACTACGGGTTCTGTGGGCGTGGCTTGGTGGGCGTGGCAGGGGAAGGATACTGTAAAATCACCAGTCAGAGGTAGTATTTGTCGGTTCTCCAAACTACTCAAAATTTCCGCTACTGATTCTCCAGAACTGGTCAGAACCTACTGATGTTCTATCACTGGAGGTTTTTAAGAAAGGATTGGACAACTGTTTATCTGAAATGGTATAAGGTCTCCTACTCTAGCAGGACTAGACAACTTCCAAAGTCCTTCCAACTTTGTTATGTCATTTCTTAATCCTGTTAATTCTTCATGAATTGCCCAGAAGGATAAAAGTAGATATGAACCCATCTGAGAAATGGTCGTACAAACATTCCTTGAAACAATACCTGGTTAAATGATCTATGCCAGATTAAGTTCTGGGTGCCTCATCAATGGAGATTTTTAAGAAAAGGCTGGATAGCCACCTGTCTGAAAAAGGTCTCCTGTTTGAGCAGAGGGTTGGACTAAAAAACTCCAAGAACCCTTCCAGCTCTATTCTGATTGAGGTATATGGCAAACTGGAAAAAGAACTTCCTGATTTGGCCCTCATCACCCATCCTTTCTACATTGCAAGTTATTCTTACAGCTATAAGGCTGCTATGTATTTGATAAGGACTGAAGAATAGCTGGGTGTTTGCAGCATGACTACTATTGTGAGACAACCCTGGAGCAAAACGTAGCACACAGAGGCTTTGTCTTTTAACAGTGGTTTATATACAAGATAGCGATATACATATATACACGTGAGTATATGGCAAGTAATCAATCTTCTTTACTCTGCACGTAGAATTACAATAGAGACAGAACACAAGGAGAGAGAGATATGCCCTCTCATGACAACTTTTATATAGACAGCTTCTTAAAGTGGCAATATCTTTGCAGACCCATCCTCAGTCTTAAAGCGGCAATAACTCTGCTGACATCCTCATTGCACCAGCATTTACAGCAGCCTTACAGCGGCTGATCAATTATTAAATAAATACCTTAACAGTTGCCAAATAAGATTACTCTATTTTTATTTTTCTTACATTTATCTGTGTATTCATAACTATGCTTCACTTACACCTATTATCTTGTAAGCAATTGACAAATAAATAAATAAAATAAAATAAAATTATCCTTAATAAAAAGTAATATGTCTAAAATGCTGCATTTAGGACAATAGGACAGGGACGGAAGGCACGTTGCAGTCCTTATGCATGTCCCCTACAGACCTCTTAGGAAAGGGGGGAGGTCAATAGTTGACATTCTAAGGTTAAAGGTTTTGGGGTTTGGGGAAGAAACGATAGAATCAGGTAGAGTATTCCAGACATTGACCACTCTGTTGCTGAAGTCGTATTTCCGGCAATCAAGTTTGGTATGGTTAAGTTGTACTCTGGCCCCATGTTATAAGTAAAATTTGGATATTATACTTGAGAAACTACAGAACCAGACTGTAGCCATTTTGTGTCCGTAGCCTGACCTTTTAAAAGGACAGAAAAGTTGAGGAATATGTTTTTGTGAAACAAATATGTTGGATTGCAAAGTTTGTCTTTGGCATAGGTTAGAGGACATTTGTGCTAGGGCACTTCTGACATTATAATGTCACACTAAGGAATATTAATGTTTCCTTATAATTTTTCTGGAATGTGAAAAACAGGAAATCTGAAAATATTGGAAGTTTTCCATGGAAGGTTGTATAACGTCTATATATAGAAAAAGGAAGTATTATGTAACCATGTGATTTGATAAACCTATATAAGCTGTATTCACTGAAAGGAGGGCGTCTCCTTCCTCTTAGAAAATGTTTCTTTTCTAGAGTGAGCTGAGTCCAATACTGCAGTATTTTCCCTAATAAAGCATCCTACAACTCAGATTATCAAAAGTCTGTTGTTTTCATTTTTGAATGCTTATAACAATTTTGGTGAGAGCCAACCGGAGTTAGACGTTTTTTTTCTTCCTTTGGACGGATGATTTTTCAGGACTGCAATGGCGCCTCTCCACTGGATTTGTGGAGGCAGTTACTGGGTCTTCCGCCCAAGGGAGGGGAAATCGCTCTTAAAACCTTGACTGGTAATCTGGTTGTAGATGCTTGGAATGGCCAAAGTTTGGTGCACCGGGGGTCGCAGGTGAGCTGAATTTTAATTAGTAACTTTTCAAATTGTGTTGCAACATTTCCTAAATTGGAATGGGATTGTTTAGATGGGTCTGAAAATGATTTCTGTTTGATGTGTGTATGAGTTTAAATTGTTATTTTTTTTCTTTTCTCTTTTCTCCCTGTCATATTTTGTGTTAAGGGGGGTTATAATGAGAACAAGATGTTTCTAAAGTTTCAGAGTTCTCTTTTGGAGAGCTGGTTCAGCTTTTGGCTGCTGATATTGAAGTATTATTCCCTTGATACAGATTGTATTTTGTATGACTGGAATGGCTGAAATATGTTTGAAACAGTTCAAACTTTAGAGTGTGTATTGAAATGTGTATTGGTTTGAATGCCTTAAAAGCTGTGTTAAACAGTTAACTGTTGAATCTTTGTATTGTCTCTTTTAATGCTGTGTTGAAGAGTTAGATTATGCCCAGGTGATTTATGTAGATCTGTGATAATATGTGGAAGGGTCTTTTCCCTTCTTAGTGAGAGGTTTTCTTAAGGAATATGTGAGCTAACTTTGCAAGAAAGAGTTGTGAAGATTTTATGTTTGGAATAGTTATAAAATTTACAGCAAGGAAATTTTAATTTGTAGTGTGAAATGCCTAATAGTCTTACAGATGTGTTATTTACTTCCTCTGACTTGAGGAATTATAAGTTGTCAATGTTGAGATTGAAAAGTGTTCTGGTAAGAACTTTGTTCCTGGTTTAAGCATTTATACTTTTGTGGAGTTGCAGCATATTTTGGATTATTTGTTTACTTCAGAAGGGATATAGATACTATACTCTACTAGTATAGTCGATTGCAGGAAATACCTGGTGATATACTGGCTGGAATAGTCAGGGCAGTTTAGTATAAGGTATTACAACTGATGTGCCAAGAGGACAGAATCTGGTTAGAGTTTTTTCGTAGATGGGTCAGTTTAGAGATAAATTGTCAGCTGAATTCTTGAATAGAATTAGAGTTAGTTTGAATAAGTGTTTTTTTTTTTCTTCAGAGAGACACCAGAATACTAAGCGTTAATGAAATTGTAGTTTGTGACAGAGGCCATGGAAGGTTTTTTTTAAAGTTGTGATGAAATGGAATCTTGTCAGTGAAATATGTTTTCTGTGTTCGAAGCTGTTATGAAGCAAGAGAGAGACAGCAGAGATAGGTCAGATGGATTTGGACTTGTAATAGTTAATAATATCACAAGATTGGATCTTCATATTCATATTTATCTATTTATCTTCTGGAAGCATCCAGAAAAGGGGAGAGAATAGAATTTCTTTCCTGGAACAGAAATAGCTGCTGAAAAAAGTAAGCAGTGTTTTGCTTGTGGCATTTTTTGAGAAATTTGCCCAGACAAGCGGAGAAATGCAGCAGAGGCTATATACCCTAATTGGAGATTGGAGGGGGGGGGGGGTTAAAGGCTTTTAACACTTGCGTCTCATCAGATGTAAAGGAAACAGTTGTGGTTTCCTGATAGATACGTAGCCAGAATTTTCTTTTGGCCAGGTATGATGTATCTAGTGTTAAGGGAGAGCCTTTTGATGTTGCTATTGTTCAAGATATGTCTCTAAAAGGAGAACACTCTGAGATAACATTGGATGCTATGTGTATACCTGAAGCAGGTATGGACCTTTTAGGATGAGATGCTTTGTCCTTATTAGGTTGTGCTTATATTTCTGAAGATAAGTGTACTGTTCAGTTATTGACTGATGAACAGGAGAGATTTATAGATCCTATTGTGTGGGAAGTAAAAGAGAATAGAGGTGTTTTAACTATTACACTCATGATATTGGTGATATTGATCCAGTGAGGCAGAAATATCAGAATGTGATATTTCCCTGGGAGGGAGATGTGGCTTGAAGCTAGCGATAGAGTTCCTGTTAGGGGATGGGCTAATTGAGCCTGCGATGTTACCGTACAATGTATTCATATTGCCTGTAGAGAAACCTGATAGTTTTTGATGTCTAATGGTTTCATATAATCACTTGGTGATTATTGTGCCAAAATCCCTATACTTTGTTAAAGGGAATTCCATATGAATACAGGTATTTTAGTAGTGATAGATTTGAAAGATTTTTTTGGACTTGCCTAGTGGTGGGGGCTGATCCAGATACATATTGAATTTGACAGTATCAATGGTGTGTTTTACCCGAGAGGGGTTCTTAGAAAGCCCTAGTTTGTTTGGACAAGCTTAGAGCAGGTCCTTGGGGGTTTTGAACTGCCTGTGAGTATAAAGGTGTTACAATATGTAAATGATCTGTTGGTCCTAGGTGAGAAGAAGAGAGATCATGAGAAAGGTGTGTAAATGCTTTGTTCTTAGGACAATAGGGCCTAAGAGTTTTAAGGAAGGAATTGTAATCTGTGGAGTTTGATTTAGGACATTTGATTAAGTATAGAGAATCAATCCAAAGAGAGGATTGAGAGGATAGTTAGATAATCTATGCTGAGAATTAAGAGAGCTCTTGTGTTGACTTTTTGTCTGAGTTTAAGGAACCTTTCCATTTGTTTGTAGCTGTGGAAGAGGTATAGCTGAAGGTGTTTGTTCTAGCTCAAGTGTGAGCTGGGAAGCAGAAACTTATAATTCTGTTTTTGGTTGATAATTGATGGATTTAATAGTGCTTTACTAGTTTTAGTGTTTTAATGCAGGAAGCATATGTGGCTTACATATGTTAAATTTTTAAAGCACTTTATTGTTGAGAATTTTTTTCAACTGACAGGAATTTAAATTCAGTTGAATTCCTTTTGAGAGAGAGACAGGAATGGAAGATATAGAATATAAATGATTGTATTGAAGTTCTAGATTTACTGACAAAATTGAGAGAGGATTTGGAAGATAGCCCAATAGAGGGAGGTATTAATTTGTGTATTGATAGATCTTCTCAAAGTAAAGAATGCTTATCTGTTGAGTATTTTGCTTAGGTGTGTGAAGTGTTTGTTTTGGTGCAAGCTTTGATGCTACTAGAAAATGAAGTGGGTATGCACTGGCTGAAGTTATAGAATAATTGGTTAAGAGAAGTTTTCCAAAGAGATTTTGGGAAATAGATTAGCAGATGAGGTTTATGGATGCATAGATAGATAAATAGATAGATAGATAGATAGATAGATAGATAGATAGATAGATAGATAGATAGATAGATAGATAGATAGATAGATATAGATATGCATTGATAGTGCATTTATAATGATAGAGGTACACATTTTACTTTTCATGTGGTAAAAAGGGGTATAGGAAATAATTGGAAATAGATTGGCAATAGACCTGTTGGTTTTTTTCCTCAGGAGGGGTGAAGAATGTGAACTATAAAACAGTACATTGAAGAAATTAATGTTAGCAGTTTAATTACCCTGGATGAAATGTTTACCTCTAGCTCTATTGTGAGTGTGTACTTGTTTGAAAAAAAGATGTTGAAATTTCACTGTATGAAATGATGTGTGGAATACCTTATACTGGAAGTGTGAGTATGTTTAAAATTGTACTTGAAGATATTTTATTTTGTTTAGAAAATATATAACACTGTTCCAGTGTTTTTCTCTTTTAAGGTCTAGAGGACTTTTGGCACAAACACCACCGTTTGAATTCCGAGTGCATGATTTTAAGAGTGGAGACTGGGTCCTGATAAAGCAGTGGGGAGTTTTTGGGAAGCTGAGGCCTATCTGGGAAGGATCATTACAAGTACCGTTGACTACTGAGACTGCTGTACGGACATGTGAGTGAGGCTGGACACATCATCCATGTCTACAGGGATTTGTGGATCCAATTCCTGTTTCCAGTGGAAGCAAGCTTCGGAAACACTGGACTTTTTATTTTCTATTTCTTTTAGATAGTGGGGATAGATAATTACATGTCTAGCTTAGCTTAGATTTGTGGAACTTTGAGTGGAAGAATTGATTATTTGGTTGCATGTAAAACATTTTTTCTTTGTATTGTTGATTATTTTAAGACATGAAATAATAGACTGTTATATACAGGTATTGTATCCTCTGAGTGCAAAAGAAGATAAAGAAGTGGATGTAAGTCCCCAAAGACCGGTTGTAAGTTTTTAAGTGTAAAACTACATACGTTAAGGTGGGTAGGGGCCTAGTCCATTTGTGAATATGATGTGGATAGTGATTATTGCCTTATGTGGGGTAGGTATGGAGGCTTCTGAGATATTGCCTGGTTATTCATTAACGTGGCAACAGTTATGTTTCCAAACTGAACCCGACGGTACTTAATATGAAGGGCAGATATCACTGACATTGATGAAACCTATGGCTGAGGTTGGAATCTGTATAAGATCCACCTTAGATGATGGTTTATATTTGAGAAATATCTAGCATGTACCCGCACATATGACATATGACATGAGGACTTGTCTAAGAGGATGGAACAACTATATGATCGTTGTTTTGACCTGTATGACAATTATTCTCCTTCCTATATGAGACTTAGAGCTCTGGAAGAAATGTTAATTATGCCATTCATTGAATTAAGAAGTACTCTAAGAAGTTGATGTTTTTGTGTGACAGTTTAGTTAGTGCAAAATGTTCATTTACCTGGAAAGGTAGATGTACAGTTAGATGTTTAGAGATACCAAGAATTCTACAGAGAAGTGTAAGATACTGAAAGGAACAGAGCCTAATGTGAGAAGTGCAAATGTTGTTCTGGAATTAATGAGAGTAGCTTTGAATAGTTTTTCTTTTTGTGTGAAAGGAAAGACTACAGTTACAGACATCATGTCTATTTGTTTAATAAAAGTTTCAGTGTCAGAAGAATTTTTATGGCAGAGTTTATCATGATTATATTTTGTATATTTGTAAAAGGTGATACTTTGTTTGGATTTCCTGTGAGGCCAACAAATGGACTAATCAGGAAAGCTGACAATTTTTCAGCTTATGATTGTATTAAGTATAAACATGCAGATGACAAAACAATTTATACTTATGTACCTACTGAAGAAGTTTTGTTTTACTGAATGGAGGTTGAAGACATAGGTGGAATGACACATGTGTTGTATTTACCTAAAGGTTGGTTAATGTTTTGTAGAGCATATGTATATACATTGATACCAATTAATACAATGGATGTGCAATTGGTCGTTTAATGACTGTTATGGCAATTGCCCATACTAAGGATGAACATGTGAAGAAATATAGAGGACAACATTAGTGTTTAGTGATACTTCTTTTACAGACTGTAATGATATGTCTGCTATTATAAAATTAAGAAACCTGAGGAAAAACGCAAGATATATAGTCAACAAGAAGTTAGGCTTATGTTGAGAGAGCTTGATGATCATTCTCAAGTATAAATTGGTAACAAAAAGAAAGGGAGGAGTTGTTATATGTAAAATTTGGATATTATACTTGAGAAACAGAACCAGACTTTAGCCATTTTGTGTCTGTAGCCTGACCTTTTAAAAGGACAGAAAAGTTGAGAAATATGTTTTTGTGAAACAAATATGTTGGATTGCGAAGTTTGTCTTTGGCATAGGATAGAGGACATTTGTGCTAGGGCACTCTGACATTATAAATGTCACACTAAGGAATATTAATATTTCCTTATAATTTTTCTGGAATGTGAAAAACAGGAAATCTGAAAATATTGGAAGTTTTCCATGGAAGGTTGTATAACGTGCATATATGGAAAAAGGAAGTATTATGTAACCATGTGATTTGATAAACCTATATAAGCTGTATTCACTGAAAGGAGGGCGTCTCCTTCCTCTTAGAAAATGTTTCTTTTCTAGAGTGAGCTGAGTCCAATACTGCAGTATTTTCCCTAATAAAGCAGCCTATAACTCAGATTATCAAAAGTCTGTTGTTTTCATTTTTGAATGCTGTAACACCCCATTATCTAAATCTTTTAATATTTGGGTTATCAATTTTTAGTGTAATTTTAGTATTCGAGTTTTAAATTGGGATTTTAAAATTTGGGGTTTTATTAATTTATTGGGGGAGGGTATAATTTTAGGCAGCCTTAAGATATTTAATTCTCTTTTAACTTTTATAATTATAAAAAGTTTTATGATTGGCTGTACACCGCCCTGAGTCATTCAGGAGAAGGGCGGTATATAAATATGTTAAATAAATAAATAATTATCTTTTTTGCTTGAGGAACACTTAGCTGTCAGCTAGATCCCAAGATATCTTACTTTATTTACTACCTGCATTCCTAATTTGTTTGCCAATTCTTCGTTTTGTTTTTCGTGCAGTTTTTCATTATTAATTTGGTTTTTTCTCTATTAATTTTCAGCTCCGCCACCTTTCCAAATTCTTCTATTTCATTCATTAGTATAGTGCTTGTTTCTTTTTGGGTTTTCCATTATGAATACCATGTCATCAGTGAAGGCTTGGAGTTTATATTCCTCTTTTTTAATATTTAATCCTTTGATATATCGGTTCTGTCATACTTGTATCAATAATACCTCTTCTGCTAATTTGTATAACAAGGGGGCCAGGGGACATCCTTGCCTCACTCCCTAACTTATCTCTAAGGTATCCGTAATTTCTCCATTCATTATTATTTTTGCTGTTTGTGTCTTAGAGATTGTTTGGATATGTCCCAGAAAGTTTTCACCAAATTTCATGCTGATCAGCTGATTAATAAAAAATTTCCTATCTCCTATCAAAGGCCTTCTGGGCGTCTAGGAACATCAGTGCCATCAGTCTATATGGGCACATTTCATAAAATTCTAAAATGTCCAAAATTACCCTTGTATTGGTCTTCATCTGTCTATGGGGCAGAAGCCGTTCTGGTCAGGATGGATGATTCTACTTAGTATCTTTTTTAGCCTCTCAGACATTATCATTGCTAGGATCTTATAATCCACATTTAAGAGGGAAATTGTCCTATAGTTGTGTATTTGTTGTGGGTCTGTCAGTTCTTTGTGAATGAGCATTATATATGCTTCTATCCATGATTTTGATATTTTAGCGTATTTAAAGGTTTAGTTGTACAAATCCGCCACTAGCTCCTCCAGCATTTCCTGAAATTTTTTATAAAATTCTGATGGAATTCCATCCAGGCCAGGGGTCTTATTCATTTTCTGTTTCCCAAATTACATCTCTAATTTCTTTTACAGAAATTTTATCATCTAAAATGTTGTTTTTTTTTCATCCATTATTTCTGGTAGATTTTTCCCTTTAAGATATTGATTAATAACCTCTTCTGGGGTTTCTTCCTGTATTCTTTGAAAACCTGGCTTTTTGACCAGGCCGGCTTGGGCTGATTTTAGTTTTGGGGTGTTTTCTTTTTTTTAAATTTTAGGGTTTTAGAGTATGGTTTTAAATTTGTTTACAGCCAGGGTTGGGTTTAATTTAGTTTTAATGTTCCACATATTTATTGTTTTAATCTGTATGGCTGTGCACCGCTCCGAGTCCTTCGGGAGAGGAGCGGTATATAAATAAATATTTATTATTATTATTATTATTATTATTATTATATATAAATTTGCGAATAATTTTTGAGCAATTTCCTTCTTTTCATGCGGTGGGAACCTATTTTTCCATCTTGATCTCAGAGGGCTACTATTATTCTTTTTTCTTGTTCTTTTTTTAATTGTGAGCCAACCATCTCCCTGGCTTATTTGTTTTTTCAAAGTAATTTTTCATTGCTAATTTGATTTTCCTGGCCAGGTTCTGATTGTACACTCAGATTTATTTTGTGCTTCACCAGATCAATTTCTCTTTTAATATTTCCATTACACGGATCTTTCTGTCTGATCATTTCTAAGTCTTTTGATTTCTCCCGCCAGTCTTTCTGTCGTCTTTTTTCTTTGTTCCTTTTTTTTAATCATAGGTAATAGTTTACATAGGCCTTCGTTGTATCCCATAAATTCTGTAAGGATGTGTGTTCTCTCTGATTGACTTCAACAAATATTTTCAATTCTTTTTCTATCATATTAATATATTCTTTATCCCTTAATACATTTTTACTAAGTGTTCAACTTCCAATCCTCCTTTCCTCTCCATTTAATTTTAGTTGGATTGTAGTCAGTCCATGTGTTTGGTAAAAGCTCTATTTTTTTCTATCTTCTTCATTAATCCCAAATCCATCCATATCAGATCTATTTTTGACCATGAGTGGTAAGGATTGGAAAAGAAAGTGAGTTGTCTTTTAGTACGATTCAGTTCTCTCCAAGCATCTTTCAAATCCAATTCTGTCACCATCCTATTGAAGATAGATGGGAGGGGTTTTTTTCCCTTTCCCTTTTATTTTTTTTACTGCTTTTGTAGTCTTTATATCTGGGACTGCATTGTAATCTCCTAGTATACACACATTTGGGTGTTCAATCTCTACTATCCTTTGATGAAACTTGGAATAGAAGTCTGTTTGATTTGTATTGGGGGCATATATTGTCACTAATAAAATCTTTTTCTGATTTAAAATAATTTCTATGAATAACAGATAAGATAACAGATAATCAGAGTTGGAAGGGACCTTGTAGGTCATCTAGTCCAACCCCACCCCCACCCAAGTGGAAGATCCTACACCAGTTCTGACAAAAGGCAATCCAATCTCTTCTTGAAAGTATCAAGTGGTGGCGCTCCCACAACTTCCGAGGGCAAGCTGTTTCATTGGTTGATTGTTCTCACTGTCAGAAAGTTTCTTCTTAATACCAGGTTAAATCTCTCCTTATTCAGTTTCCATCCATTATTTCTTGACTGGCCTACAGGCACTTTAGAAAATAAATTTGACCCCTTCCTCCCTGTGGCAACCCCTCAAATATTGGAAGATCGCTAACATTCTCCCTTCCTTGTTCTTGTATTTCTGCCTTGAGTGCAACCAATCTTTTAGGTATACCACAATGCCCCCTTTTTCCCCTGATTTGTCAGAACCCAATACGTTTTACCCAAATTAGGGGATTTTTATTTATTTATTTATTTTTTAACAAAACTTTATTGAATTTTATTACAAAAAGAAAAAAAACATTAAAAAGTATATAATTCAATAACAGCTGTTTGTGGTGCATTATCATATAACAGTCATTTGTGCGATAGTGATAATTTATACATAACTATATTCTTATTCTATCTATGTTCTATATTTAATAATCACCTATCCTTAGTCTGTCTCCAATCTATCCAATTGTACCATTGTTCCCATACCTTATAAAATATTGAAGATTCCTTATCTTTTAAACTCAATGTTAATTTATCCATTTCAGAACAATTCATAACTTTTTGTATAACCAGGTCTTCTACAGGTGTGAATGACTGTTTCCAACACTGAGCAAAAGCAATCCTGGCCGCAGTCAATATATGTAGTAATAAGTATTTTGTAGTCTTTACATATTTTTTTTGAAGATCCCCAATAGGAAGAGCTCTGGTTGTAAATCTAATTGTTCATTGGTAATTTCCTGTAGCCATTTTTGGATTTTTAGCCAATATTTTTGGATTTTTAGCCAATATTTTTAGCCACCACATATGATAATATGTTCCCTCTTTTTTCCTACATTTCCAACATATGGGATTCAGTTTAGGGTACATTTTTGCTAATCTCAAAGGGGGCTAAGTGCCACCTGTAAAACATTTTATATGCATTTTCTTTGTATGTTACTGATTTTGTTAATTTATGATTTCTATTCCATATAGTCTCCCAATCTGCTAACTTTATATTATGTCCAATGTTTTGAGCCCAGGCAATCATACATCCTTTCACGACTTCTTCTTCCAGTTCTACTTCTAAGAGATACTTATACATTTTAGTAATATTTTTTTTATCTGGTCCTAATAAGATTTTATCTAATTGTTGTGGTTTCAAATATATTCCATAGTCTTTTATATCCTTATTGTATCGGCTTTATATTTGAAGATAAGCCCACCAATCTATTAGCAGCCCTTGTTCTTGGAGCTCTTGTTTTGTTTTTAAATTTCCATTTATATCCAATAGATCTTTATATTTTAACATTTTATTCAGATCTAGGTTATTTGGGTGAATCATCACTTCCATTATAGATAACCAAATTAGGATTTTTATATAATGTTTCTTTTTAACCTTGATCCAATTGTATATCAGCGAATCTCTGATCAAATGTCTATAAAAATATTTTTGTTTTGTAGGTCCTATTTCCCAAAGAAATGCATGCCACCCCCTTTGAAGGTCATGACTTTCTATAACTAATATTCTTTTATTCTTTAAATTAATCCAGTCTTTTAGCCAAACTAATGCTGCTGCCCTATAGTATAATTCTCAATTTGGCGATCCAAAACCACCTCTGCTCTTCATATCCTGTAACAATTTCACTTTTATTCTGGGTTTCTTACCCTGCCAGATGAATTTTAATGTCATTCTATTGAGATTATCGAAAAAAGTCTTATCTAATTTAACTGGGATGGTTTGGAATAAATAAAGAAATTTTGGTAATATAGACATCTTTATGGCTGCTATTTTTCCTAACAATTACAATTGCATTTTTGTCCAAAGTTCTAAATCTTTTTGTGTTTGTTGTAACAGCTTATTATAATTGTTTTCCTTTATCGTCTTGCAGTGTGCTGTCAACCATATTCCTAAATATTTAATTTTCCTTGTTGTTTGAAGTCCCAGAACCCTTTCCAATTCTATTATTTGTAGTTCTGTTAGATTTTTTACTAAGAGTTTCGTTTTCTTTCTGTTAATTTTTAATTCCGCTACTGCTCCATATCTTTCTAGTTCCTTTATTAATATTGGTCTTTTTTCTATCCGATCTTCCATAATAAAGGCCTTATCGTTTGCAAAGCTTGCAATTCATATTCTTCATTTTTGATTTTTAATCCTTTTATTTCAGAATTTTGAATCACTCTTTCTAATAATATTTCTAATGATAATATGAAGAGGAGAGGGGACAATGGACAACCTTGTCGTACTCCTTTTTCTATATTTATAGTTTGAATATTCTCTCCATTTATTATTATATTTGCTTTTTGAACTGAGTAAATCGCCGTTATAATATTCTCAAATTTAGTGCCAAAATTCATATCATAAATCTGTTGAATCATAAATTGCCAATTGAGATTATCAAAAACTTTTTGAGCATCCAATTAGGGGATTTTAAAAAATCTACCTGATTCTCTGGGATATGGACTTCTTGCATACATATGATATCTGCATTTTGCTTCTTAAAGTTTTCAAATGTCTCCTTTCTTTTTGATGGTAAATTTAAGCCATTTATATTAATTGCCAATAGGTGGTTTTTTTATCCATATTACTGCTTGTATAGAATGGTTCTTGTCTTATTTCTTGTTTTTGGTTATCTTCTGATCTGTGGTCACCTTCTTCCTCTCTAGTGTTTTGTCCTTCTAGTTTCTGTTTTTTTTCTTTCTCTTCAGGGGCTTGTTCTTCCCGACTTCTGGTATCTAGCTCTTCCCTGTTTTCCTGCTCTTCTTTGGATCCTAAGTTTTGATCACCAAATTCCTGCACTTTGTCCAGTGAGTCAATCTTATATTTCTTGTCCTGCCAGGATATTGAGGCATGAGCCATCTAAATGCTATTCCATTCTTAATCAGTTGAGATGATAAGAACTGATAGTTTCTTCTTTGCTCTCTGACTCTCCTGAGTATTTGTTTCAAAGTCACTACTTCATGTCCCTTATATACTAGTGGCTCATCTCTGGTCTTTCCATAGATCAGGTGTTGCGTTGTCTTTCTTGCAAAGCGAATATGGATTTCCCAAGGTAGTTTATGTCTATGTGCATAGTGTATATATATACCCTGTAGATCTCATCAGTGTCATTCCAAACCTCTTATTTGTTTTTTTTGAAGAGTTGCTCCTATCAAATCTGTCATTATTGATCATAAATCTTCCTTCCTTCCTATCATCAATGACCTTTTGAAATCTGAGGAAAAATGCCACTTTCTCCAATTCCATATGAACCACCAAATCCCAAAGTTCACAGTATAATACTTTCTAATTCTGTTCTGATTCAGCTAGTTTTTTTTCCACCAGATCCATTCCACCAGATCCCATATTGTTGTTAGCTTCTGTTCATTCTTCACCATCACCTCTTGCATTGTTCCAAAGTTGTTGTCCAATTTCTGCATGTCATTTTTACTCCACCTATTTCACTCTTCATTTCTATTTTCAAATTCTCATGGTTCCTCGCTATAAATTCCTGGCTCCTCGCCATCATCTCTTGCATCATGGATAATGTTGTCTGTACTATCTGTACTGTTAGAGTAGAGCCTGGCTCTTCTGTTACTAACATTGCATCCAAGGACTTCTGTCCCAATGGGGAGGATAGTGTTGCTGTTCCTTTCTTTCCTGTTTTTACTGTTGAGTTGCATTGCCATTTTTACTACCTGTAGAAGGGACTTCAAATCCACCATCAATTATCACTGTTACAAGTATGTTCTTTGATCCTTCTCTGGTAGGATATGTAATAGTAATATGTTTCCTATCTAGTATTTAATTTGGTATGTGCACTATTTGTTTTCTATTTTAAACACACTGTTTCAAATCTAAATTCTATTCTTTAAGTATCAGTTACAACTAGATATTTAGTTACTAATCAAAGGTCAATAATCAATAATTCATATACTCTTAATTAATTAGTATAAATATTAGAATACACAATTCATTATATATAAAACTTAAATTAATACTTAAATGTTCTTGGATACAGTATTTAAATCAATTCATATAAATCTACCTATTCTCATTTCCTAATTAAATAAACAATACTTTTAAGCACGTACACATACATAAACTTATTTTACTTTTTACTCTGTCAAGGACTCATATCTCAAAAAGTCTTCTTTCAAAAGTGCACAGTCATACTTTCCCCCCCTTCTGTCTACACTTTGTGCTGTCCCGTTTTCACAGTCTCAGTTCTAGTAATCTTTCAACTCAATAGTCTCAGACATCAGATCTTCCCTCCTTTCATTGCCACAATTGTCTGTAAATAATACAAAAGTCTACCAATCCTCTTTCTCCGATATATCAAAATGTCCTCTCTTATAATATATACAAAGTCAGTAATTGTTTTCTCTCTTCTTCACTTCTCCACCATTCTTGTTGTTTACAATCACTTTTTTTTCACCACTCACAGAAACATTGTAGTTCCACCATCTAATGGATTTATTTATTTTATTTTATTTTATTTATTTATGTGTCAATTGCTTACAAGATAATAGGTATAAGTAAAACATAATTATAAATACATGGATACATATAAGAAAAATAAAATATAAAAGAAACAAAAGGACAGGGACAGTAGGCACGTTGGTGTGCTTATGCACACCCCCTACAGACCTCTTAGGAAAGGGGTGAGGTCAATAGTAGACAGTCTAAGTTTACAGTTTTTAGGGTTTGGGGAAGAAACCACAGAGTCAGGTAGAGTATTCTAGACATTGACCACTCTGCTGCTGAAGTCGTATTTTCTGCAATCAAGTTTGGTACAATTAACCTTGAGTTTGTATCTATTGTTTGCTCTTGTGTTGTTATGGTAGAAGCTGAAGTATTGATTGACAGGTAGGACATTGCAATGTATGATTTTACATACTATACTTAGATTGGACTGAAGGCGGTGTACTTCAAGGTTTTCTAGGACTAGAATTTCGAGTCTGGTGGCATAAGGTATTCTGCAACAAGTAGAGGAGTGAAGAACTCTTCATGTAAAATATTACTGGACTTTCTCAATTGTGTTAATATCAGATATGTAATGTGGGTTCCAGACTGATGAGCTGTATTCGAGTATTGGTCTAGCAAATGTTTTGTAGGCTCTAGTTATTAGTCTAACATTACCAGAGAAAAAGCTATGTAACATTAGGTTAACAACTCTTAGCGCCTTTTTGGCTATTTAGTTACAGTGGGCTCTAGCACTTAGGTCATTTGAGATGAGTACTCCAAGATCCTTTACAGAGTTTGGGTCATCAACAAGGTCTTGACTATTCAGCTTGTATTTTATTTTCTGATTTTTTTTGCCAATATGTAAGACAGAGCATTTATTTGTTGAGATTTGAAGTTGCCATTTGTTTGACCATTCTGATATGTAGTCAAGGTCTTTTTGAAGGGTAGCGGTATTTTCTGTGGTGTTTAATAGCTTTACATCATCAGCGAAGAGAATACAATTGCTCGTGATATGATCACAGAGGTCATTTATGTAGAGTATGAAAAGAGTTGGTCCTAGAACACTGCCTTGAGGGACACTACTGTTGACAGGTATAGAATTTGATAGGACTCTCCCAATTTTAACTATTTGTTGTCTGTTTGACAGGAATGCTTCTATCCAGTTATGTAGGTGTCCAGAGATACCATAAGATTTTAGTTTTAGGAGTAGTTTGTCATGTACCACTGAATCAAAGGCTTTGCAGTAGTCTGTGTAGATTGCCTCTATTGCTTTGCCCTGATCGAGTTGTGTAGTCCATATGTTTTTGCAATGTAAGAGTTGCAGATTACATGATAGTTTTTTCCTAAAACCAAATTCATTATTAGAGAGTAGGTTGTTTGTTTCTAAGTGGAGGATGATGGATTGGTTAATAATTGATTCCATGACTTTACAGGTGATGCAGCATTAAGAGATTGGTCTGTAATTTTCAACTAGGCTGGGGTCTCCCTTTTTGAAGATGGGGATGACCTTGGCTTGTGACCTTAGTTTTGGCAAGGAGCTGGTCCTGAAAGATTTTTCAAAGATTATGATTAGAGGTTCTGCTATGGCAGTGGATAGGTGTTTTCAAGAAGTAGGCACATATTCTATCCGGTCCAATAGACAGAGATGGCCTTAGATTGCGTAGTGCTTTTTCAACATTGTCTTCTGTAAAATTGATATGTATTAGATCATTGTAGTTGTCTGTGTTTCGACTAGGAAATACTGGGCATGATCCATTGCTGTTTACAAATACTGAGCCAAAGAATGTGTTAAAGAGGTTGGCTTTAATAGTGTCGTCATTGCAGTCTTTACCATTAGGTCCTTTTAGGGATGGGATGGACCTTGAGTCTTTTAGTTTGTTGTTTATAAAATTGTAGAAAGCACAGGTGGAATTGGTGCGTAGAAGGTTTTCTTCTTGTTTAAAGTGATAATTGGTGCATTTAGTTTTTATCTGGTGGCATACATTTTTGTATCGGCTTTTGAAGTTGGCAACATGACCAGATTTGTTTTTCCGCCAAAATGATTTCTTTTTGGATTGAAGCTTCCTTATTGTTTTGGGTAATTTGTTTTTTCTGGTTTTGGGAGTTGTTAATGGTATATGTAGTTTGATGATTCTTTTGACTTCAAGTAAAAATATGTTATAATGGTCTTCTATAATATTGCATCCAGAGAATAGAAATTGCCAATCAAGAGATGAGAGATCATTGTTTATAAGTTCATAGTTGCCTTTTTTGAAATTATAATTGGGGATTCCGTCGTTGTGATGATTTTTGTGTGGACGTATGTTGAGACAAAAGTCAATCATGTTGTGGTCACTGTTGGAAAAGGTTTCTTTAATTTGTATTCTGTAAATTGAATTGAAACTATTGCGGAAGATGAGATCGAGGCAGTTGTTAAGTCTAGTGTTGTTGATTACTGGTTGTTCTAGTCCCAGATTTGTTACTGCATTCTAGAAGATTGCATATGTGGGTTCAGTTGTACATTCCTTAAGGGTCCAGTTAATATGAGGTAGATTGAAATCACCAAGAAAGATAAAAGCGTATGGGCAGGATGCTGCCCATGTTAGTAGTGTATTTAGCTTGTTTGCATGTTCAATGTCATACTCAGGGGCTCTGTAACATAGTAAGAACCGAAATGTGATATTTAAGGGCAGTTCACAGATGATGGTCTCAGGAATAGCAAGCTCCTGGGTAACTTGGATGCTTTTTAGATGTAGGGACTTTTTATAGAAAACAGCAACACCACCTCCTCTATAGATTTCACGATCTGATCGGTAAACATGATAGTCTCTTATTGTGGTAATGGAGTTAGGGAGAGATGCGTTGAGCTATGTTTCACATTACTTAGTAAAAGGAGAAATTCAGGTATTTTATTTACAAGGCTTCTTGCATTGAATAGCTTGCATTTAGGACTAGTTGTAGTTGGGATAGAGGTAGTTTGGGGCATGCATGCCTAGTTTTGAGTGATGATTGATTGGATGGGGTGGGATTGGATGCCGAGTTGTGGGTTGTGTGACTTTCTTTTGATGCAATCAGCTCTGTAGTTGATGTATAGGTCCTTTTCTCCATTGTCTAGGCAGTTTTTGAGTTCAGCGTGGAGTTCACGGGAGCGGATTCTTTGCAGTATGGATAAGTCTGGTCTTGAGTGAAGTTTTTTGTGGTTGGGATAGGTTTTTGCAATGGTATTTATTGTATGAATGAATATGTGTTTGCTGGACTCATTTTTGCATACAACTCTACAAAATCTTGGGGCCACAGAGCCATCATTGTATTTGAACTCAGGGCCATCTCTGGTTATTTCAATGATATCTTCAGGAGAGATGTTTGTTGTATTTGCGTTACTTATGATATCACAAACTTTGGTAACGTCATCTGATTCATTGGTGTCTTCGAGACCAAATAAGATGGCATTTGGACGTTTCTGTTCATGTTCCATGGTGTCTCTGATGAGTAAGGAGATAATATTCATGGAATTATTTGAAGGGATAGTAATTGTTTGTGGCTGTAGTTTGGTATTTATTTTTGGTTGTAGTGGTGATTGTAGTTGAGGTAGTGGTTGTGATTGTTGTGGGATTAGATTTTGAACTGATATGTACTCACTTATATGTGCTGTTTTTTTTTTCAAGAGAAATTAGGCTTGCTTGTATAGTTGTTTTAAAACATGTTGCTAAGCGTTCTTCTATTGAGTCAATGAGTATTTCTATGCTTTCAACTCTGTCAGGGAAGATACTCAGTTTGTTTAGCTTAGGAGAACATGATGGACATAGAAAAAAGAATGTATCTGAATTTTTAACCATATCAGCCAGATTTTTGTTTGCATTTAAGCAGGCAGGGTGGGCTAAGTTATTGCATAGGCAGCATTTGATGTTTTAAGAGATTTGAAACATGTGCAGGAGTCTGGGAGGTCATTGGTAGAAATATTTTTGTTTTGGTTTGGTTTGGAGTTTTTGGCTGACATGTTGAAGGCAATTATACAGTAATCAGTTACAATAATTTGTTAATGTGATAGGTAGACAGTTACTTAATGAATATTGGTAATTAATAAATGTTAATTGATATATTAAAGATCAAATCAAAAGTAAGGTTGCTTATTACTAAAAATCAATCAATCAATCAATTGGTTATTCAAATCTCTCTAATCAAATAATTTTGCTAAGCAACAAACAGCCTAATTTATTACAGTAATTACTAAACACACTGGTCAATTAAGTTCACTAAAACACTGATTTTATTAATCAGATATTCAGTAATTACACTATATGCACTAAACACTCAATCATACTAAGCAATAAAAACAATAAAACAATTGATCATTTGATAAAATTAATTATTTTAAAGAAATTGATTATTTGAGATAATAAAAGTAATGAAGTAGTATGAAATAATCTGAGAATAGGTTTATAACCGTTGATAAACGGGCAGGAGGTCTCTTTTCCAGGGCTGTTTGCACTCTCTTTCTTGCTTTTTAGATTGAGTGGAAGCTTTTTGTTTTGTTTTCCCTTGATGAATGGGGTTTCTTTGTGGCCCCCTCCTAGTTAGTTTAAATACACTTTCAAAGTTTGTTGCTTTTAAGAGAGAGAGGCATGTGATGAAAGGGAAAATAATAGGCAAAATTCTTCCCTTTGTGGATTCAAATTTCCTGGCTGGGAGAAATGCAAAATGATTTGGTCAGCTGCGTTGAAAGTCAGAATCAGTTTATTAATAGGAAGGCAGGTAAGAAATCTCACATCGTTCCTAGAATTAATCTAATAAGTGAATGAGAAACCCTCTCTTTTATACACTTCAGGTCCTTTGATTTGTAGGTGTGAATCTTTGAAGACTTTGATTTGTGTGTGTGTGATGAGTTCCTGTCTCTTGATATTGGGATCTCTTCCTGGGATCTTGATAAGAGTAATTGTTTTATAGTAGCTGTTTATTCCTGAGTTTCCTATTATGCCTTTTCGTTTGCTTTTCACAAGTTTTATAGCTTGCTATCTATTTGATTTCTATGGGAAAGGATCTGAGCTAGTTTGTGAGGTTTTTTTCTCTGTATCTCATGTCTGTAATTTTCTCCTTCCTTTTGGTGTGAAAAGTAAGCTGGCACCAGCTATTTTAATAGCTCTACTTGACAAAGGTGGGGGCTGTTTTCCTAGGAGAGCAGGGGGAAATTGAACCTTCCAACACATGTAGATAGCCTTGCACTGGCAATTTGAACAGTTTATATTTTTACTTTGTAGACTCAGATTTGTATTGAGTATTCGCTCCTGGCTTCAATATACTTCTGCTTTTATCACAGGAAATAAAATTGCTTCCAATCTTTACAGGAGATATAACAGTACTTCTCTACTTATTGAAAATCCAAAGTTACTGTTCTTTTTAAAGAGGAAGTCCTGATTAGCAATTTGGTGCTGAGGGAAGAGGGAAGGAGGGGCAGCAGGGGGAAAGCAGTTGTTGTTTTGTAGATTGATGGTTTGAGATAGTAAAGATGCAAAGATGCTGGAGGGGGGTGATCGATGGCCCCTTCTCTTTGAATTTTAAAGAAAGTTTGTAGCTCAGAGAGAGAAAGTAATTCTGGGAGGGGATCCCACTGAAATAAGAGCAAAACGCGCAGCTGACTCTGATCAAGAAAGGACTGAAAAAACTCCTTAAAGACATTTTATAGACATGTATTTAACACAATACCATTGGGGATCCATTTTGGATTGATTCCACTTCTTTGAAATGTAAACATTAAATTTTTTTTGAACATTTAACATATGTTTAACTGTGTTTTTAAAAATGTTTTCATAAAGGATCAAGGCCACTCAATCTCCATCCACCAATGTCTTTCTACTATATCCAATCATTCAATTTTAGTAATATTCCAATATAGGGGCATTATATAAAATGTAGTCTTCCTTCTAACTCATCCTATTAGAAATATATGTTAACCATTGACAATAATAAAATTTGATTTAATTTGGTTTGATTTAGGTGTGTTTCCCACTAGTCCTTTGGATGAGAACCTTTCCATTATTCTAACAAAATGTCTAATAAAATACCACACCAGGCTGGAAAGCAGCAGAGCATGAGTTCAAATCTCACTTTAACCAACTGTGTGACTATGATAATCCTTTTCTCTCAGGCCAACCCACCTCAGAGGGTCATTAATTTTGGGGGGGAAATAGGAAGAAGAAAGTGTGTTATGTAAGTTCAATGCCTTGAGTTATTTGTAAAAATAATAAAACCTTGATATGTGTGTGTGTATGTGTGTGTGTGTGTGTGTGTTTTAATTCAGGTGTATGCTGCTGCGGGTTTGCACAGGTTTCAGCGATCCTCTAACTAAAATTCTGCACAGTTTGGTGAACCCACAAATCCCACCCCTGGCTGGTACTGCCCACCCCACCTCTTCCATCTCAGGAGTCCTCAGGCAGCCCAATTTGGATGCCAGGTAACTACAGGGCCTATGTGGAAGCGCAGGG
The DNA here is from genome assembly GCA_023653725.1 of Bungarus multicinctus. Classification (NCBI taxonomy): domain Eukaryota; kingdom Metazoa; phylum Chordata; class Lepidosauria; order Squamata; family Elapidae; genus Bungarus; species Bungarus multicinctus. Next base: position 141,474,460 of record CM042840.1, on the reverse strand, counting down.
AGAGTAAAAAAATGGGCCTGCCAGAAGTTTCAGAAGGCTGGAAATGGGTCTATTTCTGGCCTCTGGAGCACTCCCAGAGGCTTGAGGAAAGCTTCCAGGGCAAAAACAGCCCCCTTGCCAATGTGGATGAAGTTCTCCTCCAAATGGCTATGTGGTTTAACTGGCATTCCTTAACAGGTAAAAAAAAGTTTCCTCTATTAAATGGCTGTTCATTTTACCTGGTAAATGGGAGTCCTGCTCCATTGTAAGAAACTTTGAATTTGAACAATTAAATCTATTTTTATTGTCATTCTCCTTTATTTTTATTTTAATTGGCTTCTACTCAATATTAAACCACCAGACACTTATTATCTCATCAATAACAAAATAATTATTTCCTGCAGGAATCACAATATTTTTAGGGTCAGACTTGCTGAGCAAAAGCATGTTAAAATTCAACAACAATCAAAATGCAAGCATCTGTTTACTTATTCATTATCTCTTGAACCACAAGGAGAGGGGCACAAGGGGGGATAGAGCCAGTTGGATTCATTGATATACAGTCCTTTCTACCTTTTCTTCCTGCCAGAAAGTCTTTACATATTCTGGTGTTAGCCAAGGTATGAACTTTCACTCACCATGGATCTCAAACAGATAGTGATGGATTTTATCATGAGGTGAACTCTCAGATATACACCTTAACTCAATCATTGGATGAACATTGAATTACTTTACTGTGGATTTGATAAAAGAGACGGACAATTTCACCATAACTAAAGAGTCAAAATGTTATTCCTTCTGATATTTTGGGGGCAAAAACAAATTGTCTGGAGCTGCCCTGTAAGTGATGCTTTCCTTGTTCCACAAGAATGGTTCCAGCCTGGCGACGTTATCATTGGTGCGATGATGTCTCAATTTTTCTATAATTTATATGAAATTGAATTTAAGGAACATCCATCTCTAATACAGTATGATTTACCAATGTAAGGATTTTTTTTCCTTCCCTTGAAGTTTATAGTCTTTAGCACAATCCCCACCCCCAAACACTTAAAGGAGTAAAAGCATTTTGAGCATAAATGAAAAGTTTTGTATAAAATCTATGACTTTTTTGTATTTCAGATATATCTGGTTTCTGGCTGCTTTGTGTTTCAAATGTATCTTTTCTGCAGTCTGAAAAGAGTGCAGAAAAGAGCAATAAAGATAATCAGGAGCCTGGTGGTTAAAACATATGAAGAACAGTTGCAGGAACTGGGTATATCTAATCTAGTGAAAAGGACTAGGGGTGACATGATAGCCATGTTCCTATATTTGAGGGGCTCTCACAGAGAAGAAGAGGTCACACCATTCTCCAAAAGACTTGAAGGCAGAAGAAGAAACAATGGATGGAAAGTAATCAAGGAGAAAAGCAACCTAGAACTAAGGAGAAATTTCCTAACAGTGAGAAAAAATAGCCTTTGGAGTGACGTTCCTTCAGAAGCTGTGGGTGCTCCATTACTGGAGGCTTTTAAGAGACTGGACAGCAATTAGTCTGCCATGGCATAGGGTCTCCTGCTTGAGCAGGGGGATGGACTAGAAGACCTCCAAGGTCCCTTCCATTTGTGTTAGTCTGTTATTTTGGTTGTGAGGGAAGAAATGATTTTCTTTACATTCTATTACATTACTAGCATTCATCACAAAATGTCTGAAACTTTGGTGGAAGATGTTTTTGAAGAACATTTAATTAGCTTAAATTAACTAATTGCTTTTTATGATTGTTCACTGGTTTTTAATGGACAATTATAACAATTGAATAAGCAAACAAATATACGTACATAGTCATATTCTATTTTGTAGTAAACTAATAGAAATAAATGTGGAAGCTTGCAAAAAAGGCAGTGTCATTTATTTGATATAATTACCATTATTGAAAAACATGCAAATACTGTCTGAAAAGTATATTTCAACTCTATACAAGTTATTGAATATTTTAGAATTATTCCTACTTCCAACAAGGATAAAAATACCTGTTAATCATATAAAAATAATGCCACCTTATAGAAAGGGTGAAGTAGCTTTTTTCAACTGGAGTATTTAAATCATTTGCAGTGTAATAACTAAATTCTACCAGCATGTCCTTGCCGTGGCCTTTGCTGTGAAGGAGATCAATGAGGACTCCCAGATCTTATTATTTATTTATTTATTTATTTGATCATATTTCTATACCGCTCCCTCTCCGCAAAAGGGACTCGGGGCGGTGTACAGCCTAGTAAATACATTAAAATACAAAAATACAAGATTAAATAGAGTTTAAAACCGAATTAAATATAAATATAGCTGTATCCCGAAAGTTTAAAAATAGTCTTACCTAACATCACTCTTGGATTCCATATCCATGACAGTTACCACAATGCAAGGATGACCTATCTCACCACTCTGGATCTGCTTTTCAAATCCCTGGAATATGTCCCTAACTACAAATGTGATAGCCAGAAGAATCTCATGGCCATCATTAGAGGATTAGATGCTCCGACTTCATCCTACATGGCACAAACTATAAATATCTTCAAGATTCCACAGGTAATTTTTGTAGGAGGCTGAAACTTTGACTTCTTTTTTTAATGAATATCAGAGATAATTATTTTGCAGTGTCTTTCTGCAAGAGGTCCATTAAATCCACTTTGCTCTCCCTTCTGCATTTTCTGTGGTGACATAGTGGTTAGAATGCTGTATTGCAATACAATTCTGCTGACTGCCAGGGGTTCAATCCTCACTGGTTCAAGGTTAATGCAGCCTTCCATCTTTCCAAGTTTGGTAAAATGAGGATGCAGATTGATGGGGGCATTATGCTGACTCTGTAAACCACTTATATAGAGAAGACTGCAAAGCACTGTGCGAAGCAGTATATAAGTCTTAGTACTATTGCCATTTTGCCCACAATCAATTCAAGATAATCCAATCAACAAAAAATGAATTATGATGATAGATCAGAACATCTAAAATGAACATTACACAATAAATTAAACTTATTTGATGCACGTAAGTAACATTGTGGTATAATTAGCACCCAACATTTAGTGATTCACTCTTTTCACTATGTCTCAGTTTGTGTCTGATAATAATAACTCGATTTGCCTGGAAATTGTTGAAGGATTGGAGCTATGTGATCTTTTTGAAGATCACTATAATAATTGCAGTAAAGGAGAACATGCCTGACACTTTATTTTCTTCGAGAATTTCATGCATAGTCTTTCATATAAATCTTTTATTATATGTACTGCAGAGTTGGGTAAAGTGTTATCCAATAATTTTTAGGGTGGGTAAAATTCACTTAGTGGGATAGTGAGAAAATATCCAGCTGTTCATGAGATGTGCTTTCTGAAACTCTTTCTTTATTCTAATAAATAATAACTTTCCTTTTCTTCCATTATATTCCCTTTTCTTTATTTTCCTTCCTTGCTTGCTTGTTTTATGCCTTTCTTTTTCTTCCTTTTTTCTTTTCTTTTAGTTGACCTATGGTTCTTTTTCCCAAGAAGAGTTCCAACCTATTAAGTTATCTTCAGTTTACTGGATGGTCCCAAATGAGGACTATCAATACTTTGGAGTTATACAACTTTTCCTCCATTTTGGATGGACATGGATTGGAGTCTTTGCTTTTGAAACTAAGGGAGAACATTTTTTGCAGAAACTGCATCCATTGCTTTCAGAGAATGGGATCTGTTTAGCTTTCACACAAAAACTTCCAGAACGTATCAACTTGGAATATTTCCAAGAATTATTTGTTTTATTCACAAGCATTTCTAATAAATTGATAGATCAGAAAGCAAATGCTTTTCTTGTTTATGGAGACTCATTCACAATAGTGTGGCTCAGAACTGTCGTGGTTCTACATGATCCTGAAAATAAAGAGACTGCATTGTTTCGGAAGGTTTGGATCCTGATGAATCCGATTGATTTCATATTGACAGGATTTCAGAGGGGTTGGGATCTCCAATTGTTCCATGGGGCTCTTTCCTTTACAGTGCATTCAAGAGAAGTTCGAGGCTTCAAAGAATTTCTTCAAGTCATCAAACCTTCAACCAACAAAAATGGATTTCTTCAAGAAGTTTGGCAACAATTGTTTAACTGTCTGTTTTCAAAGGCAGACTTACCTTTATTGATCAATGAAAGTTGTAGTGGGGAAGAGAATTTGGAGAATCTGCCTACACCTCTGTTTGAGTTGCAGATGACTGGCCAAAGCTACAGTATCTACAATGCTGTTTATGCAGTGGCACATTCTTTGCATGCGGCAATGAGATCAAAATCCTTACCAAGAGAGATTCAAAGGGTTGAATTTCCAGGTCTGCTGCCTTGGCAGGTAATCATTCTGTACTATACCTATCTTGTGTTTCTGTCATAATAGCTTATTTATCCTATGGCCACTTACAGAGAGGCAACAATGGTATTAGTGTCACAATAGAATGGAATGGAATGGAATGGAATGGAATAGAATAGAATAGAATAGAATAGAATAGAATAGAATAGAATAGAATAGAATAGAATAGAATAGATATTTATTTATATACCGCTACTCTCCCGAAGGACTCGGAGCGGTGTACAGCCATGCAATTAAAAACATTAAATATACAAAAAATAAAACTAAATTAAATACCCTGGCTGTAAAACAGTTAAAACCCCTACCATAAACCCTAAAATTAAAATAAAATTAAAATACCCACATCTAAAATCAGCTCAAGCCAGCCTGGTCAAAGAGCCAGGTTTTCAAGGCACGCCTGAAGGTTCCCAGGTCCGTGGCTGTACATAACTCCGGGGCAACCCATTCCAGAGGGCAGACACCCCCACAGAGAAGGCCCTATTCCTCGGGGTTACCAGCTGACGGGACCCGCAAGAGACCCTCCCTGTGGGAGCGCACCGGACGGTGAGAGGAAACTGGCAGAATGCGGTCTTGTAAATATCCTGGTCCGATGCCATGGAGCGCTTTAAAATATAACACTAAAATCTTAAAGCATCTTTAAATCTTTAAATCTTAAAACCTGGGAGGCCACCGGCAACCAATGCAGCTCGCGCAGAAGGGGTGTCACATGAGAGAGTCTTGATGCCCCCATAACCACCAGCGTGGCCGCATTCTGTACCAGTTGAAGCCTCTGGATGCTTCCACTCGGGAGCCTCATATAGAAGACATTACCATAGTCCAGTCGGGAGGTGACCAGGGCATGAGTGACTGTGTGTAAGGCATCCTGATCCAGAAAGAGCCGCATCTGTTCATCTGTATCAGGTGAACCTGATAAAATGCCCGCCTGGAGACAGCCGTAATATGTCCAGCAGGACACCCAGATTGCGAGCCCTCACTGAAGGGGGCAAAATCTCACCCCCAATAGCCAGCGAAGAAACTATCTGGCTATATCGGGATGCCGGAAGCCACAGCCACTCAGTCTTGGAAGGGTTGAGTTGGAGCCTGTTCCCACCCATCCAGTTCCGCACGGCCTCCAGACAACGGGACATGACCTCCATAGCATCGTTCAGTTGCTATGGAGATATACATCTGAGTATCATCAGCGTACAGATGACACTTCACCCCAAAACCACGGATGATCTCCCCCAGTGGCTTCACATAAATGTTGAACAAGAGAGGGGAGAGAACTGACCCCTGAGGCACCCCACAATCGAGGGACCTAGAGGTGGACCTCTCCCCCCCCCAACACAAATTGCAGGCAGTCGGAGAGGAAGGAGGAAAACTACCGCAACACAGTGCCTCCAACCCCCAACCCTCCCAACCGTCGCAATAAGATACTATGGTCGATAGTATCAAAAGCCACTGATAGGTCTAATAGAACCAGGACAGAGGAATAATTCCTATCACAGGCCCTCCAGAGATCATCAATCAATGTGACCAATGCCGTTTCAGTACTATGTCCAGGCCTGAAGCCCGATTGGAAGGGATCCAGGTACGTATCTTCCTCCAGGTACTGGGGAAGCTGACATGCCACCACACTCTCAACAACCTTCGCAACAAAGGGAAGGTTGGAGATAGGACGATAGTTGTTCAAAAGAGTTGGGCCCAGGGAGAGCTTCTTGAGGAGGGGTCGCACCACCACTGTTTTCAAGGCAGTGGGCAGTGAGCCCTCCATCAAAGAAGCATTAACAATTCCCTGGAGCCAACTCTGCGTTACCTCTCTGGCGGTAGAAACCAGCCAGGAGGGGCAAGGGTCCAATAAACATGTGGTGGCATTCAGCTGCCTCAGCAACCTTTCTATACCTTCGGCAGTCACAGGGTCAAACTCATCCCAAATAACCATCTCAAGACTCGTCGCGGTCACCTCCCCCAGGACCTCCCAACTAGAGTCCAGCCCATCCCGAATCTGAGAGATTTTATCGTGCAGAAATCGAGAAAACTCCTCCGCCCTTCCCTGCAAGAGATCCTCCCGCGCTCCCGGCCCAAGCAGGGAGCGGGTTACTCTAAACAGGGCGGCGGGTCGATTTTCTGCCGATGCAATAAGGGCGGAGAAGTGAGAACGCTTCGCCACCTCTATCGCCACTAGGTAGGTCCTAATATAGGACCTAACCTGTGTTCGGTCAGAATCGGCACGACTGGTCCTCCAGATGCTCTCCAGACATCTTTTCCAGCATTTCATCTCCCTCAGCTCCTCCGTAAACCACGGAGCCAAGCGAGATCTCTGCTGGGTCAGAAGTCGCAAAGACACAACTCGGTCCAGAGCCTCGGCAGCCAGCCTATCCCAGGCGGCTACCAAGTCTGAGGCCGAGTTATGAGCCAGAGTTTCAGGTAATGGCCCAAGCTCCGTCTGGAACCATTCAGGATCCATCAGGCGCCTGGGGCAGAACCATCTCCTCGGGTCCGCCTCCCTGTGATGTGGATTGGCAGTACAGAAGTTTAGTCTAAGGAGAGAATGATCAGACCATGACAAGGGTTTAACAACTATATCCCCTAACCGATCATTCAACCACTGTCCAGAGACAAAAATCAGGTCCAGTGTGTGTCCTCACGTGTGAGTGGGTCCAGAAACTAATTTGGTCAGGTCCAAGGCCGTCATGGAAGCCAAGAACTCTCGGGCCGCCCCAGATGATTCACCGAGCAAAGGCAAGTTGAAGTCACCCATAAATAACAGTCTGGGTGTCTCCACCGCCAGCTCGGCTATTACCCCGAGGAGCTCGGGCAGGTCAGAGGTTATTCTATGTTCTAAAATAAAAGAAGATGGACACAAATAATCTCTTTGTCAGTTTTAGCCTAATCAATGGAATTTATGTATCAATGTTCATTCCATAAATAACTGTTTCATCTCCACATTGAATTGGTCAGTCTTGTAAATTTATCCAGCCTGGTTTCACAAAGGATCTACCTCAGTGATGGTGAACCTTTTTATTGTGGTGTGCCGAAAACGCATGCATGTGTGATTGCACATGCGCATGCCGGCACCCACAGTGCAATGTGCCCCCTGCACATGCATGTGCAGAACCCACCATCACCACCTTACCTACACTGTGCATGAATGCACCTCCCAGCTGATTTTCAACCCATTTGAGGCCTTTTTCGGCCTCCCAGAGGCTCAAGGGAAGCCTTTGCAGCCTTTGCAGGCCGAAAAACAGGCCCATATAATCACTTCTTGTATTTCCAGAAATATGGAAAATGATGAAACGGGCCTGTTTTTCAGCCTCCAAAGGCTGCAGAGGCTTCTCTTGAGCCTCTGGGAGGCCAAAAAAGGCCTCAAATGGGCTGAAAATCAGCTGGGAGTCACATGTATGTGCAGTGTAGGCAGTAGTGGGATTCAAATTTTTTTACTACCAGTTCTGTGGTTGTGGCTTGGTGGGTGTGGCACGGGAAGTATAGTCAGAGGTAGTAATTGCGGGTTCTCTGAACAATTCAAAATTTCTGCTACCGGTTCTCCAGAACTGGTTAGAACCTGCTGAATACTACCTCTGAGTGCAGGTAAGTTTGACTGGAGCTCGCATGCCCACACAAATGGCTCTGCGTGTCACCTGTGGCATGCATGCCATAGGTTGTCCATCATGGATCTAGTAGTCTAGTGAAGAGAAGGACCAGGGGAGACACAATAGCAGCGTTCCAATATTTGAGGTGCTGCCACAGAGAGGAGAGGATCAAGCTATTTTCCAAAGCACCTGAAGGCCAGACAAAGAATGATGGATGGAAACTGAACAAGGAGAGATTCAACCTGAAAATAAGGATATACTTTCTGATAGTGAGAACAATCAACCAATGGAACAGAAGTTGAGTTCAGAGTGGTGGGAGCTTCATCACTTGAGATTTTCAAGAAGAGATGGGACTGCCATTTATCAGAAATGGTGTAGGGTATCCTGCTTGGGTAGGGAGATCAACTAGATGACCTACAAGGTCCCTTCCAACTCTGTTAATCTGTAAAAATAAAGGATTCAATCGCACTGTATCTGAAGGCAGGCTATCTTTTTTTGTGCTCCCCTTTCAAAAAAAAAACTTTTCTGAAATGTGGACATTTCACTTTTATTAGCTTTTTGCAATTTATTCAAGACAGGATTGTTAGATGGGAGACCTAGGACTCTTCATACTATCATACTATTTTTGATAATAGAGATATATTATATTTCTATGAAATGATGTTGCAGGAAAAATGGGGAGTTTGGTGCTTTAAAGTATTTGTCATAATTAATTAATGAAACAAAAGTGAGTTCCAAATCTCAGTTATTAATCATTCTTTGTGGGTGGACATTTCCTTCTTCTATATTTCAAACCAAGAAATGTTGTTAAGTTTCTTCTTTCCATGATGCATTGTTTTCTTTTTGAGTCCCTTTTTCCTATCCTCCTTCAAGTAGCTCCACAATTTTCTTCAAGAGGTTTCTTTTAACAACTCAGCTGGAGAAAGAGTCTTCTTTAAAGACAGCAGAGAAGGTCCAGGTGGCTTTGACATCATCAACGTAATCACTTTCCCAAATAGATCCTTTCAGAGAGTTAAAGTTGGAATGTTACACCCCAATGCTCCAAAAGGAAAAGAAGTTATGATTGAGAACAGAATCTTTTGGCACCCTGGTTTTAACCAGGTATGAAAACGTGTTCATCTACAAAGGAACACATCTGCTCATAAAATATTGTCATGAAGTTGCATTATTTTCAGAATAGGTCTCCCATCATCTTTTTCAAATGTAATTAGATCCTGAATTTCTGCAATGGTCTACAGAAAATCCATATTATTCTGCAGGTGATAGATAGATAGATAGATAGATAGATAGATAGATAGATAGATAGATAGATAGATAGATAGATAGATAGATAGATAGATGAGAGAGAAAGAGATTGGGTGGAAGACGTTGGGGAAGGGAGAAGAAAGGCTAAAGGAAATATATTTTGCTGATATATTTTTCATGGCTACAAAAATTTCATTTTTTAATTTTTTTCCAATTTTTTTATTATATAGGCTTCAATTAATGCAATTCGTGGAACTGTATAGTACTAATTGCACTATTTTTGGAATGTGAATATTCATAGTCTATTCATATGGATTAAAATCTCTTGTCTGTAAATAAAAGATATTTTATTTATTAATAATATTTATGAACTATTGTGAACTGTGCTAGAGAGGTGGAAAGAAAAGAGAGAGAGAGAGAAAGAAAGAAAGAAAGAAAGAAAGAAAGAAAGAAAGAAAGAAAGAAAGAAAGAAAGGAAGGAAGGAAGGAAGGAAGGAAGGAAGGAAGGAAGGAAGGAAGGAAGGAAAGACCACCATATTTTATTTCACTAGGTAACCCTTCATTTATATTAATAGTAGTTGTTGTTATTCAGAGTTGCAATCTCTTCTACTTGTTGTTCTTGTCCCTATGATTTCAGGAATTTCTACAACCCTTACCTCAAATATTAATAATGTCAAATACTATTCATATAATCCAATTTAATTTCCATTGTCTAATCTATATGCTTTCATATCTTCATTTATCTCTTTAGCTTCTGCCTGTTTCTCTCTGTAATAACCCTTGTTCCCCAGGTTATTGGAAGAAAAGGGTTGAAGGGAGAGCATTCTGTTGCTTTGATTGTGTTCCATGTCCAGAAGCAAAGATTTCAAATCAAACTGGTATTTCCACAATATTTTTTTTATTATACCATTAATTTATGATTAATTAACCATTTGTTATATATGGTTCAAAGAAATGTAATGTCCTGGATGTGTATTTGTATAATTAAAACTTTTACCTATTTTACTGAGATATATTTTTAGCTCATTCTCAAATTTGTTTATGGAAACCCTGCAATTATTATTCCACTGAGGATAGATGGATAGATGATACAGATAGATAAGAGAAACAGACAGACAGACAGACAGGTGATAGGATGGAAGGATGGATGGATGGATGGATGGATGGATAGATGGATGGATGGATAGATAGAGACAGATGATAGATTAGATAGAGATAGGTAGGTAGGTAGATAGATAGATAGATAGATAGATAGATAGATAGATAGATAGATAGATAGATAGATAGATAGAAATTTTATTTTACCACTGAAAAGAGGGGGAGGGGAGAAGGGGAGGGGTATGGGGAAAGGAGGAAGATTAGGAGAAGGACGAGGAGGAAAAGGAGCTAATATTCACAATTCTACTTTTTTTGTAATGGTGTTTTTGTCTCTGCGATTTTCAGTTTTCATGTAACAATATCAAATATTGAAAATACTGATGGTCATCCCTTGCTTTAATTACCTTTGAGTGCTATGTGGATATAGGAATTTTCAATAACAGATACTGATTCCTAATATTTCCAAGATTATGTGCTGAGCCAAATTGCTTGTGATGACAACCTACTCACTATAAATCCAGCTATGCAGTGTCTGACCTAATAAATATATGAATGAGAGAAGATCAGTCAATGACAGTTCATAGAGTAGACTCAGAATTAAGGAAAAAGGATGCTAGAAAACACAACAGCAAAGTAATTTCTTCTTACAAAAAAATGTGAACATATCATTGGAGTTTATGGGCACTGACTTACTTCAAATTCTTTATCATTTTTTTTCTTTTTTGCCAGATAAAAGTATTAAAATAAAATTTAAACTTCTGATTAAATTTTAAATAATGAATGTCTATTTATGGTTCTTGGATCCTATCTTTTTTTTCAAATAAAAATACTGATCTTTTCTTAGTTTACTCACTCTTTAGGAAGCAGGAAAGCTAAACAGATTTAAATGAATTATATTGTTTGCATCTCAAATTCTGCACTTCCCATTCTCTTGTTATGTATCCATCACCACAGTTATTTTTTCTATGTTTTGAGAAAATGGGAAAACCTACATTGCCTATATTGTGATAAATCTGAAAGTGTTGAAAAAATGCATTTCAAAGAATAGCAATAGCACTTAGACTTATATACTACTTTATAGTGTTTTATGGCTCTCTCTAAGTGGTTTACAGAGCAAGCATAGTGCCCCCAATAATCTGGGTTCTCATTTTACCAACTTTGAAAGGATAGAAGGCTGAATTAACCTTGAGCCATTCAGAATTGAACTGCTGGAGAGAGCTGTGAGTTATCCTGCAGTGCTGCATTTTAATCACTGTGCCATCATGGCTCTTCCCTTCATTTATGCCAATAAATGGCAATACTAATTACTATTCCCTTCATTTATGCCAATCCTAAATGATAAAATTGAGGAAAAATGTATTTTCATAAAAATATGATCCAATTGGTAATATGTGGCATGAACTCAAAATGGAATAACAGTTGGCAACAACCAGACTATGATTAGGAGTTGTTTGATGCAGTGGTTAGAATAAAATATAACAGGCTAACTCTGCTCACTGCCAGGAGTTCGATCCTGATTAGATCAAGTTGCCTGAACCTTCCATCATTCTGAAGTCAAGAAAAAAAACCAATTAATTGGGGACAATATGCCAACTCTGTAAACAGCTTAGAGAGGGCTGTAGAAATACTGTGAAGTGGTATATAAGTTTAAGTGCTTATTATTATAAAGTGAAACAGGATTTGCTGATACAAAAGTGGAATTTATGCCTGTCAAATGTTGTGATCTTTGTCACTTTGACTGGAATGACATGATTGAAAGTTGGCCTTCTTAGCAATGAACTACACTCATTGTCTGTACTAAATGTAATGCTCAAGTATCTCTTGCACAAATCTGGTATAACAGACCTGTCAGCCATCACAGCTTGGTACAGTAGAAAAGGAAGACTCTTAGCCTATTGCTATGGAATACAGAAATGAAAAATGTCTTGAATTTTTTTTTCAGATATGGATGACTGTTTTGAATGTTCACAAGATCACCATCCAAATAAAAAAAAGAAAGGATGTATCCTGAAACCGATAGTCTTTCTAAATTTCAAAGAAACCTTAGGAATTAGTTTAGTCTCAGCAGCTCTTTGTTTCTTCTTCTTGACATCTTGGGTACTTGGAACTTTTATTAAGTACAGGGATACTCCCATTGTCAAAGCCAACAACTGGCCCCTCACCTACATCCTACTTGTCTCTCTTCAACTTGGTTTTCTTTCTGTTTTGTTATTCCTCAGCCAACCTGGCAAAGTGACCTGCCTTCTCCGACAATCAATGTTTGGCATCACCTTTTCAGTGGCTATTTCTAGTGTACTGGCCAAAACCATAGCTGTAGTTGTGGCTTTCATGGCAACTAGACCAGGATCTCAGATGAGGAAATGGTTGGGGAGAAGAATGGCTTTTTGTATTGTTCTTTCCTGTTCTCTCTTCCAAATCTTTCTTTGTATTCTTTGGTTGTCAACATCTCCTCCATTCCCTGAGTTGGACATGCACTCAGTACTCCAAGAAATGATTTTACAGTGCAATGAGGGATCCACTTTCTTCTTCTACTGTGTCTTGGGCTACATGGGTATCTTGGCCATTGCCAGCTTTATTGTGGCTTTCCTTGCCCGTAAATTACCTGACAATTTTAATGAAGCCAAGTTCATCACCTTCAGTATGTTGGCCTTTTGCAGTGTGTGGATCTCCTTCTTTCCAGCCTATCTGAGCACAAAAGGAAAAGCCATGGTAGCTGTGGAGGTCTTCTCCATCTTGTCCTCGAGTGCTGCATTACTGGGATGCATATTTTTGCCAAAATGTTATATCATTGTTTTGCGGCCTGAGCTAAACCACAAAGAGCAAGTCATAAAGAGGACTTAATACATAATGTAATCTTTTTTTTATGAGAAACTGCTGATAGAAAAGTTGGAAAAACAGGCAACATATACTTTTTTATTTCTTTCAAAGAATGATATATAAAAAATTATTATGCTTATTGTGATTTGAGCAGTGCAATGGCCTAGAGATATTGTGTCACAATCAGGTGGCTATGAATTAGACCCTTAGTAATGGCAGATATTTCTCTCTCAAGGTGCAATGAGAATTATCTGCTGTGAACTCCATGTAGACATCAAGAAGGGAATCTGGTCAATAAACATTCAGTTTCATGCAGTTGCCCTGACTCCATCCCAGTGCAAGAGTTTACAGAGTCCTGAAAACAAAATTAAAAATAATGTGATTATTAATATTTATTAAGGTCACCCATTCCAACATGCTCTTTTTCAATAATCTTCCGAAATTCTTTTGCCTAACCTTTTCTCTCTTTCAACATGCCAAGGTAATAAGCCTATGAGAATTCAACTCTCTTGGTTAATTTTAAGATATAGAGATATTATCTCAAATAATGTTCAAATTGTGCAGCTGCCACTAGTATGATTTTTATATTTTCAATTCTTAAGCCACTTGATGATTGTAGTAAAAAGTTAATTACATTTGATCCTAAAATCATTTGTACAACATTGTGTTTGTTTTGATGAATGAGAATGAAAAAAAAAAAGTAGGCATTGAGCCATAATGGTGCAGTGGTTAGAATGCAATATACTACAGGCTACTTCTGCTGACTGCTGGCTACCAGCAGTTTGGCAATTCTATTTTCATTGGCTCAAGGTTGACTCAGCCTTCCATCTTTCTGAGGTTGGTAAAATGAGGATCCAGATTGTTGGGGGAAATATGCTGACTCTGTAAACAGCTTAGTTTTACAGCTCTGTAAAACACCGTTAAATGGTATATAAGTCTAAGTGCTATTGCTATTGAATGTATAGACATCCCAAGGGTTCTGTAATAAATCAGGAACAGAATATCATTAAAATTCAATTAATTACATTTAGAAAATGATATATGATGATGGGTATTAAATGGTGATTAGCATAATAACACCACAGAAGAAGAAAAAAATTATTTATTATCCCTATTCTTCTTTTTCTTCTCATTTGGAATGCTTAAAATGGATTGATCTATTATGTTTTACCTGTACAAGAAAATTTCCTTGCACAGGTTTAGTGGATCATTTTTTAAAACCAATTTTAGATGGATTAGGGAGATGCAGGTTTAAATTAATAGTTAATTTGGGGAGCTCTCTGCATATCTTTAGGGAAACTGTTAAATGTTTGTTTAAGCAAAGCCTAAAATTGTTTCTTTTAATGGAGAAAATAAATAGCATTATTATCATATATGCCTGACTTATCATCTGCAAAAGCATTAAAAAAACCCTGACAATTTCTGTTGCATATGAGAATATGATTAAATATGAAATATGCATTAACAATGGGATAGAATCAGGATTATCTGAAGTGTTAATACCACTTTATAATGCCTTGATAAGAACAAACCTGGAGTACTTCATCCAGTTTTGGTCACCACTATAGCAATAGTAATAGTATTTAGTAATTAGAATTTAGACTTATATACCCCTTTATAGTGCTTTACAGCCCTCTCTAAGCAATTTACAAAGTCATAATACTGTCCCCCCCACAAATCTGGGTCCTCATTTTACTGACCTCAGAAGAATGGAAGGATGAGTTAACTTTGAGCCTGGTGAAATTTAGCTGCCAAATTGCAGTCAGCTGGCAGCCAGCAGAAGTAGCCTGTAGTACTGTACTTTAAAGATACAAAAAGATGTACAAAAAGATGTTGAGACTCTAGAAAAAATGTAGAGACGAGTAAAAAAGTGATTAGGGAACTGGAGGCTAAAACAAATAAAGAATGGTTGCTGGAATTGGGTATATCTAGTTTAATGAAAAGAAGGACAAGGAAGTAACATGATAGCAGCGTTGCAATATCTAAGGGATTGCCACAGAATAAGAGGCAGTCAAACTATTCTCCAAAGCACCAAAAGGCAAGACAAGAAGCATTGGATGGAAACTAATCACAAAGAGAAGCAATCTAGAACTAAAGAGAAATTTCCTAACAGTGAGGACAATTAATCAGTGGAACAAATTGCCTCCAGGAAATTTGTAAGAACAGATTGGACAACAATTTGCCATAGCGTTTCCTGCTTGAGCAGGGGTTGGAATCAAAAACTTTCAAGGCCCTTCCAACTCTGATTCTATTCTATTCTGTTCTGTTCTATTCTACTCTACTTTTTTAAAAATCATTTTAGCATGCAGCAAGCATCCTAAGAATTGACAAACAAGATCTTGATGTTTATCAGCTTAGTATCAATAACCAACAATATAGGAAGCAGCACCCAAGAAATATGCCACAAACATATGGCGAGGTAGCCATGACAGTTTCAGATATGTTCTCATATAACACTATACCCGAAGACAAAGGATTCATTGGTGGAACACACAACCTATTGAAACAGCCATGGAAATTCTAATAGTCACACTCCGTAACCACATATTTTTTATCTTCTTTGTGTATCAGTTTAATATTACCTATTGTCATTTTTTGACTACTTATTTTTTTTATTTTTTTATTTTTTTTTAATTACATTTATATGCCGCCCTTCTCCGGAGACTCAGGGCGGCTTACAGTCTAGGGAGCACCATGCTAGGTGCTCAGCAATAGCCTTCATTCCATTGTATATGCCTGCTTATTACTAGGGCTTTTTGGTCCCCTCAAGCGGCATTATATTGGCATGTGTTCATTTAAAAAATAATTAAAGTGTCAGACACTTATTCTCTCATGAAAAATAGAAGTTTGTTCTTTCTTTCAATGACCCTATAATCCTTTACATTGGAGTGGAATCAGGTCGACTAAATGGAACTAAGCATATACCAGCCAGATGCCCTTC
This sequence comes from Bungarus multicinctus, assembly GCA_023653725.1. Classification (NCBI taxonomy): domain Eukaryota; kingdom Metazoa; phylum Chordata; class Lepidosauria; order Squamata; family Elapidae; genus Bungarus; species Bungarus multicinctus. The sequence continues at coordinate 141,458,460 of CM042840.1, read as the reverse complement.
CTGATGCCTAACTGGAGTTCACAGCAGATATTTTCCCTTTGCACCCAGAGAGAGAAACATTTGCCACTAGTTAGGATCAAACAAATCACTATATTTTTTTAGCTTGGCTAAAATACCAAAGACTTTGCATAAAGGCATTTAAATTCAACAAGAATTACAATGTCTGTTTGGTTATTAATTAACTTTGAACCACAGGGAAATTGTCCCCAGGTATAATAATATTCCTGTCTGACTCATTGCTTCCTTCCTGCCTTTCTCCTTTGCCAGAATATATGTTCCAATCCTGGTGATATAAATAGCACAGACATAGCTTTTTAAATAGAAATTGATGAATTGTACCATTAAGGACATCCTTAGAAAATGCATTAAACTATGGATGAACCATTGGGGTAAATACATCCTTTAGATATTATAGAACACACAAATATTTTCACCATCCAAAAAGCTTGAAAATGTTCTTCCTTCTGATGTTCCTGATGCAAAGAGTAGCTACTTTGAGCTGCCCTGCAAGTGAAGCTTTCCCTGTTCAACATGAGTGGTACCAGCCTGGTGAGCTTGTCATTGGTGGAATGGTGTCTCACATTTTTTACTATTTTTATGAAATTGCATTTAAGGAACAACCTTCTTATGACTTACCTCTGTAAGAATTTTTATTATTCCCATGTATTTTCTTATCTTAGCCAGGTCCCCCCAAATGGCGGATATCAGTAAAAAGCTTTTGAGAAAAAATGCAGGGGTTTCTAAACTAACCCTTCTTTATCTTTCAAACATTTAATTTTATTTATTTGGTTTGTCAATTGCTTACAAGATAATAGGTATAAGTAAAAACATAGTTATGAATTCATGGATACATATAAGAAAAATTAAAGAAACAATAGGACAGGGATGGTAGGCACATTGGTGTGCTTATGAACGCCCCCTATAGACCTCTTAGGAACAGGGTGAGGTCAATAGTAGACAATCTAAGGTTAAAGTTTTTTGGGGTTTGGGAAAAAAACCACAGAGTCAGGTAGAGTATTCCAGACATTGATCACTCTGTTGCTGAAGTCGTATTTCCTGCAATCAATTTTGGTGCAATTAACCTTGAGTTTGTATCTATTGTTTGCTCTTGTGTTGTTATGGTTAAAACTGAATTATTCATTGATAGTTAGGACATTGCAACATCTGATTTTATATAGTATACTTAGATTGGACCGAAGGCGGTGAAATTCTAGTTTTCTAGGTCTATTATTTCAAGTCTGGTGACATAAGGTATTCTGCATCAAGTAGAGGAGTGGAGAACAATTCTTGTGAAATATTTCTGCACTTTCTCAACTGTGTTAATATCAGATATATAATGTGTTGTGGGAGAAGAAAGCATTTTATTTAAATTATATTAAAGTCCTTCTTATAAAAGACATGAAAGTTTGGTGCAAGATGTCTATTGAAAGATATTAAATGAGCTTCAGGTAATTTTAAAATATTCTGCATGATCATCCCTCACAAAACATACATACAGTAAGTGATACTTGTGGAAGCTGTTCCTATTCTATTTTGTGCCAAAATTGTCAGAATTATATTTGTTTTATTTCTTGTAGGATATAATTGTTGCAAATCATAAAAACATCATGTAAAATGTAAAATTGGACTCTGTGGAAATTATTGAATATTTTAGAAAGGCTATTCTATTCCTACTTCCAAGAGAGATTGTTTGTTATTCATATAGAAATGATGGCAACTGACAAGAACTGTGAAATTCATTTTCCAATAGGGTATTAAATTTATTTGCAGTGTAATAACCAAATTCTACCAACATGTCCTTGCCAGTTGCCTTTGCTGTGAAGGAGATCAATGAAGACTCCAAGATTTTACCTAATGTCACTCTTGGGTTCCACATCTATGACAGTTACCTCAATGCAAGGATGACCTATCGCACTACTCTGAACCTGCTTTTCAAATCCCAGGAATTTGTCCCTAACTACAAATGTGATAGCCAGAAGAATCTCATGGCAATCATTGGAGGATTGGGTTCTGCTACTTCATCCTTTATGGCAGAAACTATAAATCTCTTCAAGATTCCACAGGTAATTTTGGCAGGAGGTTGGAATAGAGTCTTGGACTTCATTTGTAATGAATATGAAAGATCAGGTGTTTTGTTGTAGCTTTCTGCAGAATTTCAATTAAATCCACTTATTTCTCCCTTCTGCAATTCTTCCCATCATCCAATAGATTGGTTCAAAGTAATCCATCAAGGAAATCAAAATCTTTTATTTGATAGGTTAGAAAAGTAAAATTTAAATCATAAATTACCATACAAAATTTATCTTATTTGAAGGAGTTATCTTGTCTTTTGTTTTGATCACTACCTGTGGTGAAATCTGGAATTGTGTTGAGAGAAATAGTGAAAAGGCTGGCTAGCACATACTACACAATTACTACATGCACTCTGCAAAGTTTTAGGGAAGATTTCCTATCAGCCACTTCCCTGCCCACCCCAACTCAAGGCAAGCCAGCATTTTCATTGCTGCCCTTAACTCAGTTCTAGATTCCAATTTGCAATCCAACAATAGGTGAGACAATTGTCTTTGCTCTGTTTAGGATTGGTTTCTGATAATAATAACATAAAACTTAACTGATTTGCCTGGAAATTGTTGAAGGATTAGAACAAGCTGTTACTTTTGGAGATAATAATTGCAGTAACTGAAGACATTTATTTATTTTATTTATTTATTTGATTTGTTAATCGCTTACAAGATAGTAGTTATTAGTATAGACATAGTTATATATACATGAAATGGGTACATATAAGAAAAATAAAAGAAACAATAGGACAGGGACGGTAGGCAAGTTGGTGTGCTTATGCACGCCTCCTACAGACCTTTTAGGAAAGGGGTGAGGTCAATAGTAGACAGTCTAAGGTTAACGTTTTTGGGGTTTGGGGAAGAAACCACAGAGTCAGGTGGAGTATTTCAGACATTGACCACTCTGTTGCTGAAGTCGTATTTCCTGCAATCAATTTTGGTGCAATTAACCTTGAGTTTGTATCTATTGTTTGCTCTTGTGTTGTTATGGTTAAAACTGAATTATTCATTGATAGTTAGGACATTGCAACATCTGATTTTATATAGTATACTTAGATTGGACCGAAGGCGGTGAAATTCTAGTTTTCTAGGTCTATTATTTCAAGTCTGGTGACATAAGGTATTCTGCATCAAGTAGAGGAGTGGAGAACAATTCTTGTGAAATATTTCTGGACTTTCTCAACTGTGTTAATATCAGATACGTAATGTGGGTTCCAGACTGATAAGCTGTATTTGAGTATTGGTCTAGCAAATGTTTTGTATGCTCTAGTTAATAGTGTAATATTACCAGAGAAAAAGCTACGTAAGTTTAGGTTAACACCTTTTTGGCTATGTAGTTACAGTGGATCTAGCACTTAGATCATTAGAGATGAGCACTCCGAGATCCTTGACAGAGTTTGGATCATCAGCAAGGTCTTGACTATTCCGCCTGTATTTTATTTTCTTTTTTTTATCAATATGTAAGACAGAGCATTTATTTGTTGAGATTTGAAGTTGCCATTTGTTTGACCATTCTTATACATAGTCAAGGTTTTTTTGAAGGATAGCAGAATTGTCTGTGGTGTTGAATAGCTTTACATCGTCAGCGAAGAGAACGCAGCTGCTCTTAATATGATCACAGAGATCATTTATGTAGAGTATGATTCTAGAACACTGCCTTGGGGGACACCACTGTTGACAGGTACAGAATTTGATAAGATGCTCCCAATTTTGTCCATTTGTTGTCTGTTTGACAGACAATACTTCTATCCAGTTATATGGTATCTCTGGAGGTGTCCAGAGATACCATAAGATTTTAGTTTTAGGAGTAGTTTGTTGTGTACCATTGAATCAAAGGCTTTACGAAGTCCATGTAGATTGCCTCTATTGCTTTGCCCTGATCAAGTTGTGTAGTCCATATGTTTTTGCAGTGTAAGAGTTGCAGATTACAGGATACTTTTTTTCTGAAACAAAATTGTTTATTAGAGAGTAGGTTGTTTGTCTCTAAGTAGAGGATAATGGATTGGTTAATAATTGATTCCATGATTTTACAGGTGACGCACCATAAAACAATTGGTCTGTAATTTTGAACTGGGCTAGGGTCTCCCTTTTTGAAGATTGGGATGACTGCGGCTTGTCACCACAGTTTTGGCAAGGAGCTGGTCTTGAAAGACTTTTCAAAGATTATGCTTAGAGGTTTGGTTATGGCAGTGGATAGCTTTTTTAAGAAGTAGGCACATATTCCATCTGGTCCAATAGATAGAGATGGTTTTAGATTGCATAGTGCTTTTTCAACATTGTCTTCTGTAAAATCGATATGTATTAGATCATTGTAGTTGTTGGTAATTCGACTAGGAAATACTGGGCATGATCCATTGCTGTTTACAAATACTGAGCCAAAGAATGTGTTAAAGAGGTTGGCTTTAATGGTGTCATCATTGCAGTCTTTACCATTAGGTCCTATCAGGGGTGGAATGGACCTTGAGTCTTTTAGTTTGTTGTTGACAAAATTGTAAAAAGAGCGGATGGAATTGGTGTGTAGAAGGTTTTCCTCTTGTTTAATGTGATAATTGGTGTATTCAGTTTTTATCTGGTGGCATAAATTTTTGTATCGGCTTTTGAACTTGACAACATGACAAAATTTATTTTTCCGCCAAAGTGATCTCTTTTTGGATTGAAGCTTCCTTATTGTTACAGGAAATCTGTTTTTTCTGGTTTTTTGGAGTTGTTATTGGTATATGCAGTTTGACTTCAAGTAAAAATATGTTGTAATGGTCTTCAACAATATTGCATCCAGTGAATAGAAATTGCCAGTCAAGGGATGAGAGATTGTTGTCTATAAGATCATAGTTGCCTTTTTTGAAGTTATAATTGGGGATCACATCGTTGTGTTGATTTTGTGTGGATGTATGCTGAGACAAAAGTCAATCATGCTATGATCTCTGTTGGAAAAGGGTTCTTTAATTTGTATTCCATAAATTGAATTCAAACTATTGCAGAAAATGAGATCGAGGCAGTTGTTAAGTTCAGTATTGTTGGTTACTAGTTGTTCCAGTCCCAGATTTGTTACAGTATTGTAGAAGGTTGCATGTATTGTACATGTATGGGTTCAGTTGTACATTCATTTAGGGTCCAGTTAATGTGAGGTAGATTGAATTCACCAAGAAAGATTAAAGTGTGTGGGCAGGATATTGCCCATGTTAACAGTAAATTTAGCTTGCTTACATGTTCGATGTCATAATCAGGGGCTCTGTAACATAGTAAAAACCAAAATATAATATTTAAGAACAGTTCACAGATGATGGTCTCAGGAAGAGCAAGCTCCTGGGTAACTTGGATGTTTATGATTATTAACTCTCTCTATTCCTCATGAATGTCATAGGCATAGTTTTTCATGCATCAGTATTTTTCCCTACCTGGGGCAGAAAAAAGGCAGAATGTAATGCAATAAATCCAGCTTCTAATTTCCCCCCCAAGGCTAGGAAGTGTTCACATGCAGGTTTCCAGCTATTCATGGGGATGAGCTATCTGGATCTCTATAATAGCAAATTAATTTAGTTTGTAGTCCCATTATATTTTTTAAATGAGGAAATATTTCATGGTGGGGGTTTATTATTCTATTGTTCATCAAAACTTTCATAATGAACTAGAGTTTGAGAAGTTTTCAACTGTTCAGTTTCAATCCAGGAATTATTTTTCCATCTTTTTCCACTGATTCTCATAAATAATAATTTTCTTTTCCTTTCCTCCCCCCTCCCTTCTTTCCTTTGCCTCTTCTTTCATTTCTTTTCCTTTAGTTGACTTATGGCTCTTTTGCACAAGAAGAGTTTCACAGTACCAAACTATCTTCACTTTACTGCATGGTCCCCAATGAGGACTATCAGTACACTGGAGTTATACAACTTTTTCTCCATTTTGGATGGAGGTGGATTGGAGTCTTTGCTTTTGAAACTAAAGGAGAACGTTTTTTGCACAAACTGCAGCCATTGTTTTCACGGAATGGGATCTGCTTAGCTTTCACACAAAAAATTCCACAACATATCCACTTAGAACATTGGCCAGAATTGTTAGATTCAATCTCAATTCTTTCAAATAAATTAAGGGACCCGAAAGAGAATGTTTTTCTTGTCTATGGAGAATCATACACAATATCGTGGCTCAGAACTGTCATGTTTCTATGTGATCCTGAAAATAAAGACAGTGCATTATTTAGGAAGGTTTGGATCCTGATGAATCCGATTGATTTCATACTGACGGGATCTCAAAGAAGTTGGGATCTCCAATTGTTCCATGGGGCTCTTTCCTTTACAGTGCATTCAAGAGAAGTTCCAGGCTTCAAAGAATTTCTTCAAGTTATCAAACCTTCAACCCAGAAAGATGGATTTCTTCAAGAAGTTTGGCAACAGTTATTTGACTGTATATTTTCAAAGGCAGTCTTACCTTCAAATATCAGTGGAACTTGTAGTGGGGAAGAGAGTTTGGAGGTTCTCCCTGCACCATTTTTTGAATTTCAGATGACGGGCCAAAGCTACAGTATCTACAATGCTGTTTATACAGTGGCATATTCTCTGCACAAGGCAGTGAGATCAAGGCCCAGATGGAGAAAAATTCAAAGGGCTGAATTTCCACATCTGCAGCCTTGGCAGGTAATCTCCCCATGTGATATCTATATATTTTTGTTTTAGTGAATAGTCATTCTCAACCACAATCTGATATGACTTGTTTTCCCTGCCATTTGGCCACTTATCATTAGAGATCAAAAGCAACCACATATTTTATGTAAGAGATCGCTCCTTGTTATAGAATAAAATATATTTAAAAGTAACCGTGCCTTTCCAAATTTTGATCTAGTCAATGGGATTTATGTACCGTCAATAAATACTTCAGCTTCAACCACAACAATACAAAGGCACACAACAGATAAAAACTCAAGGTAAACCTCACCAAACGTGATTGCAGGACTTGAGCAACAGAGTGGTCAATGTGTGGAAAACACTACCTGACTCTGTGGTTTCTTCCCCAAACTCCAAAAACTTTTACCTTAGACCTCACCCCTTTCCTAAGAGGTACATAGGGGGCATGCATAAGTGCACCAATGTGCTTACCGTCCCTATCCTAATGTTCTTTTCATTCAAATCCATTTCATGTATTCATAATCATGTTTATACTTATATCTGTCATCTAATACTTGCTTGACAAATAACAAACAAACAAACAAATAATTAAATAATATCATATTATTATATGATATTAATATAAATAATAATATCATCATTACCTCATTTCTTCTTACCTGACTTACAAATTCATCATTCCTGGTTCCAAGAATTCATCAGAAAAGCATCTGTTGAATATTGTTTTTTGCCCAAAAATGTTTCTTAATGCTGACTTTAAAGTACTTAAGATAATTAATTAATACAGTGAGTTTCATATCTCAGTTATTGATCGTACTTTGTGTGTTGAGATTTTCTTCTTCTCTATCTGAAGCCAAGGAATAGTTTTTGATTTCTTTGGAAGAAAGAGTAAAAGAAAAAGAAACTTCAATCAATTCCCGATTCATTGTTTCCTTTTTAACTCCCTCTTTCTTCTTCTCCTTCAAGTAGCTTCATGAATTTCTTCAACTGGTTTCTTTTAACAACTCAGTGGGAGAAAGTGTCTTCTTTAAAAACAGAAGAGAAGGTTCAGGTGGCTTTGACATCATCAATATGATCACTTTCCCAAACAGATCCTTTCAGAGAGTTAAAGTTGGAAAATTACACCCCAATGTTCCAAAAGGAAAAGAAGTTATCATTGACAACACAATTGTTTGGCACCCTGGTTTTAACCAGGTATGAATAGCAATAGCTCTTAGACTTACTTACCATTTCATAATGGTTTATAACACTCCCTAAGTGGTTTACACAGTCAGCATACTGCCCACAACAATCTCGGTCCCCATTTTACTGACCTTGGAAGGATGGAACTTTGAACATGTGACCATTGAACTCCTAGCAGTGGGCATAGTTAGCGTGCAATACTGCATTCTAACCACTGTGCCATAATCACTCAATTTTGTCATATACAAAGGAATCCATTCCCTCTGTAAAATGTTAACAATGTTATGGTCATTCACATAATCCAATATAGATCATTTCCATAGTTTGATCGGGATTCTTTCATATCAATGGCTATATTTATATCTGTAGGTTCTTCCTGTTTCTCTGTGTAATGACCACTGTTCCCCTGGATCCTGGAAAAGAGGGGCTGAAGGCAGTCAGTTCTGTTGCTATGATTGTGTTCCATGCCCAGAAGGAAAGATTTCTAATCAAACTGGTAGGCTATCTGTTTCATTAAATATATTTTTCTTCAACATGTTGTTATTTCATAAATTAAACATTCATTATATAGATTTTAAAAAGAATGGCATGATGGAGTGTTTGAGCTTTCACCTCACAATCAGGAGTCTGTGATCACAGATAAAAGCAGATATTTCTTTCTCTGGGCACAAGGAATAACAGTCTGCTGTGAACTCTGGGTAGATGCCAGGAAGAGCATTCAGCTGCAATCAGTTGCTCCCACCCCACCTCAAAGCAAAGAATTGCAGAGTAATTAATAGATAGAGATAGAAAGGGATAAATAGGTCGAGGTAAGATAGAGTGATAGAGATGATAAAGAAAGGAAGAGAGACACAGAGAGAGAGAGATGACAGAAAAGATAAAGAAAGATATAGGGAGAGGTATAGAAAGATAGAGATGATAGAGATTATAAAGAGAGAGAGAGATGATGCTGCCAACGATGCTGTGGGGGCTATGTCTAGGTGCCTGGAGGCCGTGCGGGACTGGATGGGCGGGAACAGGCTTCGGCTCAACCCATCCAAGACCGAGTGGCTGTGGTTTCCGGCGCCCCGATATAGCCAGCTGACACCTTCGCTGGCTATCGGCAGAACTTCCCCCCCACAGAGAGGGCTCGCAACCTGGGAGTCCTCCTGGATGTACGGCTGTCGCTTGAACATCACATCGCGGCCGTCTCCAGGGGGGCGTTTCATCAGATCCGTCGGATCTACCGGTTGCGGCCCTTCCTGGATCGGGACGCCTTGCGCACGGTCACTCAGGCCCTTGTCACCTCTCGCCTGGACTATTGTAATGCCCTCTACATGGGGCTCCCTGCGGGGAACATCCGGAGACTCCAGCTGGTGCAAAATGCAGCCGCGCGGATGATCATGGGGGCGTCACGTAGCGCCCATGTGACGCCTCTCCTGCGCGAGCTGCATTGGTTGTCGGTGGCTCTCCGGGTTCGCTTTAAGGTTCTAGTTTTGACCTTTAGGGCGACCCATGGCATGGGACCAGGTTACCTTCAGGACCGCATTCTGCCAGCGTTCTCCAACAGGCCGGTGCGTTCCCACAGAGAGGGTCTGCTCCGGGTGCCGTCGGCCGCTATGTGCCGTCTGGCGGCGCCGAGGAGTAGGGCCTTCTCTGTGGGTGCCCCCGCTCTCTAGAATACTCTGCCACCGGAGCTCCGTACCGGCACAGACCTGAGGGCCTTCAGGCACGTGTTGAAGACCTGGCTCTTTGAGCAGGCCGGCCTTGGCTGAGATGGTTTTAATTTGGTCTCCATTTTATTAATTCTAAATTGGGTTTTAAGGGGGGGGGTTTGTTAGTTTTATCAAGCAGCCAATTGAAATTTAATATTTTTTAACTTTTGTATTCTTTGTGGGGTTTTTAGATGAGCTGTTCACCGCCCTGAGTCCCTCGGGAGAAGGGCGGTATATAAATGGAATAAATAAATAAAAAATGATAGAAATGAAAGAAAGAGAGAGGGGGGCGGGAGGGAGAAGGGTGAGAAAGTGGCAGACATGGAGGAAAGCAGATATTATTTTATCACAGAAACTTTATCTTGTACTTGTAGTGGAGGTTGCTTTTTTAAACACTTGCATTCTCCTTTGCATTGATCTTCTTGCCCCTATGTTTTCTCTGCTCATGCAACAGGAACAAATATTGTGAATGGTGATGATCATGCATTATCTTAATGAACTTTGGGTTTCAGGTGGACATGGGAATTTTCATAGGCTATGGTAAAAATCAGGAGTTCTGATGTTGATTCATGGATTATGTGTTGGGCTTCGACCTACTAATAAGTCCAGCTAAACAATATCTGATCTAACAAATTTATGAGTGGGAGATGACCAGACTATTACAGTTTGTAGAGTAAACTCAATTTTTTTCTAAAAAAAAGGGTAAAATATTTTATCCTTATTAAGAAAAAAGGCCACTAGGTCTTTTTCTGCCCTTAGTTTTCTATGTTTCTACTTAAATATATGAGCATGGGTTTAATTGAGAAATTCCTTTATCTGTTCTTTTTGGCTGAATTCATGTATGATTTGAGAGCAACTAAGCTCCTCCTTTAAACACAGAACAGAAATAAGAACAATCAAATTAAATTTAAAACTAAACATTAAATAAACAATAGTGTAAAGCTGAAGAAACAACATTCTTAGTCCTGTAAACTGATAAGTCTCAGTTCAGCTGTAATGAATGCAACATTTCTGATCTACTCTTCTCCAAGTTTTCACTTCCATGAACACCTGAAAATGTGGGAAAGCAAAGGAATTTCATTAGTCTTGTGAATGGATCAAATATTCAACCATCCAAGGCACGTGGGGTGGGGGTTTGGAAAAAACCCTCTATGTGCCTCATATAGAAAACAAAAGATTCTTAAAGTCAGGATAAAATACAGGAATCTGATAATATCTCTTTATCAGAAAGACACATTATAGAAAATAATAAGAGCTGGCATTCACTAGTATTATGTTTCTCAAAAATATGAACTGAATAGGTGATAAATTCATTGGCTTTTCCTTCCAGATATGAATGACTGTTTTGAATGTTCACAAGATCATTATCCAAATAAAGAAATGAAAGGATGTATCCTGAAACTGCTGGTCTTTCTAAATTTCAAAGACACCTTAGGAATTAGTTTGGTCTCAGCAGCTCTTTGTTTCTTCTTCTTGACATCTTCGATACTTGGAATATTTATTAAGCACAGGGATACTCCCATTGTTAAAGCCAATAACCGGTCCCTCACGTATACCCTCCTTGTCTCTCTTTTATTCTGTTTTCTCTCCTCTTTGTTTTTTCTCAGCCAACCTGATAAGGTGACCTGCCTTCTCCGACAATCAACTTTTGCTACAACCTTCTCAGTGGCCATTTCTAGTATCCTGGCCAAAACCATAACTGTGGTTGTGGCTTTCATGGCCACTAATCCTGGTTCTCAGATGAGGAAATGGGTAGGGAATAGATTGGCTTTTTCTGCTGTTCTTTCCTGTTCTATTGTCCAAATATGTATTTGTATAATTTGGTTGTCAACATCTCCTCCATTCCCTGAGTTGGACATGCACTCAGAGTCCCAAGAAATGATTTTACACTGCAACGAGGGGGCAAATTTCTTCTTCTACTGTGTCTTGGGCTACATGGGTATATTGGCCATTGCCAGCTTTATTGTGGCTTTCCTTGCCCGTAAATTACCTGACAGCTTTAATGAAGCCAAATTCATCACCTTCAGCATGTTGGCCTTTTGCAGTGTGTGGATATCCTTCTTTCCAACCTATCTGAGCACCAAAGGAAAAGCCATGGTAGCTGTGGAGGTCTTCTCCATCTTGTCCTCAAGCGCTGCATTACTGGGATGCATATTCCTTCCAAAAAGCTACATCATTGTTTTTAGGCCTGACCTCAACCACAGGGAGCAACTCATAAAAAGGAATTAGCACATCTTGTGTTTTTCTTACTATAGAAAATGATTAACAAAAAAGTATAGAGAGCCTGCTATCTGTAGGACATTATAGACATCATTACTTCTATACTTATTTATATACTTGTAGGATTGAGATTACTATTAAAAAATATTGTTGCCTATTCGAAATGATATACTCATTTTACTACATGTTCAGATATTTTCCAAGATTGTTTAATTTAACCCTTTTTTCCTATGAATACATCAAGCTAACAAGATTTAGTGCATCCATCTCTGTATTATTTGGAGAGCTGAAAGATTTAGTTTAAAGATTCCTAAATGTTTGCAGCTTCCAGTTGATGGTTTTTATAGTTTCACTTCATAAACCACTGGGGAAAAGCTAATGAATATTTTATAAACATGTGTAAGATAGTATCATAGGGGATCCATTTTGGATTCAATCCTCTTCTTTGAAATGTAAAAATTAGAAATTTTTTGAACATTTAACGTAAGTTTAACATTGTTTTTTTAAATGTTTTCATGAAGGGTCAAAGTCACTCACTCGCCATCCACCAATGTCTTTTTACTGTACTGAATCATCAATTTTAATAGTATTCCAATTTAGGAGCATTATATAAAATGTAGTATTCATTCTAACTCATCCTTTTAGAAATATATGTTGATCATTGACCATAATAAATTTTGATTTACTCTGGTTTGATTTGGGCGTGTCTTCCACTAGTCTTTTGGATGAAACTCTTTCCATTATGTTAACAAAATGTCTAATAAAATACCACACCAGGCCAGAAAGCAGGAGACCATGAGTTTTAACCAAGAAAGCCAACTGGGTCACTTTAGGATAATTCTTCTGTCTCAGGCCAACCCACCTCAAAGTGTTGTTATTTGGGGGCGGGGGGGGGGAATAGGAAGAAGATAATGTATTGGATATGTTCAATCCCTTGAATTATTTGAAAAATAATAAAACCTTGATGTGTATGTGTGTGTGTATGTTTGTGTTTTAATTCAGGTGTGCGCTGCTGTGAGTTTGCACAGGTTTTGGTGGCCCTCTAGCTAAAATTATGTACAGTTTTATTGTGGCTTTTCTTGCCTGTAAATTAATTGACAACTTTAATGAAGCCAAGGTCATCACTTTCAACATGTTGGCCTTTTTAAGTGTGTGGATCTCCTTTTTCCAGGCTATCTGAGCAGAAAAGGAAAAGCCATGGTAGCTGTGGAGGTCTTTTCCATCTTGTCTTCCAGTGCTGCATTACTGGAATGCATATTTTTGCCAAAGTGTTATATCATTGTTTTGCGGCCTGAGCTACACTACAAAGAGCAAATCATAAAGAGCACTTAATGCATAATGTAATCCTTCTTTTATGAGAAACTGCTGAGAGATAAGTGTGGAAAAACAGGCAACATATATTTTTTTTATTTGTGTCAAAGAATGATATATAGAGAATTATTATGATTATTGTGATTTAAGCAGTGCAGTGGCCTAGAGGTGTTGTGTAACCATCAGGCAGTGGCCTAGAGGAGTTGTATCACAATCAGGCGGCTATGAGTTGGATTCTTAGTAGTGGCAGATATTTCTCTCTCAAGGTGCAATGAGTAATTGTTTGCTGTGAACTCCATTTAGACATCAAGAAGTGTTAATACCACTTTATAATGCATTGGTAAAACCACACCTGGAATACTTCAGTTTGGTCACAACAGTAGCAATAGTAATAGTATTTAATAATTAGCATTTAGACTTATATACCCCTTTACAGTGCTTTACAGCCCCCTATAAGCAATTTACAGAGTCAGAATACTACCTCCAACAATCTGGGTCCTCATTTTACTGACGTTGGAATGATGGAAGGATGAGTCAACCTTGACCCTGGTGAAATTTAGCTGCCAAATTGCAGTCAGCCGGCAGCCATCAGAAGTAGCTTGCAGTACTGTTCTTTAACCACTGTGCCACCACAGCTCTTACAAGGTGAAAAAAGATGTTGAGACTCTAGAAAGAATGTAGAGAAGAGCAAAAAGGTGATTAGGGAACTGGAGGCTAAAACAAGTAAAGAATGGTTGCGGAATTGGGTATATCTAGTTTAATGAAAAGAAGGACAAGGAAGTAACATGACAGTAGCGTTCCAATATCTAAGGGATTGCCACAGAATAAGAGGCAGTCAAACTATTCTCCAAAGCACCAAAAGGCAAGACAAGAAGCATTGGATGGAAACTAATCACAAAGAGAAGCAATCTAGAACTGAGGAGAAATTTCCTGACAGTGAGGACAATTAATCAGTGGAACAAATTGCCTCCAGAAACAGAATGTTCCAACACTGGAAGTTTTTAAGAAGAGATTGGACAACCATTTGTCATAGGATTTCCTGCTTGAGCAGGGGTTGGAATCAAAAACCTTCAATGTCCCTTCCAACTCTGATTCTATTCTGTTCTGTTCTATTCTATTCTATTCTATTCTATTCTATTCTATTCTATTCTATTCTATTCTTTTCTATTCTATTTTTAAAAATCATTTTAGCATGCAGCAAGCATCCTAAGAATTGACAAACAAGATCCTGAAGTTTATCAGCTTAGTATCAATAACTAACAATATATGAAGCAGCACCCAAGAAATATGCCACAAACATACTGGTGAGGTAGCCATGACAGTTTCAGATATGTTCTCTTATAACACTTTACATGAAGACAAGGATTCATTGGTGGAATGTACAACCTATTGAAACAGCCATGGAAATTCTGACAGTCACACTCAGTAACCACATATTTTTTATCTTCTTTTTTGTATCTGTTTCATATTACCTATTATGGTTTTTTGTTTTCTACATAACACTACTTATATTGGTATGTGTTAATTAAAAAAATAATTAAAGTGTCAGCCACTTATTCTCTCATGAAAAATAGAAGTTTGTTCTTTCTTTCAATGACCCTGTAATCCTTTGCATTGGGGTGGAATCAGGTCGACTGAATGGAACTGAGCATTTACTAGCCAGATGCCCTTCTTGATGCTTAACTGTAGCTCACAGCAGATATTTTCCCTTTGCATCCAGAGAAAGAAACATCTGCCACTAGTTGGGATCAAACAAATCACTATATTTTTTTAGCTTGGCTAAAATACCAAAGACTTTGCCTAAAGTCATTTAAATTTAACAATAATTAAAGTGTCTGTTTAGTTATTAATTAACTTTGAACCACAGGGAAATTATCACCAGGGATAATAATGTTCCTGTCTGACTCATTGCTTCAAGTTCCTTCCTGCCTTTCTCCTTTGCCAGAATATATGTTCCAATCCTGGTGATATAAATAGGCACAGAAATAGCTTTTTAAATAGAAATTGATGGATTATCCCATTAAGCACATTCTCAGAAAATGGATTAAACTATAGATGAACCATTGGGATATATGCATCGTATAAATATTATAGAACACACAAATATTTTCACCATCCCAAAAGCTTGAAGATGTTCTTCTTTCTGATGTTCCTGATGCAAAGAGTAGCTACTTTGAGCTGCCCTGCAAGTGAAGCTTTCCCTGTTCAACATGAGTGGTACCAGCCTGGTGAGCTTGTCATTGGTGGAATGGTGTCTCACATTTTTTACCACTTTTATGAAATTGCATTTAAGGAACAACCTTCTTATGACTTACCTCTGTAAGAATTTTTATTGTTCCCATGTATTTTCTTATCTTAGCCAGGTCCCCCAAATTACTGATACCAGTTAAATACTTTTGAGGACAAATGCAGGGGTTTGTAAACTAACCTTACTTTATATTTCAAACGTATTGTGTTATGGGAGAAGAAAGCACTTTATTTAAATTATATTAACGTCCTTCTTATGAAAGGCATGAAAGTTTGATGCAAGATATCTACTGAAAGGTATTAAACGAGTTTCAGGTAATTTTAAAATGTTCTGCACGATCAATCCTCACAAAACATACAAATAGTAGGTGATACTTGCTGAAGCTGTTCCTATTCTACTTTGTGCCAAAATTGTCAGAATTATATTTGTTTTATTTCTTGTAGTATATAATTGTTGCAAATCATGAAAACACCAAATAAAATGTACAATTGGACTCTATGGAAATTACTGAGTATTTTAGAAAAGCTATTCTATTGCTACTTCCAAGAGAGATTGTTAGTTATTCATATAGAAATGAGGGCAACTGACCAGAACTGTGGAATTATTTTTTCAATAGGGTATTAAATTTATTTGCAGTGTAATAACCAAATTTTACCAACATGTCCTTGCTGTTGCCTTTGCTGTGAAGGAGATCAATGAAGACTCCAAGATTTTACCTAATGTTACTCTTGGGTTCCACATCTATGACAATTACTTCAATGCAAGGATGACTTATCGCACCACTCTGGACCTGCTTTTCAAATCCCAGGAATTTGTCCCTAACTACAAATGTGATAGCCAGAAGAATCTCATGGCCATCATTGGAGGATTGGATGCTTCTACTTCATCCTTTATGGCAGAAACTATAAATCTCTTCAAGATTCCACAGGTAATTTGGCAGGAGGCTGAAATTGAATCTTGGACTTCATTTGTAATGAATATCAAGGATCAGGTATTTTGCTGTAGCTTTCTGCAGAATTTCAATTAAATCCACTTATTTCTCCCTTCTGCAATTTTTCCCACCATCCGGTACGTTGGTTTAAAGTAATCCATCAAGAAAATCAAAATCTTTTATTTGATAGGTTAGAAAAGTAAAATTTAAATCATAAATTACAGTACAAAATTTATCTTATTTGAAGGAGTTATCTTGTCTTTTGTTTTGATCACTACCTGTGGTGAAATCTGGAGTTGTGTTGAGAGGACTGAAAAGGCTGGCTAGCACATACTATACAATTACTACATGCACTCTGCAAGGTTTTAGGGAAGATCTCCTATCATCCACTTCCTGCCCATCCCTAACTCAAGGCTGGCCAGCATTTTCCTTGCTGCCCTCAACTCAGTTCTAGATTCCAACTTGCAATCCAACAATAGATGCGACAACGGTCTTTGCTATGTTTTGGGTTGGTGGCTGATAATAAAAACAATATAAAACTTAACTGATTTGCCTGGAAATTGTTGAAGAAGTAGAACTATCTTTTACTTTTGGAGATAATAATTGCAGTAACTGAAGACATGATTAACCCTCTCTATTCTTCCAGAAAGTCACAGCATAGCTTTTCATGCATAAGTATTTTACCCTACCTGGGGCAGAAAAAGGAATAAAGTAATGCAAAAAATCCAGCTTTTAATCCCCCCCTTCCCCCCGCAGGCTAGGAAGTGTTCACATGCAGGTTTCCAGCTGTTCATGGGGATGAGCTATCTGGAACTCTATAATAGCAAACTAAATTTAGTGTGTAGTCCCATTATATTTTTTAAATGAGGAAATATTTCACCATGGGGTTTTTTTGTTCTATTGTTCATCAAAACTTTCATAATGAAACTAGAGTTCGAGAACTTTTCAACTGTTCAGTTTCAATCCAGGAATCATTTTTCTACCTTTTTCCACTGATTCTCATAAATAATAATTTTCCTTTCCTTTCCTCCTCCCTCCCTTCTTTCCTTTGCTTCTTTCATTTCTTAAATTTCCTTTAGTTGACTTATGGCTCTTTTGCACAAGAAGAGTTTCACAGTACCAAACTATCTTCACTTTACTGCATGGTCCCCATTGAGGATTATCAGTACACTGGAATTATACAACTTTTCCTCCATTTTGGATGGAGGTGGATTGGAGTCTTTGCTTTTGAAACTAAGGTAGAACGTTTTTTGCAGAAAATGCAGCCAATGCTTTCACAGAACGGGATCTGTTTAGCTTTCACACAAAAAATGCCAACACATATATACATTGAAGACTTCTCAGAATTGTTAGATTCAATCACAATTACTTCTAATAACTTGAGGGATCGAAAAGCAAATGTTTTTCTTGTCTATGGAGAACCATTCACAATAGTGTTGCTCAGAACTGTCATGTTTCTATGTGATCCTGAAAATAAAGAGACTGCATTGTTTAGGAAGGTTTGGATCCTGATGAACCCAATTGATTTCATACTGACGGGAACTCAAAGGAGTTGGGATCTCCAGATGTACCATGGGGCTCTTTCCTTTACTGTGCATTCAAGAGAAGTTCAAGGCTTCAAAGAATTTCTTCAAGTCATCAAACCGTCAACACACAAAGATGGATTTCTTCCAGAAGTTTGGCAACAGTTGTTTGACTGTATATTTTCAAAGGCAGACTTACCTTCAAATATCAGTGGAACTTGTAGTGGGGAAGAGAGTTTGGAGAATCTACCTGCACCATTTTTTGAATTTCAGATGACTGCCCAAAGCTACAGTATCTACAATGCTGCTTATGCAGTGGCATATTCTCTGCACGAGGCAGTGAGATCAAGAGCCAGATGGACAAAAATTCAAAAGGCTGAATTTCCACGTCTGCAGCCTTGGCAGGTAATCTTCCCATGCCATACCTATATATTTTTGTTTTAGTTAATAGTCATTCTCGACCACAATCTGTTATGACTTGTTTCCCATGCCATTTGGCTATTTATGATTAGAGAATAAAATCTTACACATATTTTGTGTAAGAGATTTCTCCTTGTTATAGAATAAAATAGATTTAAAAGTAACAGTGCCTTTGCAAACTTTGCTCTAGTCAATTAACATTTCATTAACCATTATTTCTTCTTACTTGACTTATAAATGCATGAGTCCTGGTCCCAATGATTCAACAGAGAAACATCTTTTGAATTTTGCTATTTTGCCCAATGAATGTTTCTTAAATGGGAACATTTCACTTTTTATTAATTTTTTGAAGGTTTGTGAGCTTGGGAACATAGAGTTTATGGCTGTTGTTCTATGATAATAGAGGTGCATTATTTCCATAAAATGATGTTGGTTTTTAGATTTATGGTAAATTACCAGAAGAACTGATGAGTTTGCCGACTTTAAAGTATTTAGGATAATTAATTAATACACTGAGTTTCATCTCAGTTATTGATTGTAGTTTATATGTTGAGATTTTCTTCTTCTCTATCTGAAGCCAAGGAATGTTGTATGAATTCTTTGGAAGAAAGAGTAAAAGAAAAAGAAACTTCAATCACTTCCAGATTCATTGTTTCCTTTTTAACTCCCTCTTGCTTCTTCTCCTTCTAGTAGCTCCATGAATTTCTTCAACAGGTTTCTTTTAACAACTCAGTGGGAGAAAGTGTCTTCTTTAAAAACAGAAGAGAAGGTTCAGGTGGCTTTGACATCATCAACATGATTACTTTTCCAAACAGATCTTTTCAGAGAGTTAAAGTTGGGAAGTTACACCCCAATGCTCCAAAAGGAAAAGAAGTTATCATTGACAACACAATTGTTTGGCACCCTGGTTTTAACCAGGTATGAATAGCAATAGGACTTAGACTTGTTTACCATTTCATAGTGGTTTATAACACTCCCTAAGTGGTTTACACAATCAGCATACTGCCCCCAACAATCTCGGTCCTCATTTTACTGACCTTGGAAGGATGGAAGGATGGAACTTTGAACATGTCACCATTGAACTCCTAGCAGTGGGCATAGTTAGCCTGCAATACTGCATTCTAACCACTGTGCCATAATCACTCAATTTTGTTCATATACAAAGAAATCCATTCCCTCTGTAAAATGTTAACAAGGTTATGGGTCATTCACATAATCAAATATAGATCATTTCCATAGTTTGATCGGGATTCTTTAATATCAGTGGCTATATTTATGTCTGTAGGTTCTTCCTGTTTCTCTGTGTAATGACCACTGTTCCCCTGGATTCTGGAAAAGAGGGGCTGAAGGCAGTCAGTTCTGTTGCTATGATTGTGTTCCATGCCCAGAAGGAAAGATTTCTAATCAAACTGGTAGGCTATCAGTTTCACTATATATTTTTCTTCAACACGTTGTTATTTCATAAATTAAACATTCATTATATAGATTTAAAAATAAAGGCATGGTGGAGAGCTTGAGCTTTCACCTCACAATCAGGAGTCTGTGATCATAGATAAAAGCAGATATTTCTTTCTCTGGGCACAAGGAATAACGGTCTGCTGTGAACTCTGGGTAGATGCCAGGAAGAGCATTCAGTTGCAATCAGTTGCTCCCACCCCACCTCAAAGCAAAGAATTGCAGAGTAATTAATAGATAGAGAGTGATAGAGATGATAAAGAAAGGAAGAGAGACACAGAGAGAGAGATGATAGAAAAGATAAAGAAAGATTTGGGAGAGGTATAGAAAGATAGAGATGATAGAGATTATAAAGAGAGAGAGAGATGATAGAAATGAAAGAAAGAGAGAGGGGGGCGGGAGGGAGAAGGGTGAGAAAACGGCAGACATGGAGGAAAGCAGATGTTATTTTATCACAGAAACTTTATTTTGTACTTGTAGTGGAGGTTGCTTTTGTAAACACTTGCATTTTCCTTTGCATTGATCTTCTTGCCCCTATGTTTTCTTTGCTCATGCAACAGAAACAAATATTGTGAATGGTGATGACCATCCATTATATTAATGAACTTTGGGTTTCAGGTGGACATGGGGATTTTCATAGGCTATGGTAAAAATCAGGAGTTCTGATGTTGATTCATGGATTATGTGTTGGGCTTCGACCTACTAATAAGTCCAGCTAAGCAATATCTGATCTAACAAATTTATGAGTGGGAGATGACCAGACTATTACAGTTTGTAGAGTAAACTCAATTTTTTTTTAAAAAAAGGGTAAAATATTTTATCCTTATCAAGAAAAAAGGCCACTAGGTCTTTTTCTGCCCTTAGTTTTCTATGTTTCTACTTAAATATATGAGCATGGGTTTAATTGAGAAATTCCTTTATCTGTTCTTTTTGGCTGAATTCATGTATGATTTGAGAGCAACCAAACTCCTCCTTTAAACACAGAACAGAAATAAGAACAATCAAATTAAATTTAAAACTAAACATTAAATAAACAATAGTGTAAAGCTGAAGAAACAACATACTTAGTCCTGTAAACTGATAAGTCTCAGTTTAGCTGTAATGAATGCAATATTTCTGATCTACTCTTCTCCAAGTTTTAACTTCCATGAACACCTGAAAATGTGGGAAAGCAAAGGAGTTTCATTATATTCAACCATCCAAGGCACGTGGGGTGGGGATTTGGGAAACACCCTCTATGTTCTTCATATAGAAAAAAAAAGATTCCTAAAGTCAGGATAAAATATAGGGATCTGATAATATCTCTTTATCAGAAAAGCACATTATAGAAAAGAATAAGAACTGGCATTCATTCATATTATATTTCTCAAAAATATGAAATGGATAGGTGATAAATTTATTGGCTTTTCTTTCCAGATATGGACAACTGCTTTGAATGTTCACAAGATCATTGTCCAAATAAAGAAATGAAAGGATGTATCCTGAAACTGCTGGTCTTTCTAAATTTCAAAGACACCTTAGGAATTAGTTTGGTCTCAGCAGCTCTTTGTTTCTTCTTCTTGACATCTTCGATACTTGGAATATTTATTAAGCACAGGGATACTCCCATTGTCAAAGCCAATAACCGGTCCCTCACGTACACCCTCCTTGTCTCTCTTTTGTTCTGTTTTCTCTCCTCTTTGTTCTTCCTCAGCCAACCTGACAAGGTGACCTGCCTTCTCCGACAATCAACTTTTGGCATCACCTTCTCAGTGGCCATTTCTAGTATCCTGGCCAAAACAATCACTGTGGTTATGGCTTTCATGGCCACTAATCCTGGTTCTCATATGAGGAAATGGGTAGGGAATAGATTGGCTTTTTCTGCTGTTCTTTCCTGTTCTCTTGTCCAAATATTCATTTGTATAATTTGGTTGTCAACATCTCCTCCATTCCCTGAGTTGGACATGCACTCAGAGTCCCAAGAAATGATTTTACACTGCAACGAGGGGGCAAATTTCTTCTTCTACTGTGTCTTGGGCTATATGGGTATCTTGGCCATTGCCAGCTTTATTGTGGCTTTCCTTGCCCGTAAATTACCTGACAGCTTTAATGAAGCTAAGTTCATCACCTTCAGCATGTTGGCCTTTTGCAGTGTGTGGATCTCCTTCTTTCCAACCTATCTGAGCACCAATGGAAAAGCCATGGTATCTGTGGAGGTCTTCTCCATCTTGTCCTCCAGCGCTACATTACTGGGATGCATATTCCTTCCAAAATGCTACGTCATTGTTTTTAGGCCTGACCTCAACCACAGGGATAAACTCATAAAGAGGAATTAGCACATCATGCGTTCTTTCTTGCTATGGAAAACGATTAACAAAAAAGTATAGAGAGCCTGCTATCTGTAAGACATTATAGACATCATTACTTCTATACTTCTTTATATACCAGTAGGATTGAGATTATTATTAAAAAATATTGTTGCCTATTCCAAATGATATACTCATTTTGCTACATGTTCAGATATTTTCCAATATTGTTTAATCTTTTTTCCTATGAATACATCAAGCTAACAAGATTTAGTGCATCTATCTCTGTATTATTAGGAGAGTTGAAAGATTTAGTTTAAGGATGCCTAAATGTTTGCAGCTTCCAGTTGATGGTTTTTATAGTTTCACTTCATAAACCACTGTGGAAGAACTAATGAATATTTTATAAACATATATAAGATAGTATCACAGGGGATCCATTTTGAATTGAAACCTCTACTTTGCAATGTAAAAATTAGAAATTTTTTAACATAAGTTTAACTGTGTTCTTTAAAATATTTTCATGAAGGGTCAAAGTCACTCACTCTCCTTCGACCAATGTCTTTCTACTGTACTGAATCATCCAATTTTAATAATATTCTAATTGAGGAGCATTATATAAAATGTAGTCTTCCTTCTAACTCATCCTTTTAGAAATATATGTTGATCATTGACCATAATAAATTTTGATTTATTATCCACTAGTCTTTTGGATGAAACCCTTTCCATTATGTTAACAAAATGTCTAATAAAATACCACACCAGGCCAGAAAGCAGGTGGGCATGAGTTTTAACCATGAAAGCCAACTGGGTGATTTTAGGATGATTCTTCTCTCTCAGGTCAACCCACCTCAAAGTGTTGTTGTTTGGGGGAGGGGGGGGGGAATAGGAAGAAGAAAGTGTATTGGATATGTTCAAATCCTTGAATTATTTGTAAAAATAATAAAACCTTGATGTGTATGTGCATATGTGTGTTTTAATTCAGGTGTGCGCTGCTGTGAGTTTGCACAGGTTTTGGTGGTCCTCTAGCTAAGATTATGTACAGTTTTATTGTGACTTTTCTTGCCCGTAAATTAATTGACAGCTTTAATAAAGCCAAGTTCATCACCTTGAAGTATGTGGATCTCCTTTTTTCCAGCCTATCTGAGCACAAAAGATAAAACCATGGTAACTGTGGAGGTCTTCTCCATTTTGTCCTGCAATGCTGCATTACTGGGATGCATATTTTTGCCAAAGTATTACATCATTGTTTTACGGCTTGAGCTAAACCACAAAGAGCAAGTCATAAAGAGGACTTAATGCATAATATAATCCTTCTTTTATGAGTAACTGCTGAGGGAAAAGTGGAAAAACAGGCAACATATTTTTTTTTATTTCTGTGAAAGAATGATATATAGAGAATTAGTATGATTATTGTGATTTGAATAGTGCAGTGGCCTAGAGGAGTTGTATCACAATCAGGTGGCTATGAGCTTTATCCTTGGTAGTGGCAGATATTTCTTTCTCAAGGTGCAATGAGTAAATGTTTGCTGTGAACTCCATGCAGACATCAAGAAGGGAATCTGGTCAAAACATTCAGCTTCATGCATTTGCCCGAAATCCATCCCAGTGCAAGAGTTTACATATTTACATATTTTGTGTAAGAGATTTCTTCTTGTTATAGAATAAAATAGATTTAAATGTAACAGTGCCTTTGCAAACTTTGCTCTAGTCAATTAACATTTCATTAACCGTTATTTCTTCTTACTTGACTTATAAATGCATGAGTCCTGGTTCCAATGATTCAACAGAGAAGCATCTTTTGAATTTTGCTATTTTGCCCAATGAATGTTTCTTAAATGGGAACAGTTCACTTTTTATTAATTTTTTGAAGGTTTGTGAGTTTGGGAACATAGAGTTTATGACTGTTGTTCTATGATAATAGAGATGTATTATTTCCATAAAATGATGTTGGTTTTTAGATTTATGGTAAATTACCAGAAGAACTGATGAGTTTGCCGACTTTAAAATATTTAGGATAATTAATTAATACACTGAGTTCCATCTCAGTTATTGATTGTAGTTTATATGTTGAGATTTTCTTCTTCTCTATCTGAAGCCAAGGAATGTTGTATGAATTCTTTGGAAGAAAGAGTAAAAGAAAAAGAAACTTCAATCAATTCCTGATTCATTGTTTCCTTTTTAACTCCCTCTTTCTTCTTCTCTTTCTAGTAGCTCCATGAATTTCTTCAACAGATTTCTTTTAACAACTCAGTTGGAGAAAGTGTCTTCTTTAAAAACAGAAGAGAAGGTTCAGGTGGTTTTGATATCATCAACATGATCACTTTCCCAAACAGATCCTTTCAGAGAGTTAAAGTTGGAAAATTACACCCCAATGGTCCAAAAGGAAAAGAAGTTATCATTGACAACACAATTGTTTGGCACCCTGGTTTTAACCAGGTATGAATAACAATAGCAGTTAGACTTGTTTACCATTTCATAGTGGTTTATAACACTCCCTAATTGGTTTACACGGTCAGCATATTGACCCCAACAATTTTGGTCCTCATTTCACTGACCTTGGAAGGATGGAATTAGCCTGCAATACTGCATTCTAACCACTGTGCCACAATCACTCAATTTTGTTCATATACAAAGGAATCCATTCCCTCTGTAAAATGTTAACAAGATTATGGGTCATTTGCATAATCCAATGTAGATCATTTCCATAGTCTGATTGGGATTCTTTCAAATCAATGGCTATATTTATGTCTATAGGTTTTTCCTGTTTCTCTGTGTAATGACCACTGTTCCCCTAGATCCTGGAAGAGAGGGGCTGAAGGCAGTCAGTTCTGTTGCTATGATTGTATTCCATGCAATCTTTCCAGAAGGAAAGATTTCTAATCAAACTGGTAGGCTATCTGTTTCACTATATATTTTTCTTCAACATGTTGTTATTTCATAAATTAAACATTTATTATATAGACTTCAAAAGAATGGCATGGGAGGAACTTCCGGTTTGAGCTTCTTCAGCGACAGACAGAAATCTGTGATCATTCGTGGTTTCAATCTGTGCTCGCTGCTGGAGCACCCTGAGACTGCTGGTTTTGGGGCTAAGCCATCCCATAGAGATTGAGGAGAGCTGCATCTCTCCTCCCCAGCTGGCCTTACTCCCTTTCCCGAAGGCGGACCACCTCCCTTTCCCGAAGGCTGACCACCTCAAAGAAGAACCTGATCGGAAAAGAATGTGCAGGAGGAAGATAAGAACATAAAGTTTTGGTTGACCAGGTTGAACTGAAAAAGCAACAATGTAAGGTGCCCTGGAATTTGAATTATAAAAAATAACATTGTTCCCAAAGAAGATTTTGAAGCAGTGATGGAGAGAGGGAAGGGAAAGGATTTGGCATTTTTTTTCTTCCCTTCCTTATATTGACAGCTAAAAGATTCAAATAAGAAATTGACAAAAATCCATTTTGACATCAATAGGCATTTAAGCTTAAAATAAAATCTCAAAGTGATAATAAAAACTTTTGGATACTCAAAAATCTCTACAAGAAGCCATCTTTAATGATCAAGTTACTTTATGTGGAGAAAAGAAAGGAAAGGGGGGAAAAGAGAGTTGAAAGTTTAAGATTTGAAAAGACAACCATAAAAAAGAATAGTTTGAAAAATAATTACAGTATTAGGAAGCAATAGAAGAGAGAATTACAGAAGAGAGACAAGGTGGCAAAAAGGGGAGGGAGAAGAAGAGGTGGAAGAAGGAAAGGATAAGAAGTTATAAAAGACAGAAACAAGATATAGAGAAACAGGGAAAATATATAAAGATTGAAAGAATAAGCCTATTTAGAGACAATGGGTGAAAATTTAATTGAAAAAGATATTTCTGCAAAGGTACATAAGATAGTATTGTTATATTAGAAATAGAAATAATTTTAGAAAATATGAAACAATGTATGATTAAAATGATGGATAAAATACTTATTGTAATGCAATGGAATCTTTGTTAATAAATAAATGAAATAAAAAGAATGAGAGAATGAAATTAGGAAAGGATGGGAACATGTTATTTATTATTAATGATTTATAAAAATATAAGTGAAGAGAAATATGAAAAAAAGAATTAATTATGGAAAGTTTATAAGTGTTTCTAAGGAAGTATGATATTCAATTGAAAAGAAATGTTAAAGAAATTAAGATTGTAATTAATATTAATGATGTAATTGAATTGGAATGGAATGAATATATGCATATATATATATATATATTCTAAAGAACATAGTGTGTATTCTCCAAGATTGTTTAATCTAACTCTTTTTCCTATGAATATATCAACCTAGCAAGATTTAGTGCATCTATCTCTATATTATTAGGACAGTTGAAAGATTTAGTTTAAAGATGCCTAAAGATTTGCAGCTTCCAGTTGATGGTTTTTATAGCTTCACTTCATAAATCACTGGGGAAAAGCTAATGAATATTTTATAAACATGTGTAAGATATTATCATAGGGGATCCATTTTGGATTGAATCCTGTTCCACTAGTCTTTTGGATGAGACCCTTCCCATTATGTTAACAAAATGTCTAATAAAATACCACACCAGGCCAGAAAGCAGGAGACCATGAGTTTTAACCATGAAAGCCAACTGGGTGATTTTAGGATAATTCTTCTCTCTCAGGTCAACCCACCTCAAAGTGTTGTTATTCGGAGGGCGGGGGGGATAGGATGAAGAAAGTGTATTGGATATGTTCGATCCCTTGAATTATTTGTAAAAATAATAAAATCTTGATGTGTGTGTATATGTGTGTGTTTTAATTCAGGTGTGTGCTGCTGTGAGTTTGCACAGGTTTCAGTAGTCCTCTAGATTATGTACAGTTTTATTGTGGCTTTCCTTGCCTGTAAATTAATTGAAAGCTTTAATGAAGCCAAGTTCATCACCTTCAGCATGTTGAAGTGTGTGGATCTCCTTCTTTCCAGCCTATCTGAGCATGAAAGGAAAAGCTATGGTAGCTGTGGAGGTCTTCTTCATCTTGTCTTCCAGTGCTGCATTACTGGGATGCATATTTTTTGCCAAAGTGTTGCATCATTGTTTTGCGGCCTGAACTAAACCACAAAGAGCAAGTCATAAAGAGGACTTAATGCATAATGTAATCCTTCTTTTATAAGAAACTGCTGAGAGATACACAGGAAAAATATATTTTTTATTTCTATCAAAGAATGATATATGGAGAATTATTATGATTATTGTGATATGAGCAGTGCAGTGGCCTAGAGGTGTTGTGTAACAATCAGGCAGTGGCCTAGAGGAGTTGTATCACAATCAGGCAACTATGAGATTGATCCTTGGTAGTGGCAGATATTTCTCTCTCAAGGTGCAATGAGAATTATCTGCTGTGAACTCCATGCAGACATCAAGAAAGGAATCTGGTCAGTAAGCATTCAGCTCCATGCAGTTGCCCTGATTCCATCCCAGTGCAAGAGTTTACAGAGTCCTGAGAACAAAATTAAAAATAATGTGATTATTAATATTTATTAAGGTCACCCATTCCAACAAAAGTATTCATGCTCATTTTCAATAATTTTCCAAAATTCCTTTGTCTAACCCTTTCTCTCTTTCAACATTCCAAGGTAATAAGCCTATGAGAATCCAACTCTCTTGGTTAATCTTAAGATATAGAGATATTATCTCAAATAATGTTCAAATTGTGCAGCTGCCACTAGTATGATCTTTATATTTTCAATTCTTAAGCCACTTGATAATTGTAGTAAAAAGTTAATTACATTTGATCCTAAAATCATTTGTACAACATTGTGTTTGTTTTGATGAATGAGAATGAAAAAAAAAGTAGGCATTGAGCCATAATGGTGCAGTGGTTAGAATGCAATATACTACAGGTTACTTCTGCTGACTGCTGGCTACCAGCAGTTTGGCAATTCTATTTTCATTGGCTCAAGGTTGACTCAGCCTTCCATCCTTCTGAGATTGGTAAAATGAGGATCCACATTGTTGTGGGAAATATGCTGACTCTATAAACAGCTTAGAGAGGGCTGTAAAGCACCGTGAAGCGGTATAAGTCTAAGTGCTATTGCTATTGAATGCTGAGACATTCCAAGGCTCCTATAATAAATCAGGAACAGAATAACATTAAAATTCAATTAATTACATTTAGAAAATGATATATGATGATGGGTATTAAATAAAGATTAGCACAATGATACCACAGGAGAAGAAAAAAAATATTTATTACACCTATTCCTCTTTTTCTTCTCTTTGGCTAAGCTTAAAATAGATTGATCTATCATGTTTTACCTATGTAGGAAAATTTCCTTGCACAGGTTCAGTGGATTATTATTTTTTAACCAATTGAAGATGGATTAGGGAGATGCAGGTTTAAATTCATGGTTAATTTGAGGAGCCCCCTGCATACCTTTAGGGAAACCACAAACTGTTGTTTAAGCTAAGCCTAAAAATTGTTCCTTTTAATGAAGAAAAATAAAGCAGAATTATTATCATATATGCCTGACTTATCATCTGCAAAATCTTTAAATAAAAACCTGACAATTTCTGCTGCAAATGAGAATATGATTAAATATAAAATATGCATTAACAATGGGATAGAATCAAGATTACCTGAAGTGTTAATATCACTTTATAATGCCTTGGTAAAACCACACCTGGAATACTTCATCCAGTTTTGGTCACTACAATAGCAATAGTAATAGTATTTAGTAATTAGCATTTAGACTTATATATCCCTTTACAGCTCTCTCTAAGCAGTTTACGAAGTCATAATACTGCCCCCAAAAATCTGGGTCCTTATTTATTTATTTATTTTTTTAATTCAATTTATATACCGCCCTTCTCCCAAAGGACTCAGGGTGGTGCACAGCCTACTAAAACAACACATATACAAAAGTTAAAATAAAATTAAATAAGGGCTGCTACCGAATCTAAAATCCCAACATTAAAATCATAATTAAACCCCATTAAAAATCAATTTAAGATCAGCCCAGGTCAGCCTGCTCAAAGAGCCAGATCTTCAAATCACGTCTGAATATCCTCAGGTCGGTGGTCGTTCTCAACTCAGGGGGGAGCCCATTCCAGAGAGCGGGTGCCCCCACAGAGAAGGCCCTGTTCCTTGGAGTCACCAGGCGGCACATAGAGGCCGTCGGGACCCGAAGGAGGCCCTCCCTGTGGGAGCACACGGGTTGGTGAGAGACTACCAGCAGAAGGCGGTCTTGCAGATAGTCTGGTCCGATGCCATGGAGCGCTTTAAAGGTCAAAACCAGAACCTTAAAGCGCACCTGGAAGGCCACCGGCAACCAATGCAGCTCACGCTGGAGAGGTATCACATGAGAGTTTCTAGATGCTCCCATAATCACCCTTATGGCCATATTTTGTACCAGTTGCAACCTCCGGGTGCTCCCCAGGTGAAGCCCCATGTAGAGGGCATTATAGTAATCCAGGTGGGAGGTGACCAGGGCATGAGTGACTGTGCGTAAGGTGTCCCGATCGAGAAAGGGCCGCTACTGGCGCATCAGGCGAACCTGATGAAAAGCCCCCTTGGAGACAGCCAGAATATGATCTTCTAATGACAGCCGTATATCCAGGAGGATGCCTAGATTGTGAGCTCTTTCTGTGGGGGCTAAAATCTCACCCCCAATAGCCAGCAATGGAGTCAGCTGACTATATCGGGATGCCAGAAATCACAGCCACTCAGTCTTGGAAGGGTTGAGTTGAAGCCTGTTCTCACCCATCCAATTCCGCACGGCCTCCAGACAATGGGACATAACCTCCACAGCATTGTTGGGGTGGTTTGGGGTAGAGATGTAAAGCTGAGGGTCATAAAGATGACACTTTACTCCAAAACTACAGATGATCTCCCCCAGCGGCTTCACATAAATGTTGAACAAGAGAGGGGAGAGGACCAACCCCTGAGGCACCCCACAAATAGGGGCCCAGGGATGGACCTCTCCCCCCCACCAAATTGCAAGCTGTCAGAGAGGAAGGAGGAGAACCACCGCAAGATGGTTCCAATTCCCTCCAATTCCCAACCTCTCCAGCCACTGCAATAAGATACTATGGTCGATAGTATCAAAAGCTGCCGAGAGATCTAATAGGACCAGGTCAGAGGAATAACCTCTGTCACGGGCCCTCCAGAGTTCATCAACCAACGTGACCAATGCTGTTTCAGTACTGTGCCTGGGCCTGAAGCCCGATTGGAAGGGATCTAAATATGTCGCTTCCTCCAGGTACTAAGGGAGCTGAAATGCCATCACACTCTCCACAACCTTCACCACAAAGGGGAGGTTGGAGACTGGATGATAATTATTCAAAAGCGCTGGGTCCAGGGCAGGCTCCTTGAGGAGAGGCCGCACCACTGCCGTTTTCAGGGCGATAGGGAGCGACCCCTCCCTCAACAAAGCGTTGACAATCCCCTGGAGCCAGCCTCGTGTCACCTCACTGGAGGTAGAAACCATCCAGGAGGGACAAGGGTCCAACAAACATTTGGTGGCGTTCAGCTGCCCTAGCAACCTGTCCACACCCTCGGCGGACACAGGATCGAACTCCTCCCAGATAACCATCTCAAGACTTGTCCCGGCCACCTCCCACAGGACCACCCAACTGGAGTCCAGCTCGAATCTGAGTGATTTTATTATTTATTTATTTATTTATTTATTCGTACTTCTATACCGCTCCCTCTCCCAAAAAGGGACTCAAGGCGGTGTACACTCAACAAACAAGGTAATACAGAAAACAGAAGCGAAAACAGGTAAATAATCAAGATGGCCAAGAATCACCCCTATAAAATTACAAAATATAAACCCCAATGATCCTATTTGGCTAGACCGGCTTGTTTGAACAGCAAGGTCTTAACTGCGCACCGGAAGGTTAGGATGTCTGACATGGCTCGTATATCCGGGGGGAGACAATTCCAGAGGGATGGGGCTCCCACAGAGAAAGCGCGTAATCTCGGGGCTGCTAGACGACAGCGATCCAGTGGTGGTACCCCGAGCAAGGCAACTCTGTGGGAGCGTACTGGGCGGCGGGAGGTTGTTGGTGGCAGCAGGTGATCCCGTAAGTATCCAGGTCCCGAGCCATGGAGCACTTTGAAAACTGTAAGTACCACCTTGAAACGAATCCGGAAGGCCACAGGAAGCCAGTGCAGGCAGCGGACAAGAGGTGTTATGTGGGCGTCCCGAGGGGCGCCCAAGATCATCCGTGCGGCTGCATTCTGAACTAACTGTAACCTTCGGAGACTTTTCAAGGGGAGCCCCATGTAGAGAGCATTACAGTAGTCCAAGCGGGAGATGACGAGGGCAGAGGTGACTGTGCGAAGTGCGTCCAGATCCAGAAAGGGTCGCAATTGGTAGATAAGACGAATTTGATAAAAAGCACTCCTGGTGGCGGCCGCAATATGATCATCCAAGGATAGCCGCACGTCCAGGAGTACACCCAAGTTGCGTGCCCTTTCCACAGGGGATAATGTCTCTCCTCCTATGGTCAGCGATGGAATAAGCTGACTGAATCTGGGGGCAGGAAACCACAGCCACTCGGTTTTGGTCGGGTTGAGACGAAGTCTGTTATGACCCATCCAACTCCGTACGGCCTCCAGGCACCGGGTCAGCACTAATCATGCAGAAATCAGGAAAACTCCTCTGCCCTGCCCTGCAAGAGGTCTTCCCGCGCTCTCAGCTCAGGCAGGGAACGGGTCACTCTAAACAGGGTGGCAGGCTGATTTTCTGCTGATGCAATAAGGGCGGAGAAGTGCGAATGCTTCGCCACCTCTATTGCTACTAGATAGGTCCTAATATAGGACCTCACCTGTGTCCGGTCAGATTCGGTGCGACTGGCCATCCAGCCGCCCTCCAGCCGTCTTATCTGGCACTTCATCTCCCTCAGCTCCTCCGGAAACCATGGAGCTGGATGGGATCTGTGCCGAGTCAGAGGTTGCAAAGGCACAACTCGGTAGAGAGCCTCAGCGGCCAACCTATCCCAGGTGGCCACTAAGTCTTCAGCCGAGCTGTGAGCCAGAGTCTCAGGAAATGGCCCAAGCTCCGTCTCACTGACCTTAGAAGGATGGAAGAATGAGTTAACCTTGAGCCTGGTGAAATTTAGCTGCCAAATTGCAGTCAGCTGGCAGTCAGCAGAAGTAGCTTGCAGTGCTGTACTTTAACCACTGTGACATTACAGCTCTTACAAGATTAAAAAAAGATGTTGAAACTCTAGAAAGAATGTAGAGAAGACCAAAAAATGTGATTAGGGAACTGGAGGCTAAAACAAATAAAGAATGGATGCTGGAATTGGGTATATATAGTTTAATGAAAAGAAGGACTAGGAAGTAACATGACAGCAGCGTTCCAGTATCTAAGGGATTGCCACAGAATAAGAGACAGTCAAGCTATTCTCCAAAGCACCAAAAGGCAAGACAAGAAGCATTGGATGGAAACTAATCACAAAGGAAAGCAATCTAGAACTAAGGAGAAATTTCTTGACAGTGAGGACAATTAATCAGTGGAACAAATTGCCTCCAGAAACTGTGAATGTTCCAATACTGGAAGTTTGTAAGATGAGATTGGACAACCATTTGCCATAGAGTTTCCTGCTTGGCAGGGGTTGGAAACTTTCAATGTCCCTTCCAATTCTGACTCTATTCTGTTGAGTTCAGTTCTATTCTGTTCTGTTCTATTCTACTCCTTTTTAAAAATCATTTTAGCATGCAGCAAGCATCCTAAGAATTGACAAACAAGATCCTGAAGTTTATCAGCTTAATATCAATAACCAACAATATATGAAGCAGCACCCAAGAAATATGCCACAAACGTATGGTGAGGTAGCTATGACAGTTTCAGATATGTTATCATATAACACTATACATGAAGACAAGGATTCATTGGTGGAACATACAACCTATTGAAACAGAGCCATGGAAATTCGGACAGTCACACTCAGTAACCACATATATTTTATCTTCTTTGTGTATCGGTTTCATATTACCTATTGGGTTTTTTTTGTTTTCTACTTTAGACTACTTATATTGGCATGTGTTTATTTATTTATTTTCAAAATTTATATACCGCCCCCTCTCTCTGCAGGACTCAGAGCGGTGTACAGTCATTAAAAATATAATAATAATACAATAATTAAAAATAATTAAAAGATTAAATTTGGTGGTTGAATAATAGAAATGAGACAAGGGTTTAAAAGTAAGGACTAAAACCAATTAAAACCAAATTTAAAATCATAAAAGGCTAGACCAGCTTGATGAAATAAATAAGTTTTCAACGCGCGCTGGAATTTAAAATCATAAAAGGCTAGACCAGCTTGATGAAATAAATAAATTTTCAACGCACGCTGAAAGGTCCTCATCTCCATGGGCAATTTGTTCCAAAGGGAGGATGCCCCCAAAGATAGGGCCCGCACCCTCGGGGTTGCCAGCCCTACAGCCGGTGGCACCCCGAGGAGAACCACTCTATGGGAGTGCACTGGCTGACGGGAGATTGATGGTAGCAGTAGGCAGTCCCATAAATACCCAGGTCCCAAGCCATGGAGCACTTTAAAGATGGTAACTAACACCTTGAAACGCACCCGAAAGACTACCGGGAGCCAATGCAGCTCGCATAAGAGTGGTGTAACATGAGAGCTTTGAGAAGCCCCTAAAACTACCTGTGCGGCCACATTCTGCACCAGTTGGAGCTTTCAGGTGTTCTTCAAGGGGAGCCCCATGTAGAGAATATTGGCATAGTCTAGGCAGGAAATAACGAGGGCGGATTTGACTGTGCGAAGCACATCCCAATCCAGAAAGGGCTGGAACTGGTGGATCCTATGGACCTGATAAAAAGGCCCCCCTGGCGACAGCTGTGATATGTTCTTCTAACGACAGCCATATGTCCAGGAGGACACCCAGATTGTGCGCCCTGTCTGTGGGGGCAAGAATTCCCCCCCACACACACAGTCAGCAATGGAACTAGCTGGCTGTATCGGGGTGCCAGAAAGCACAGCCATTCGGTCTTAGCTGGGTTGAGCTGAAGCCTGTTCCGCCCCATCCAATTCCGCACAGCCTCCAGGCACCGGGTCATCACTTCAACGGCTTTGTTGGGGTGGCCTGGGGTAGAAATGTACAGCTGAGTATCATCAGCGTACTGATGAAACTCTACCCCAAAGCCACGGATGATCTCACCCAGCGGCTTCATATAAATGTTGAACAACAGGGGTGAGAGCACCGACCCCTGAGGAACCCTACAGATCAGGGACCTTGGGGTCGATCTCTGCCCCCCTGTCAACACAAATTGTGAACGGTCGGAGAGGAAGGAGGAGAACCACCACAAAACAGTGCCCCCCACTCTCAACCCCCCCAGCCACCGCAATAAGATATTGTGCTCGACAGTATCGAAAGCCGCTGAGAGGTCTAACAGGACCAGGACGGAGGAATAACCTCTGTCACGGCCCTTCCAGAGATCATCCACCAATGCGACCAATGCCATCTAAATGCTGTATCCGGGCCTGAAACCTGATTGGCATGGATCTAAGTAGACAGCTTCATCCAGGTGCTGGGGAAGCTGCCGTGCCACTGCACTCTTGTGTTCATTTAAAAAATAATTAAATCATTAGCCACTTATTCTCTCATGAAAAATAGAAGTTTGTTTTTTCTTTCAATGACCCTATAATCCTTTGCATTGGGTTGGAATTGGGTCGACTAAATGGAACTGAGCATTTACTAGCCAGATGCCCTTCCTGATGCCAAACTGGAGCTCACAGCAAGTATTTTCCCTTTGCACCCAGAGAGAGAAACATCTGCCACTAGTTAGGATCAAACAAATCACTATATATTTTTTAGCTTGGCTAAAATACCAAAGACTTTGCATAAAGGCATTTAAATAAAACAATAATTAAAGTGTCTGTTTGGTTATTATTTAACTTTGAACCACAGGGAAATTGTCACCAGGGATAATAAAGTTCCTGTCTGACTCATTGCTTCAAGTTCCTTCCTGCCTTTCTCCTTTGCCAGAATATATGTTCCAATCCTGGTGATATAAGTAACACAGACATAGCTTTTTAAATAGAAATTGATGGATTGTCCCATTAAGGGCATTCTCAGAAAATGGATTAAACTATGGATGAACCTTTGGGGTAAATGCATCCTATAGATATTATAGAACACACAAATATTTTCACCATCCCAAAAGCTTGAAAATGTTCTTCCTTCTGATGTTCCTGATGCAAAGAGTAGCTACTTTGAGCTGCCCTGCAAGTGAAGCTTTCCCTGTTCAACATGAGTGGTACCAGCCTGGTGAGCTTGTCATTGGTGGAATGGTGTCTCACATTTTTTACCACTTTTATGAAATTGCATTTAAGGAACAACCTTCTTATGACTTACCTCTGTAAGAATTTTTATTCTTCCCATGTATTTTCTTATCTTAGCCAGGTTCCCCAGAATTGCTGATATCAGTTAAATGCTTTTGAGATTAAATGCAGGGGTTTCTAAACTAAGCCTTCTTTATCTTTCAAACATATTGTGTTATGGGAGAAGAAAGCATTTTATTTAAATTATATTAACGTCCTTCTTATGAAAGGCATGAAAGTTTGATGCAAGATATCTATTGAAAGGTATTAAATGAGTTTCAGGTAATTTTAAAATGTTCTGCACGATCAATCCTCACAAAACATACAAATAGTAGGTGATACTTGCTGAAGCTGTTCCTATTCTACTTTGTGCCAAAATTGTCAGAATTATATTTGTTTTATTTCTTGTAGTATATAATTGTTGCAAATCATGAAAACACCAAATAAAATATACAATTGGACTCTATGGAAATTACTGAGTATTTAAGAAAAGCTATTCTATTGCTACTTCCAAGAGAGATTGTTAGTTATTCATATAGAAATGAGGGCAACTGACAAGAACTGTGAAATTATTTTTTCAATAGGGTATTAAATTTATTTGCAGTGTAATAACCAAATTTTACCAACATGTCCTTGCTGTTGCCTTTGCTGTGAAGGAGATCAATGAAGACTCCAAGATTTTACCTAATGTTACTCTTGGGTTCCACATCTATGACAGTTACCTCAATGCAAGGATGACATATCGCACCACTCTGGACCTGCTATTCAAATCCCAGGAATTTGTCCCTAACTACAGATGTTATAACCAGAAGAATCTCATAGCCATCATTGGAGGATTGGATGCTCCTACTTCATCCTTTATGGCAGAAAGTATAAATCTCTTCAAGATTCCACAGGTAATTTTGGCAGGAGGCTGAAATTGAATCTTGGACTTCATTTGTAATCAGTATCAGAGATCAGGTGTTTTGTTGTACCTTTCTGCAGAATTTCAATTCAATTCACTTTTTTCTCCCTTCTCCAATTCTTCTCACCATCTTATAGGTTGGTTCAAAGTAATCCATCAAGAAAATCAAAATCTTTTATTTGATAGGTTAGAAAAGTAAAAATTAAATCACAAATTACAGTACAAAATTTATTGTTATTTGAAGGGATCACCTTGAGTTTTTTTTTTATCACTACCTGTGGTGAAATCTGGAGTTGTGTTGAGAGGACTGAAAAGGCTGGCTAGCACATACTACACAATTACTACAAACACTTTGTAAGGTTTTAGGGAAGATCTCCTATCATCCACTTCCTGCCCATCCCTAACTCAAGGCTGGCCAGCATTTTCCTTGTTGCCCTCAACTCAGTTCCAGATTTGAACTTGCAATCCAACAATAAGTGAGACAACTGTCTTTGCTATGTTTTGGGTTGGTGTCTGATAATAATATAAAACTTAACTGATTTGCCTGGAAATTGTTGAAGAAGTAGGATTATCTTTTACTTTTGGAGATAATAATTGCAGTAACTGAAGACATGATTAACCCTCTCTATTCCTCCAGAAAGTCACAGGCATAGCTTTTCATGCATAAGTATTTTGCCCTGCTTGGGGCAGAAAAAGGAATAAGGTAATGCAAAAAATCCAGCTTTTAATCCCCCCCGCCCCCAGGCTAGGAAGTGTTCACATGCAGGTTTCCAGCTGTTCATGGGGATGAGCTATCTGGAACTTTATAATAGCAAAATTAAATTTAGTTTGTAGTCCCATTATATTTTTTAAATGAGAAAATATTTCACAGTGGGGTTTTATTGTTCTATTGTTCCTCAAAACTTTCATAATGAACCTAGAGTTCGAGAACTTTTCAACTGTTTTCAGTTTCAATCCAGGAATCATTTTTCAACTTTTCAAACTGCTTTCAGTTTCAATCCAGGAATCATTTTTCCATCTTTTTCCACTGATTCTCATAAATAATAATTTTCTTTTCTTTTCCTCTTCCCTCCCTTCTTTCCTTTGCTTCTTCTTTCATTTCTTAAATTTCCTTTAGTTGACTTATGGCTCTTTTGCACAAGAAGAGTTTCACAGTACCAAACTATCTTCACTTTATTGCATGGTCCCCAATAAGGACTATCAGTACACTGGAATTATACAACTTTTCCTCCGTTTTGGATGGAGGTGGATTGGAGTCTTTGCTTTTGAATCTAAGGTAGAACGTTTTTTGCAGAAAATGCAGCCATTGCTTTCACAGAATGGGATCTGTTTAGCTTTCACACAAAGAATTCCACAACACATCCACTTAGAAGATTTCCCAGAATTTTTAGATTCAGTCTCAATTATTTCTAATAACTTGAGGGATCGAAAAGCAAATGTTTTTGTTGTCCACGGAGAATCCATCACAATGGTGTGGCTCAGAACTGTTATGTTTCTACGTGATCCTGAAAACAAAGAGAGTGCATTATTTAGGAAGGTTTGGATCCTGATGAATCCGATTGATTTCATACTGACAGGATCTCAAAGGAGTTGGGATCTCCAATTGTTCCATGGGGCTCTTTCCTTTACAGTGCATTCAAGAGAAGTTCAAGGCTTCAAAGAATTTCTTCAAGTCATCAAACCGTCAACACACAAAGATGGATTTCTTCCAGACATTTGGCAACAATTGTTTGACTGTATATTTTCAAAGGCAGACTTACCTTCAAATATTAGTGGAACTTGTAGTGGGGAAGAGAGTTTGGAGAATCTGCCTGCACCATTTTTTGAATTTCAAATGACTGGCCAAAGCTACAGTATCTACAATGCAGTTTATGCAGTGGCATATTCTCTGCACGAAGCAGTGAGATCAAGAGCCAGATGGACAAAAATCCAAAAGGCTGAATTTCCATGTCTGCAGCCTTGGCAGGTAATCTTCCCCTGTGATATCTATATATTTTTGTTTTAGTGAATAGTCATTCTCAACCACAATCTGATATGACTTGTTTTCCCATGCCATTTGGCCACTTATCATTAGAGATCAAAAGCAACCACATATTTTGTGTAAGAGATTGCTCCTTGTTATAGAATAAAACAGATTTAAAAGTAACAGTGCCTTTGCCAACTTAGATCTAGTCAATCAACATTCCATTAACTGTTATTTCTTCTTACCTGACTTATGAATTCATCAGTCCTGGTTCAATAATTGAACAGAGAATTATCTGTTCAGTTTTGTTTTTTGCCCATGAATGTTTCTTAAATGGGAACATTTCACTTTTTATTAGTTTTTTGAAGCTTTGTGAGCTTGCGGACATAGAGTTTATGACTGTTGTTCTATGATAATAGAGGTGCATTATTTCCATAAAATGATTTATGGTTTTTAGATGGTAAATTACCAGAAGAATTGATGAGTTTGCTGACTTTAAAGTACTTAGGATAATTAATTAATACAGTGAGTTCCTCATCTCAGTTACTGATCACACTTCGTGTGTTAAGATTTTCTTCTTCTCTATCTGAAGCCAAGGAATGTTGTTTGGAAGAAATAATAAAAGAAAAAGAAACTTTAATCAATTCCAGATTCCTTGTTTCCTTTTTAACTCCCTCTTTCTTCTTCTCCTTCAAGTAGCTCCATGAATTTCTTCAACAGGTTTCTTTTAACAACTCAGTGGGAGAAAGTGTCTTCTTTAAAAACAGAAGAGAGGGTTCAGGTGGCTTTGATATCATCAACATGATCACTTTCCCAAACGGATCCTTTCAGAGAGTTAAAGTTGGAAAATTACACCCCAATGCTCCAAAAGGAAAAGAAGTTATCATTGAGAACGCAATTGTTTGGCACCCTGGTTTTAACCAGGTATGAATAGCAATAGCACTTAGACTTGTTTATCATTTCATAATGGTTTATAACACTCCCCAAGTGGTTTACACAGTCAGCATACTGATCTCAACAATCTCGGTCCTCATTTCACTGACCTTGAAAGGATGGAACTTTGAACCTGTGATGATTGGGCAGCAATGGGCACAGTTAGCCTGCAATACTGCATTCTAACCACAGTGCCATCATGGCTCAATCTTGTTCATATATACCCAAGGAATCCATTCCCTCTGTAAAATGTTAACAATGTTATGGGTCATTTACATAATCCAATGCAGATCATTTCCATAGTCTGATTGGGATTGTTTCATATCAATGGCTATATTTATGTCTGTAGGTTCTTCCTGTTTCTCTGTGTAATGACCACTGTTCCCCTGGATCCTGGAAGAAAGGGGCTGAAGGCAGTCAGTTCTGTTGCTATGATTGTGTTCCATGCCCAGAAGGAAAGATTTCTAATCAAACTGGTAGGCTATCAGTTTCACTACATATTTTTCTTCAACATATTGTTATTTCATAAATTAAACATTCATTATATAGACTTCAAAAGAATGGCATGGTGGAGAGTCTGAACTTTCACCTCACATTCAGGAGCCTGTGATCATAGATAGAAGCAGATATTTGACTCTCTGAGAATCATAG
Organism: Bungarus multicinctus; assembly: GCA_023653725.1. Lineage (NCBI taxonomy): Eukaryota > Metazoa > Chordata > Lepidosauria > Squamata > Elapidae > Bungarus > Bungarus multicinctus. Next base: position 141,418,747 of record CM042840.1, on the reverse strand, counting down.
TAATAGTCTGCTGTGAACTCTGGATAGATGCCAGGAAGAGCATTCAGCTGCAATCAGTTGCCCCAACCTGAACTCAAAGCAAAGAATTGCAGGGTTATTAACAGATAGGCAGATAGAGATAAAGAGGTAGGGGTAGAGGTAGGTGTAGAGAGATAGAGATGATAAAGATAGAGATAGAGAGATTATAGAGATAATAAAGAAAGAGATAGAGAGATAGAGATGATAAAGAAAGAGGGAGGGAGAGGGATAGAGAGATAATAGAGATGATAAAGATAGAGTTAGAGATAGAAAGATGACAAAGACAGAGGGAAGGAGGGAGGGTGAGAAAGCAGCAGACATGGAGGAAAGCAGATCTTATCACAGAAACCTTATTTTTTACTAGTAGTGTAACTTGCTTTTGTTCACACTTGCATTCTTCTTTGCACTGATCTTGCCCCTATGTTTTCTCTGATTATGCAGCAATAACAAATATTGCAAATGCTGATGACCATCCATTGTCTTAATGAACTTTGGGTGCTAGGTGGACAGGAATTTTGATAGGTTATGATTAAAAGCAAGTGTTGCGATATTGATTCCTGGATTATGTGTTGGGCCTCAACCTACTAATAAGTCCAGCTAAGCAATACCTGATCTAATAAATTTATGAAGGGGAGATAACAAGTCTATTACAGTTTGTAGAGTAAAGTCAAAATTAAAAAAAAAGACAAGGGCAAAATATTTTATCCTTATCAAGAAAAAAGGTCACTAGGTCTTTTTCTGCCCTCAGTTTTCTATGTTTCTATTTGAATCTATGAGCATGGGCTTAATTGAGAAATTCCTTTATCTCTTCTTTTTGGCTGAATTTAAGTATGATTTGGAAGCAACTGAGCTCCTCCTTTAAACAGAACAGAAATAAGAACACTCAAGTTAAATTTAAACTTAAACTCTAAATAAATGATAGTGTAAAGCTGAAGAAACAACATTCTTCGTCCTGTTAACTAATAAGTCTCAGTTTAGCTGTAATGAATGCAACATTTCTTTTCCATATGATCTACTCTTCTCCAAGTTTTAACTTCCACGAAAACCTGAAAATGTGGGAAAGCAAATTAGTCTTGTGAATGGATCATATATTCAACCATCCAAGGCACGTGGGGTGGATATTTGGAAAACACCCTCTATATTCCTCATATAGAAAACAAAAGATTTCTAAAGTCAGGATAAAATACAGGGATCTGATAATATCTCTTTATTAGAAAAACACATTATAGAAAAGAATAAGAACTGGCATTCACTCATACTATGTTTCTCAAAAATATGAAATGGATAGGTGATAAATTCATTGGCTTTTCTTTCCAGATATGGATGATTGTTTTGAATGTTCACAAGATCATTATCCAAATAAAGAAATGAAAGGATGTATCCTGAAACTGCTGGTCTTTCTAAATTTCAAAGAAACCTTAGGAATTAGTTTGGCCTCAGCAGCTCTTTGTTTCTTCTTCTTGACCTCTTCAATACTTGGAATATTTATTAACCACAGGGATACTCCCATTGTCAAAGCCAATAACCGGTCCCTCACATACACTCTCCTTGTCTCCCTTTTGTTCTGTTTTCTCTCCTCTTTGTTCTTCCTCAGCCAACCTGACAAGGTGACCTGCCTTCTCCGACAATCAACTTTTGGCATCACTTTCTCAGTAGCCATTTCTTGTGTCCTGGCCAAAACCATCACTGTGGTTGTAGCTTTCATGGCCACTAAACCTGGTTCTCAAATGAGGAAATGGGTGGGGAAAAGATTGACTTTTTCTGCTGTTCTTTCCTGTTCTCTTGTCCAAATATGTATTTGTATAATTTGGTTGTCAACATCTCCTCCATTCCCTGAGTTGGACATGCAGAACTCAGAACTCCAAGAAATAATTTTACAGTGCAATGAGGGGTCAGATTCCTTCTTCTACTGTGTTTTGGGCTACATGGGTATCTTGGCCATTGCCAGCTTTATCGTGTCTTTCCTTGCCCGTAAATTACCTGACAGCTTTAATGAAGCCAAGTTCATCACCTTCAGCATGTTGGCCTTTTGCAGCGTATGGATCTCCTTCTTTCCAGCCTTTCTGAGCACCAAAGGCAAAGCAATGGTAGCTGTGGAGGTCTTCTCTATCTTGTCCTCCAGCGCTGCATTACTGGGATGCATATTCCTTCCAAAGTGCTACATCATTGTTTTGCGGCATGACCTCAACCATAGAGAGCAACTCATAAAGAGGAATTAGTACGTCTTGTGTTCCTTCTGGCTATGGAAAATGATTAACAAAAAAAAAAAAAAAGAGAGCCTGCTATTTACAGGAAATTATAGACATCATTATTTCTTTTCTTAAATTTTTTTATAAATTTATTTATTCAACATTTATGAAATTAAAAACATATTTACATTTACAGCGTGGTTTAAGTAGTAGGTACACTTGTCTTTTTCTTTTGATAGCTTGTTACAGATTGCTATATTAACTCCTTCATCATTTTAAACTCTGTATATGCATACATATAGTTTATTTACATTCATTTACACATCACTCTTATTTTTCCAAAATGTTACCAAGTCATCAGGTATCACCTTTTCTTTATCAAGTCATACCAGATATCCCATGTTTTGTAATATTCATTGTCTTGGTTATCTTTTAACAACTTAGTACATCTCAGCACATTCATGTACTTTATTGATTATCGTATTTTCTGAAGGGCTCATAGTTAATTTCCAATTTTGAGCCAAACTTATTCTAGCTGCCGTTATAATATGAAAAATTAAATATTGGTGCTTCCTTTTCATATTTGGTTCTAACATACCTAATAAAAAAAAATCCGGTTTGAATTTTGCTCTCTGTTTTGTGATTTCCTCTATCTATATTCTAATTTTTTGCCAATATTTTCATGCATGGGGGTATGTCCACTACATGTGGAAATATGTTCCCTGATTATAATTACATTTCCAACACTTGGGTGTCGTGTTAGGGAACATTTTGGCTAATCTCGCCAGAGGTAAGTGCCAGCGATGAAACATTTTATATAAGTTTTCTTTGTAAGAGACCGACATTGTTACTCTATAGTCTGCCAAATATGTTCTTATAAGTTGATAATATGGCCCAGATTTTTAGCCTAAATTACCATGCATTCTTTGATGGTTTCCTCCTTCATTTTATAATCTAACAGCGAGTTGTAAATTTTACTGATCTTTTTTTTTTCCTCTTTCCCTTGCCATATTTTATCTAACTCTTGCTGGGTTGTTTAAAAACCAAATTGTTCTTTATCCTTAATATAATGTGCTTGCACTTGCAGATAAGGCCACCATCCTATCTCAATTCCTTGAAATTGTAACTGTTTCCTAGTTTTTAATTTCCCTTTTTTGTTTAGCAAATCTTTATATTTTATCATTTTGGTACAATCCAGAACATTGGGATGTATTACTGCTTCTATTGTTGATAACCATAATGGTACCTTTACATAATTATTCCTTTTTATTTTTTCCCATATGTTTAGCAAAGCATCTCTCACCCAATGTCTTTGAAACTATGAGTGATATTTACTATTCCCGTTCCAGATAAATGCATGCCAGCCAAGTTGTAGGTCAAAGCCCTCTAACGTTAGTATCCTTCTATTTGTCAAATTGATCCAATCTTTCAGCCATGTGGCTATTCTTGTCTGATAATATAATTCAAACTCTGAGAGACCAAAATCTCTTTTCTTTCTAGTATCTTGTAATAATTTGTATTTTATTCTGGCTTTTCTCTTCTGCCAAATAAATTTAGAAATTTGTTTGTTTAAATCTTCAAACAATTTTTCCCCAACTTGACTGGCACCGTCTAGAACAGGAATAGCAACTTTGGTAAGACATTCATTTTTATTATTGCAATCCGCCCTAACAAGGACAGTTTATTTTATTTATTTATTTATTTGATTTGATTTGTCAATCACGTACAAGATAATAGATGTAAGTATAAACAAAGTTATGAATACATGAAATGGGTACATATAAGAAAAATAAATGGTTCATTTGAGCCATCCTTACATCCTGAAGATGTTCAGGGAATGAAACAGAAGACATATCAAAATGATGGAAATAAAAGTGTACATCTAAATATTATCAAAGGACAGGTGTCCATTTTAATAACAGCTTCTTCCTTGTTGGAATCACATAACCTAACTTTGAACTTTACTTTTATAGTATACCTTTATAATATAAAGAACTTGTAGCACACAATTCAACTGCCATGGTTGTACATCTTCATATTCTGATAATTGGCACCTCACCAAATTCCTGTGGTTAGATCGAAGTAAGGGGAGAGCATACAAAGCTTGAGCCAATACATAGACAGCATTATAGATACTATAGCTGTGCCCAGTCTATTGCACCTCAAAAAGTGCCCCAGGAATGTTCTCCAGCCTCTTTTCTCCAGTATCATCATCCAGAAGGGTCACAGGAGGAGATGGCAATGAACAATCAAATACTTGTTCCCAGAAAAGTGTGAAAAAGTCATCTTGTTAAATCCAAGGTGGTTTCATGAGCTTCAGAAATTCCTTGAACCCTGGGATTTCTCTGGAATGAATGGTAAAAAAAATGGCTCCATCAAAGAACTGTTGATCCCATTTTCTTTACATTCCTGTTAATACGTAATCCATCTGTGCAGTCATGATCCACACTTTTCCCAAAGGACTCTGCCCAAGTCCGGGATCAATCCAAAAAATGATACTTGTTACCCATATAATTGACAAAGATTCTCCACCGATGATAAAGGTATTGATCTTTTCAGTAGTTATTTGGTCGTAAATATGTCTGTCTTTCTCGAGCATCTCAAATAATTTATCCCAGTAAGTTAAAAAGGAATTCTTTGTGTACAAGCAGAGCAAATTCCATGCTGGGAAAAGAGGGACTCCATGCTCTGCAGAAAATAATCTCCGTGCCTATTATCAATGGCAAGGAGCCCAACCCATCTCCACCCAAAATGTTGAAGCAATTGGATAATCCCAATATATTGGGTGGACTCATTTGGGACCATGGAGTAATAAAAGGGAATCTCAGCACAGTGAATATCCTGGGGGGTAAAGGAACCATATGTGAGCTAAAAGAAAATAAACACATATTATAATATCAGTATCAACATCAATATTTTTTTTTCTTATTTGTGAAAGATAATCTTTATTGTCATTTTTTTTTCCTGTGAGCACACTGGCACATGTTAAAAATGAAATTCTGTTGCCTGCTCTCAAAAGTGTATACATACATAACAGACATATAGACATGCTATATTCATAGATATGTATATAGCAATAGCACTTAGACTTATATACTGCTTTACAGTGTTTTGCAACCTCTCTAAGCAGTTTACAATGTCAGCATATTGCCCTCAACAGTTTGGATCCTCATTTTACCCACTTTGGAAGAATGGAAGGCTGAGTCAACCTTGAGCCTGGTGAGATTTGAACTGTCAAATTGCAGGGAGCTGGCCGTCAGCACAAGTAGCCTGCAGTACTGCATTCTCACCATATTCTCTAGCATATAAATCCATATAAATATTAACTACAGTCCATCTTGAATACATAGCAGAAAGAGGACGCTTGAGAGTTCAGAATGTTGATATTATATGGAACAAAATTGTGACTAAATCTGGATCTTCTGCTTTAGATGCTATGAAGCCTCCTTTCAGATAGTAACAAGGAAACAGGTCATGAAGGGGATGTCTAGCATCCCACACAATCCTGCAGACTCTGCTCAGGCATTACTTATATGCCCTGTCCTGGATAGAAGGCAGTGAACTTCCAATAATCTTTTTTGCCAACCTCACCACTCTACGCACAGCCTTCCTGTCTGAAGGAGTAATGTTTCCAAATGAGACTGTAATACAATATGACAGGATGCTCTCGATTGTCCCTCTATAGAAAGAGGTAAGGACAGGGGGAGGAAAGTGTCATGCGACACTGAAAATGCAGGCGGTGCTGTGCCCGTTTCATCATGTCTTGCCGTTGAGCAACCAAATATGAAACTAATATAAATAATATAATATAAATTGTTTCAACTTCTACCCTCAAAATGGAACTATAGGGCACTGCAAATCAGAGCATCTAGACATAAGGACAGTTTTTTCCCAAATGCCATCACTCTGCTAAACTAACTCCCACAACACTGTCAAATTACTTAGTAAGACTGTATTACTATTATGCTTCTCATCCTTCCTATTACCTATCTCTTCCCACTTATCACTATAACCATGTTACTTGTATCTTTACAATTTATATTGTTTTATTTATTTTCTTAGTATGTTTTGATTGTGTATTAGTAAACTATGTATGATTTGATTGCTTATAGTAACCTATGACTATCACTAAGTGTTGTACTTTATGATTCTTGATGAATATGTTTTATTTTTTCTTATGTACACTGAGAGCATATGCATCAAAGACAAATTCTATGTGTGTCCAATCACACATTGGCCAATAAAGAATTCTATTCTATGTTGCTCAACAGATTTGATCAGATTGTTGAGCTATGTGGGCATCATTTAGAGACAGTCAGTTTTTGATAACCTTGGTTGAGAAAAAGAAAGGAGGAGAAACTTTTCATGTTTCTATTCTCAAAGATCTTACCTGTGGAATCTTGTAAAACTGTAAAAGGTCAGCGATATAGGAGGAAGTTTCAAAGCCGAGCCCCCCAATGATAGAAATGAGATTTTTCCTGGTGTCACACTTGTAGTTGGGGACAAATTTCTGTGACCTGAACAGGAGATCCAGAGTGGTCCGATAGGTCGTCATTGCATTGTGGTAGCTGTCATGGATATGGAAGCCAAGAGTAATGTTGGACAAGCTTTTTGTATTCTCACTGATTTCCTTCACAGCAAAGACCAAGGCAAGGACATGCTGGTAGAATTTTGTTAGAGCCCTGAAAATTTATGTGTTATCATTAAATACTTCTAAGTTATTGTTCTGAAACCTGACAAAAGTCCTTCACTCCATATCCATGTGGATATGTAATGGCTGATCCATTTCTACTGCCTAGTCTATTAAATAAATCTACCATAATAGAAGAAGCACTTAGATTTATGTACCACTTCATAGTGCTGTACAGCCCACTCTAAGCAGTTTACAGAGTCAGCATTCTTCCCCCAACAATCTGGGTCCTCATTTTACCAACCTCAGAAGGATGGAGGGTTGAGTCAACCTTGAGTTGGTCAGGATTGAAGTCCTGGCAGTGGACAGAGTTAACTTGCAGGACTGCATTCTAACCACTGCCCAACTCTTAAGCACTTCTTGTGATTTCTAGATTTGAAGAATGTGCCAAAGTGTAGCTGATTTTCCCCACACGAAATGTCCCCCTAATGCACATTCCCTGATTTACTACTAATCTAGAGGTTTAAGCAAATGTGAGAAAATGTAGATATTTTTGGCAAGTTCTTTTTTGTAAGTCAATATTTTTGGTGCCAGTCAAAATAATTGGAATTCTAATTATCATTATACCTGGAAGGAAAAAGTGACTGTTATAACTTATTAGTCAATCTTTGTGGATCACTGCATGTTCTTCATGCATAAAACAAAACTAAAGAAACTGACTTCTGATACAGATTTGAGTCAACCAAACCTAATGTGTGACAAAGCCATTGATCCCATAAAGAAGAAAATGCAGGGTTATGGTTTTCCGTGAACAAAACCCATGCTAGTGCTCAACAATCTGGCTTAATGGCTTCTCAATGAAAGGAAACCACACTGAATGAAATAAGAAAGCTAGGAATGAAAAGACATCTGAAGAGAAGGTAAAGAATAATGTTGTGTTAGAGATGAAAATCAGCAATCTGATGAAAAGATACAATTGTGTGATTCAACTGCATTTTCTTTAATATAATCCTCCCTTGTCTACTGTACTGTTTCTTTTCAAACATCCGTAAAGTTCACAAACATTTCATTTTGAGATCTTATAAATATTGATAATTGAATAGATACTCTTACCCCGAGGATGCGGGCCTTCTCATTGGGGGCACCCCCCCTCTGGAACGAATTACCCCCGGAGATGAGGACCATCCCTGATCTCCTGACCTTCCGCCATGCGTTGAAAACTCATTTATTTCAGCAAGCCGGTCTGGCCTAGGGGTTTTTAAATTTTTTAATCTGGTTTTAACTTTCTTAATTCCCTTATTTTTAATCTTTGTAAGGGCCAATGTATTTAATTCTTTTAATTTTTAAATATTGTATATGTGTTTTATATGTGTATTTTATTCTGGCTGTTCATCGCCCCGAGTCCCTTTGGGAGAGGGGGGCAATATATAAATTAAAAAAAAAAGTTTCACACAGTTCCTAACTAATAAAAATGTTCTTTGGTTTTGAGAAAGTAAAATTGCTCTGCTATTGTCATGCTATTGAAGGGATTGGAGCATAAATAGAGTGCATATACAGTGTGTGTCTGATCCTATCTTTGATTTCCTTGCTGAGCTAGGAGATGAGTCAACTGCAGAGATAAAAACTTCTAGCAAACTGCCAACCTTAGCCTAGCAAAGTAACTACTTGAGAAATACAAAATGCATCTATCTGCTTGTAACTAATTTAGAATGTATTCTTTCAAGAAACTTAAAATGTGAGAAACGAAGTTTTGAGCTAAAATGTATTTCTTTCCAATCCATTTAAGTAAGGTTCCTTTGTTTGCATAAGTACTGAGAAAATTTCATGAGCTTTGCTTGATATTGTAGGAAGTTAGCATCCACCCCTCTCCTAGAAAAATTGAAATCGCCTAGGAAATATTAAAAAGGCAGAATATTTCTCCTAAAAAGAATAGTCACTCAAGAAGCAGAAACTCACCTCAGAAACAAAATCTCACCCCCACCTTTGTTAATGGGTGGGCCATTAAGACCTGGGCCAGAATACTTTACATAAGAAGGAACTCCAAATTGGTGGGATTAAGGATGCCCTCAGGAAATGATAGGATTACCCATCTCACCACACGGTCTGGGAAGATTGCATTAGCCAGCATTCAGGTAAAGCCATGTAATCCAGACCAAGCCTACAAAGTTAAGACCCCCGCCCCTGGGAGTCTGACAACCAATTAGAATACAAGCTCCAATTCAAATCCCAACAGAGGGTATAAAACCCAGGCACTCTCAGCACCTCAGCCCTTTTTCCCCTTCTCTTCTCACCTTGAAGCATGTGATCATTCTTCTCTGGAGCTCCAAGCCATGTGGCCCTGTAACCATTAAACCCTCCAAGCAGCCTCCATGTTTCCAGTGTTTTTTTCCCCACTTGGAACTGAACCCAGAAGGATATTTCTTTCAACAATTGGCACTCCAGATGGGACTCCAAGCTAACCTAACCAATGGACCAGGCCCAGGTAAGATTCCCTTGCTAGCAAACAGACCCATTGAGTCTGTGGGTGAGTTTTTCCTGGACCTTGGCCATTTGGAAAAAAGGTTTTAAAGGGGTTTTGAGTGCTCAAAGGCTGCTTGGAAAGAAGGTGAGTACCTCTAAATTTTAATTTTAAAGCATGGAAAAATGTGGGAAATATGTGTATGTTTGCATGTGTGTGAGACAGTCCTTCTCCCAAACACAATTGGATCCTGCTTCCTCTATGCATTTCCTAACTGCAGAAAGATCAAGAGTCTGGAGAGCATGGGGTTTTTGCCAGAGCACAGGAACTTTTGTTAGGGAAGAAGGAAGAGCATGAGTATGAGTGGCTTCACCCTTGGATAGCAGCTGGATCGCATTTCCTTGTTTGGCCTCTAGCCGCCCTCTTGCTTGTTGTTAGCTCTACAGAACCATGATCATCAGGACAAGAAAAGCAGGGGTGGGGGGGTATCAGAGTGTGGGACCTTCTGTATATAAGAGGAAAAGCCAAGCGGGTTATGATTGAAGGGAAGGAAGAAAAATTTGTCATTTTTTGTCCAATGTATCCCAAAAGCAAACCCCAGGATTTTAGGTAATTTCAGTGCAATTTGGACACTAAATTAGGAGCGTCAGTACTTGCCTGCATAAGAGCAGCGAGTGTTCCTCGGATCTGAGCTCTTCCAGATCTTTAAATGTGGGCTAGGAAGAAAAGAATAGAATAGAGAAAAGTGGAGTACTTGTCTGAGGGGGGCAGAGAGTCTCACGGGCTGTTTTTTTGGGGGAAAGGAAAGTAGGTTGCATTGCAGCAACACCCCCAGTCCGAAAACCGTGGTGAAGTGAGAGAGAGAGAGAGAAAAGTCTCTCAGGAATTTTTTTTACTAAAAAGGGGAGTGCGTATATTTTGGGAAATACCTAGTTTTTTTTATATTTTTGTTCTGAGGTTAAAGAAAAGTGTTTGATTCCGTTGCACCAGGAGCAACGACCAAAGTCTCCCTCAGACACCCTTCTTTTTTTTTTTTTCTTGCTCGGCTATTGCTTGTGTCTGAAACTAGTTCGCCTACCTGACTGACCCGACTAAGCCAAAGTGTGAAACCCCACATCTAAGGGGAACATGGGAAGCGGTACTTCGAGGGTCCTGGATGGATCCCCCAGGGAGAGCTGTTGGAGGCTTGGGATGAGCAGCAGATGCTAACCCTAGCCGGCATGAGCAAGAAAAAGGCAAAATGTACAGGTAGAGAATGGGCTTTGTTGAGGGATACAGGAAGACCAATGTGGTAAATAAAGGTACTTAAAAGGGCAATGTATAAACAGAATCACATGGAATTTTTCTTAATTCTTTCTGTCTTTCTTTCTTTGTCTTCTATGCAACCACATGGTTTGTTCCTTAAGATTTATGCCTTCCCCAATTTAACTAAGATATTTATTGTGGGAATGATCACTGTGTGTGTACACTTCAGAGTTTTGTTTTCCTCTCTGTGTCTTGTTTCTGCGTGTGTGCACATGCACATGTGTGTGTCTAAGTCTTTGTGTGTCCTCGAGGTAACTGTTGCAACTGTTAAAAGTGTCTGATCTCTTCAGATATTAATTTTAAATTGTTAAGATTTAAAAACACTGAGAGAAATTGTTTTCTTCCGGACTGGTCTGGCCAACCAAACTGGATGAGGAACAGTCAATTTTCTTTCTTCTCTGTGCTTTTAAGAAAAACCCAAGGTTATTAGTGAACGATTAAGTTCATTTACAAGAAAAAGTTTCATCCTGTGTGTTTAAATGATTTTACCTGTTCATCTTTTTCCTGAAGCTTGTGAATCCAGTTTTTTTTTTCCTTTTCATCTGTTGTGTCTCCATTTTGTTGAAACTGATTTATCTTTTTAGTAACTGCAATACTGATGTGTTATTCTTCATCCTCAAACCATGCCTGCAAGCTATCTACCCCTCCCCCACCAAAATCTCTACTCCTTTTACAATGCCTTTCCTGGTAGAATTACCAGCGAAGGGGGGAGGGGACCCTTCTTCTATGTGTTCCAGGCCTGCCACATGTGGAAGCAGATGCTGCCCCCTAGAGACATTCCATCCATTGGAGCCAGGAATTGGGTTTGGATCCAGCCTCCACTGAAAGTCATTACAGTAAACCAAAGTGGGCAGACCTTCCCAAGCCTGACTGACCACCCATACCACCAGGCCAAGCCTATGCCACCCAGAGACGTGAAGGAAAGGACCCTGAGATGGACCAGTAAAAGACTAAAAGACTTTTTTCAATCCCCAGAAGACAGAAAGATTATGGGGGGAGGGTGGAAATTCATTGTAACTGAAAATTCATTGTAATGTGAAATCCATTGTAATGTTTTCTTTCTTGTATCATTTATATTGTAACCAGTATGATGTACTCATGTAAGGATTGTATTTGAGAATGGCTGGCCCAGCAAATTCTGAACACCTTGTACTTCTGTCTGGTGGGAGGGAAAATTGTCTGCATGTTTGTATTATCTGTATTGTAAAACTAGCTGCATACACAGGCACATACACAGAGACACACCATTTAGAATTAGATAGAGGCTAACCCCTTTCATCTACCTCTACACAAAGCTGCTCCTAGCTTCAATTTTAATTTGTTTTTTTGTTTTGTTTTGTTTTTGTTTGCTGTTCTGAGGCACTAAGGCCCAAGCAGTCACATTACATTGCTAATTCCATGGGGGAGAGGGCATCTCTCTCAGACAATTCCTGAAGAGATAGCAGAAAAGAGATCTCCAAACCCCAAGTCCTGACTGTAACTCACAAATGATGCTGCCCAGTTGCCCAGTAAAGCAGGATATGTTGCACTGATGGTCTCATGAGTAGAAGTCCCAGGGCTCCTTGTGTGTAACTTTAAAAATACTAAATAGCCTGGTTGCACACTGGCTAACCTCAGTTGCACACTGGCTAACCTCACAAACCCTGGAAGCTAAGAGCTAGGCAGGTAGTAACCATAACCTTGGATATGGGCAGCCTGTAATTTAAAGGTTGTCAAGAAAGTAGAGGCTTGTGCTTACAACCTGAGTGTAAGCTCACAAAAAGTACATCAAACATTTGAAAATTATTTGGCATGAAAATTGGATACTGTTTAAAAAAAAAAAGCAGAAGTTTTCCCAGACCTTTATGGTTGGAAGCTTTTGGGAGCCACTGAAGGAATCCTTTTCTGTTGCCTCTTTTTCAATGCCTTTCTTTTGCATCACAGAAAAAAAAATTTTTTTAAAGCACCCATCAAGTCTCCCTGATCTGATCACCTTTTAATCTTTTGTCAGAACTCTCATGTGTTTAAAAAAAAAATAAAAAAAATGAGGGATTGTAGGAAGTTAGCATCCACCCCTCTCCTAGAAAAATTGAAATTGCCTAGGAAATATTAAAAAGGCAGAATATTTCTCCTAAAAAGAATAGTCACTCAAGAAGCAGAAACTCACCTCAGAAGCAAAATCTCACCCCCACCTTTGTTAATGGGTGGGCCATTAAGACCTGGGCCAGAATACTTTACATAAGAAGGAACTCCAAGTTGGTGGGATTAAGGATGCCCTCAGGAAATGATAGGATTACCCATCTCACCACACGGTCTGGGAAGATTGCATTAGCCAGCATTCAGGTAAAGCCATGTAATCCAGACCAAGCCTACAAAGTTAAGACCCCCGCCCCTGGGAGTCTGACAACCAATTAGAATACAAGCTCCAATTCAAATCCCAACAGAGGGTATAAAACCCAGGCACTCTCAGCACCTCAGCCTTTTTTCCCCTTCTCTTCTCACCTTGAAGCATGTGATCATTCTTCTCTGGAGCTCCAGGCTATGTGGCCCTGTAATCATTAAACCCTCCAAGCAGCCTCCATGTTTCCAGTGTTTTTTTCCCCACTTGGAACTGAACCCAGAAGGCTGTTTCTTTCAACAATATGAAATAATGTTTCCATAGCAATGATGGTGTTTGCTAGCTGTGAAATCTATAAAAGTTCAAGAAAAAGTTTTTGTGCGTGCCTGCTTTTCTTTCTCTCTGCCTTGCTATTTAGGGTGGGAGACTGAAAGGTCACCCAGTTTTTGCTTTCTGATCAGAAAATAAAGCTGATTATCAGTAGCCTTGTGTTCAGAGTTTAATTGGATTTATTAGATTCTGAGCTGCACTTGAAAAACCTTACATTTTTCCTGGCGCCCAACCGTGGAGCATTATAGCTTGAAGGCGACTCCTATTGAGTCCCATTTTTGGACAGACGGAGAACCTTCTTGTTATCTTATGTGTATATATATATATATATATATATATATATATATATATCTTTAAATTTTTTAGATTTTTTTTTTCAAAATACACTTTTGAAATTAATACTTAGAAATTATTCAGCTTTCTTCTTCTTTCTTCTTTTCCCTTTCTTCTGCACACCGTCGCATTACTTTCCTCATTTCCTGTTTCCTCAGTCCTCTTTAACTACTTAGTCATTTTCACTTTCAAATTGCACAGTCACAGCTTTGTATCAAAATGGTTTGTATCTCCGTTCAACTACAGTTCTCCATTAATGTTCCAATTGTTCTCTTTACTGTCCCTTTTCTGCTCTACTAGCAATCAATCCAAATCATAGAAATTTGGAGTTTTTATTCACAGAATTTTGACCTTTTCTTCTGCAGAACTCTCTCTCAGCTGTTAAACTGTTCTTTCCTCCTCTCACTTTCATTCCGCTATCCCTTGCCAATTAGCTGCTGTATTCATTCTCTCCAGAGGCTCCCTCTGTCAAAGTCTTTCACAGGGCTCCCTCACCTCTCAAAAACTGTCCCAGTCTTCGTTCTCCTTCTGATGTCTTGCGTTGATCCACTTTCCTGCTTCCCGATCGCAGCTGGCTGTCAAAGCTTCGGACCGCCATAGATGCCAGATTTCTTTCGCACTGGATTCAAAGGGCTTCCCTCGTTGCAGTGGGAGGTTGCTTTCTTCCACTCTGCTCCTAGGCTTCCCCTTCTAATTTGTGTGTCTCTCCAAGCTTCACGATGCCTCTGAAAGCTTCCAAGCACGAAAATTCAGATACAGGATTCCAGAGATCACTCTTCTGCTCCACTCCGCTGTGACCTCACCACCGGAAGTAGAGGACTGGAGAACTCTTCTTGTGAAATATTTCTGGACTTTCTCAACTGTGTTAATATCAGATACGTAAAGTGGGTCCCAGACTGATGAGCTCTTTTCGAGTATGATGAGCTGTATTCGAGTATTACAACGAAGACAGTCTGGCTGGATGACTGACACCAGTCCTGCTAGGAGTTGTGTTAATTCTTGGGTTGAATCAGAAACTAGGAATATGAACGTTGATATCTGCTGGCCATAAGCATGCCACAGTAGGATAACTAATGCCCAATTCGACAGACATCTTATTATGCCATTGTTTATTTTTCAGGATAATAATTGTGCAATTTGGCTTTAGATGCTTCCACAGCCTCTCTCAGCCAGTCTTTGAAAACTTGCAGATTTGCAAACAAACCACAAACCACCATGCAGATCAGAAAGTAGGTTTCAAGGGTTTTTAATGTCAAACAACAAATTTTCCATCCGACAAGAATGGTATCTCAACCAGCCTAGGTTAGCACTGGAAACTTCTGCCTTAAAGTGTTATTTAAAGGTATAAAAACACCCATCTAAATGCTTCTATTGATGCCCCTAATTATTCCCTTAATCAACCCTTATTCCCATCATCCTTTTTACCTAATAAGTACACTATTTCCTTCCCTATCCCCTATCCATCATTCATGCTTCCTATCTCATAGTGAGTAAACAAAGTAAATACACTTCTACCCCCCTCCCCTTGCTTGTTTCTTCAGCACATTTGATTCAAAAGTTGCACTGTTCCCTCTCTCAGTTTGGCTTCAGCAGAATCAACTAATTAACCTCCAACAATCCATCAAATAAAGATAGGAGTTTCCCTACAAGTTACGGACTGAGGATCCCCTCGCACATCATAAATGGACTCAGATCATCTATCATCCCTAACAGAGCCCAACAGCCTCAATGTTGAGAAGAAGACTGGTACTGGGCCTTTGAGCATTGTAACCCTCAAGAGAGTTCCACACAAACTAGCTCAGATCTTTACACAGTTTAGCTAATTCCAACTTTCTCTGGAATTTTCTGACATGGAAATGGAATTGCTTGGAGAACATGAGAATGGTTTAGAAGAGTCACATACATGAAGACATATTTTATTTATATCTCTAGAGTCCCAAGGTACTTTTTCCTACTGCTGAAAATGAGCAACTAGAACTATGATTGTCACTATATAGAATTATATATTTAAAACAATGGGACTAAAATAATAGTGTGTTTTCCTAAAAATATGACCGGGCCTTATATTAATTTTTGCTCCAAAAGATGCATTAAGATTTATTTTCAAGTAATGTCAGCATATACTTCTAATGGGATGAGTTAGAAGGAAGTCTATTTTTCGTATAATGTTCCTAAATTGCAACATTATTAAAATTGTTTAATTAGGTACAGAAGAAATACATTCATTGGTGGATGGAGAATGACCCTTCATGAAACCTTTTTAAAAAACACAATTAAACATGTGTTAAACGTTCAAAATTTTTGTACCTTTTACATTTCAAATATTCTGAGGAAAAAAGGCTTAGGTTGAATAAACTTGGAGAATGTCTGAAAATGTAGCAAATGAGCATTTCATTTGGAATAGGCAATAATGAATTTAAATAATAATCCCAATCCTTCATAAAATGTTGTTTCATAGAAATAAGGATGTCTAAAATAATAATGATTATAATATTATATAATAATACTAAATATAATAATAGCAGATACTCTACTCTTTTTTGTTAATAATTTCCCATGGCCAGAAAGAACACATGATGTGCTAATTCCTCTTTATGAGTTGTTCCCTGTGGTTGAGGTCAGGCCGCAAAACAATGATGTAGCATTTTGGCAAGAATATGCATCCCAGTAACGCAGCGCTGGAGGACAAGATGGAGAAGATTTCCACAGCTACCATGGCTTTTCCTTTAGTGCTCAGGTAGGCTGGAAAGAAGGAGATCCACACACTGCAAAAGGCCAACATGCTGAAGGTGATGAACTTGGCTTCATTAAAGCTGTCAGGTAATTTATGGGCAAGAAAAGCCACAATAAAGCTGGCAATGGCCAAGATACCCATGTAGCCCAAGACACAATAGAAGAAGAAAGATGACCCCTCGTTGCACTGTAAAACCATTTCTTGGAGCTCTGAGTGCATGTCTATCTCAGGGAATGAGGGAGATGTTGACAACCAAAGAATACAAAGACACATTTGTAGGAGAGAGAATGAGAGGACAATAGAAAAAGCCAATCTTTTCCCCACCCACTTCCTCATCTGAGATCCTGGTTTAGTGGCCATGAAAGCCACAACCACAGTGATGGTTTTGGCCAGAACACTAGAAATGGCCACTGAGAAGGTGATGCCAAAAGTTGGTTGCCGGAGAAGGCAGGTCACTTTGTCAGGTTGGCTGAGGAACAACAAAGAGGAGAGAAAGCAGAGCTGAAGAGAGACAAGGAGGGTGTAGGTAAGGGACCGGTTGTTGGCTCTGACAATGGGCGTATCCCTGTGCTTAATAAAAATTCCAAGTACACAAGATGTCAAGAAGAAGAAATAAAGACCTACTGAGGCTAATCCAATTCCTAAGGTTTCTTCAAAGTTTAAAAATATCATTGGTTTCAGGATACATCCTTTCTTTTCGATATTTGGGTAGTGATCTTCTGAACATTGAAAACAGTCATTCATATCTAAAAGAAAAGTCAAAGTATGTTTTTATACATTCCATATTTTTGAAAATAATATTCTTTATGGGTGCCAAACATTATCCCTCTCAAATTTTTCTATTGGTTACCGTATTGGATCATGTTTCTATGTAAGTGCAGTTTTTCCATCATTGTATCAGCTGGGACCTTCATAAAAGAAGTACAATAGGAAGGGCAATTATTCTTTGAAATACAGTCCCTTCTGGCAGTTTCATATTTATTAAAATTTAGACCATCTGACTTTTCCCATTTTTCCAAAACAGGGAAAAGGGATTTGTAGGGGTGGATATTAGAGCTTAGCTCTTATGGGCAAACTTGAATTCAGAATGATAGATTGTGATTCACAGGTACCGAAATGAATATTCACCTTGAAGAACTCACAAAACTATTTGCTATACTAAAGTAGCATATTACAATTGGTTTAGGTGTATCTAATGAGAACATGCTGGGATGTCTAACCTACCCTTTTGATTTGAAATCTTTCCTTCTGGACATGGAACACAGTCATAGCAGCAGAATTGTTTCCCTTCAGTCTCCTTCTTCCAGTATCCAGGGGAGCAATGGTCATTACACAGAGAAATTGGAAGAACCTGATGATAAATATAAAAGACTTTTTCAAAGGGAGATTTAAAAAAATCAATGAACCTTGCAGAATCCAATCTGGGACAGTCACTGGCACCAAAGATTGACCAGTGACTGACTCAGAATAGATTGTTCAACATTATCCTGGGATCCCTCCATTCATGAGTTATTAATTGTTCTCTTTTTGTGGGGAATTAATCCTTCATTTCCTAGAGGAATATTGTATATCACTTAGCTGGATTTATATTACACATTAAAAGTCATTGAAATTAGATTGATGATGAAAAAGGCCTATTTAAAAAAGGCAAGGTGATATTTAATATTCATGAAAATGTAATGGAAATGATGCAACTCTAATGATTTGAAAGGCACTTGCAATCAAATATGAAAACCAGCCTTTTACATTGTAACATCATATTGTCAGTTTCATGAATACTTAATCCTGGGCCACATTTATTCAAAGTATGCCATTTTTTCTTATAAACATATAAATTAGATTTCTAAAGAGGCTTTTCTCAGTATAGTTTAAGACATCAAGGCCTCTAACTGGAATCGTAATGGCTCAAGATACAGTCCACAGCTGAGTCCATACCTGATTAAAAGCTGGGTTCCAGACAATTAAATCTTCATCAATGAATAATTCTTTGCCTTTTGGAGAACTCGGATCTATTATTCCAACTCTAACTCTTTGAAAAGACCGATTGGGAAATGTGATGAGGTTGATGATATCAAATCCACCCATTACTTCCCCATTTTCATTCATGGAAACTTTCTCTCCAGCCGAATTGTTAAAAGAAACACCATATAGAAATGGATGGAGCTATGTAAAAGAGAATAAAGAGAAAGAGTTCAAAGGCTAATAAAGGTAGTCCTCTATTTACAACAGTTTTTTTAGTGGCCATTCAAATAGAATAAAAAAAAATGACTGGTTTTCATATTTATGACCTAGGCTATCTTCAATGGGGAAACTAGGTTCCCTTAACAACTGTGTTACTAACAATATAGTAGTTTCTTGATCTTCCTACCTAACTGGATTTTAAAGCAGAAAATATTAAGACTTCCCACCATAGGTTCTAATGGTAATTCTAAATCAAATTGCTCATTGAAATAAAAGAATTTTCCACTGCAGAGAGAATACCTGCCAAGGCTGCAGGTATGGAAGGTCAGATTTTTCACCCATCATTCGTTTTTTGTTATTGAAACTTGATGTGAGTTGTGCTTGCAAAGCATGAGCCAAAGCATAAACAGCATTGTAGACACTGTAGCTTTGGCCAGTCATTTCCATTTCAAACACAGGCTCAGGAAGATCCTCCAGTTTGTTCTCTTCCAGGCACTGCCTATTGGACATTTCTTGTAATTCTGATTTTGAGAGTGAACAATCAAATGATTGTTCCCAAACATCTTGCAGAAACCCATCTCTGCAGCCTGAATGAGGTTTGATGGTCTGAAGAAATTCCTTGAAACCTGCAACTGCTCTTGAATGAACACTCAAGGAAATAGCCCCATGGAACATCTGGAGATCCCAACTGATTTGAAAGCCTGAGAGCACAAAATCAATCTGTGCAGTCATGATCCACACATTTCTAAATAATGCAGTTGGCTTGTTTTCAGGATCTGCTGCAAAGATAACAGCTCTGATCCAGATAATTGTCACTGATTCTCCGTAGACGAGATATGTAGTGGTGTTGCTATTCCTGATATTAGTGAAAATACTTGACATTATGTGATAAAGTGCTATATAGTATTCTATGTGGATTAGTTTTGGAAGCCTTTGTATGAATGATGAACAAATTCCATTTTGTGAAAGTATGGGCTGCATTTTCTGTAAAAAACGTTCTCCATTATTGTTATCCATAATAAAAATCCCAATCCATGTCCATCTAAAATGATGAAGCAGTTGAATAATCCCAACATATTGATGGTCCTCTTTTGGGACCATGAAATAAAGTGAAGATCGCTTACTGGTCTGAAACTCCTCTTGGGCCAATGAGCCATATATCAGCTGAAAGAAAGCAGAGTAATATTCTGTTGAGTCATTCGCTGAAATCTGATCTTTCTGGGTCTAGTTTTCCTGTAAACAATAGCCAAGGAAGAATTTTTTTCCTCTATTTTGTTTAAAATATTAATATAGTATGGAATTTCTATGAATTATTTCAAACACATTACAATAGTTCATTTAGTTGAACAGGACCAGGGTGTGCTACATTTAGATCTTTCCTCTGGTATGGTATGACACTAGATAATCACTTGTATGATTGGCATTGTAGCTTTAGAAAAGATAATTAGGGTATCTAGAATATCTTAATACAAATCTAAGTCTAATACCTGATTCTCAGTAATTATGTCATAACAACAAGGTACAGAAATTTTCTGCTCATCTCCTCCATACCTTTGGAATTTTGTAGAAACCTGCAACTTCAGCTATATTAGATGATGTATCAGAACCTAAACCTCCAATGATGGCCATGAGATTCTTCTGGCTATCACATTTGTAATTAGGGACAAATTTCTGGGATTTGAAAAGCAGGTCCAGAGTAGTGCGATAGGTCATCTTTGAATTGTAATAACTGTCATAGATGTGGAACCCGAGAGTGATGTTAGGTAGGATCTGGGCGTCTTCATTGATCTTCTTTACAGCAAATGCCAAGGCAAGGATGTGTTGGTAGAATTTGGTCATTACACTGAAAATAGATTGAGCAGACCTTTTCAAAATAATAATTTATAATTTTGCAAATTGTTTTAGGATGGTCAGTTTATAACTGACTACTGGAAAACCTGTTTCTGATTGAAGTATTAATTAATTTTATAATCAGTCCAAATATGCTTTCCACACAATTTATTTCTTTTAATATTTTTCCAGAAAGTTAATCATTATAAGACATACTGTGTTAATTTCTGAAATGTTAACCTCACTGTTCAGTTTAAACTAGAATGCTGTGACTTCTTGTTTTCTCTGTTGATTTAGTTTTCTAGGAACTATAGATTAAGGGTAAGGTTCTTTCTAAACTGAATCTTTTCAGTTCTGAATGAATATTCCATGTGTGCTCATAATTCTTAGTTCCACCAAAGTCAATATCTAAGGTGTGAGTCCACTTTGGCTGCAACAGATAGAAACATTAAAACACCTTTAGTCTAATCTACCATTCCTTACTTCTTTAGTAAAACAGAATGCCAATAGATTTAACTAAGTTCCCATATTTATGTCTATGGAGATTCTCGTCCTCGTCATTGTTGTCCCAATGATGTTTTTCCAAAAGGAAATTGGACTTTTTTAGTTTTTTATTTGAAACTGTTTTGTTTCTCATCCAGGAAACTTCCAGACTGGAACCAGAATTGAGACAGAACAAGAAATTTCTTGGATGAGAAGTGAAATGTTTCAAAGAAAAAAATAAGAACATTCAATTGTTTTTTTGGAAAAGCAATTTTATTTTTGTGTTGTGAAATGTGGCAGAGTTGGATTTTTTTAGCGTTCTTCTTCTTGATAATTTCCTTGCAATGAAATATGCTTTACTTACAAGAGCATTGTTAATGAAACAATCACAAAGATGAAACTATCTTTTCTCGCCACTTGAAAACTTTCAAAGCACAAAGAATTCTTACATTTCCATGAAAAACTCTACATTTTTTAACAAATAGCTGTTAATCATATAAACAATTCTTTGCTATGTGAGTATAAGTTAGATGATTCAAAGGAAAATCTTTACCTTAGTGAATCATAAAGGTTGAGAAAAGGATGTTCATTGAATAGAGTTTGATAGAAATGGTAAATCAAGTGAGACATCACCCCACCGATGACGAGATCCCCAGGTTGATACCACTCATGTGGAATAGGGAAGGCATCATTTGCAGGACAGCTCAAAGGAACTACTTTGTGCATCCAGAATACCGGAGGATTGGTTTTATGGTTCTCTGTGTATGGAAAAAATATCTGAGTCTATCTTCAAGGAGAATCTCTGGCAGATAAAACAGAAGGAAGAGAACTTTTTGGAAATGAATCACACAGAGTCAGCATTACCATTTCTTTCCTCTGTGTGGCTCTTGAAGTATTTATATGGATTGTTTCTCACTTTCTATTCCTTTCTGTGCATAAGGTTTGATATTTTGGCCTGCTAGA
>CM042840.1:141339334-141396476 GCA_023653725.1 Bungarus multicinctus | reverse complement strand
CTCTGCCTAGATGGTACTACTGTTCAAAAATGGTGCCCAGGTGAGGTGGGTCTTAAGAATGTTTTGAAACGTCCTTAAGCAGTGTGATCTTATCCAACCCTTGTCAAAGATTGGTTTGTCCAGCTGCATTTTCAAACCACAACTAGAATGTTCCTTGTTTTTTTTTTTTTTTTTTCCTCTTGCAACGTTTTTGCTTCTCATCCATTTAAAACTAATTTCTGCTATTATAAAACATATTTTATACATTCACCGTACTCTGGCCCCCTTTTTATCTCTACAATTATTCTTGTGTCTACTACCATCTTACACTTTTCAAATCTTTCTTTAACTTCTCCCCTCTCTCTCTGACACATTTGTATAAGGAGAACCATGTGGGCACATGATATCCAACTCAGAAGGTGACTGGTAGCACCTGTACCGTAACAAATTCTCCTAAAAGGTATCAAGTTTCAGAGGTGCAACTGACTTTATCAGATGAAATGAACTGCTGCAGGAATTGATTGGCTCAGCTCTGTGAGAGAGGACGGAAAGTCAGGTGAATTATTTATTGTATTTTTTTTTATTTGGTTTGTCCAATTGCTTTACAAGGTAATAGGTATAGATCAGTAAAAATATAGTTATGAATATATGGATACTATAAGAAAATAAAAAGAAACAATAGGACAAGGGACGTAGCACATCGTGCCTTATGCACGCCCCCTACAGACCTCTTAGGAAAGGGGTGAGGTCCAATAGTAACCGTCTAAGGTTAAAGTTTTTGGGTTTGGGGAAGAAACCACAGAGGTAGAGTATTCCAGACATTGACCACTCTGTGGCTGAAGTCATATTTCCTGCAAATCAGATTTGGTGAGATTAACCTTGAAGTTTGTATCTATTGTTTGCTCTTGTATTGTTATGGGGGAAGATGAAGTATTCATTGATAGTAGGACATTGCAATTATGATTTTATATAGTATACTTAGATCAGACTGAAGGCGGTGTAGTTCTAGATAATAGATATAGAATTTCCAAGTCTGGTGGCATAAGATATTCGCAATGAGTAGAGGAAATATTTCTGGACTTTCTCAACTATACTAATATCAGATTTGTAATGTGGGTTCCAGACTGATGAGCTGTATTCGAGTATTGGTCTAGCAAATGTTTTGTATGCTCTAGTTATTAGTGTATATTACCAGAGAAAAAGCTATGTAAGATTAAGTTAACAACTCTTAACGCCTTTTGGCTTTCTAGTTACAGTGGCTCCAGCACTTAGGTCATTAGAGATGAGTACTCCAAGATCCTTGACAGAGTTTGGATCATCAACAGATCTTGCCTATTCAGTCTGTATTTTATTTTCTGATTTTTTTTGCCATATGTAAGACAGAGCATTTATTTGTTGAGATTTGAAGTTGCCATTTGTTTGACCATTCTGATACATAGTCAAGGTCTTTTGGAAGGTTGTAGTATTGTCTGTGTTGTTGAATAGCTTTACATCATCAGCAAAGAGAACACAGTTGCTCTTAATATGATCACAGAGGTCATTTATGTAGAGTATGAAGAGAGTTGGTCCTAAAACACTGCCTTGGGGGATACCACTGTTGACAGGTACAGAATTTGATAGGACGCTCCCAATTTTGACCATTTGTTTTCTGTTTGACAGGAATGCTTCTATCCAGTTATGCAGGTATCCAGAGATACCATAAGATCTTAGTTTTAGCAGTAGTTTGTCATGTACCACTGAATCAAAGGCTTTACAGAAGTCTATGTAGATTGTGTCTATTGCTTTGCCCTGATCGAGTTAGGGTTATTAGTCCATATATTTTTGCAGTGTAAGACTTGCAGATTACAGGATAGTTTTTTTTTAAACCAAATTGTTTATTAGAGAGTAGGTTGTTTGTCTCTAAGTGTAGGATAATGGATTGGGTTAATAATTGATTCCATGACTTTACAGGTGACGCAGCATAAAGAGGTTGGTCTGTAATTTCAACTAGACTGGAGTCTTCCTTTTTGAAGATGGGGATGATCATGGCTTGTGATCATTGTTTTGGCAAAGAACTGGTCCTGAAATATCTTTTCAAAGATTATGCTTAGAGGTTCGGCTATGGTAGTGGATAGCTTTTTTAAGAAGTAGGCACATATTCCGTCCGGTCCAATAGATAAAGATGGTTTTAGATTACATAGTGCTTTTTCAACATTGCCTTCTGTAAAATTGATATGTATTAGACCATTGTAGTTGTCAGTGTTTCGACTAGGAAATACTGGGCATGATCCATTGCTATTTACAAATACTGAGCCAAAGAATGTGTTAAAGAGGTTTGCTTTGATGATGTCATCATTGCAGTCTTTACCATTAGGTCTTTCAGGGGTGGGATGAACCTTGAGTCTTTTAGTTTGTTATTTACAAAATTGTAGAAAGCACAGGTGGAATTGGTGCATAGAAGGGTTTCCTCTTGTTTAATATGATATTGGTGCATTCAGTCTTTATCTGATGGCATAAATTTTGTATCGGCTTTTGAAGTTGGCAACATGACCAGATTTGTTTTTCTGCCAAAGTGATTTGGAATGACCATAGTTTCCTTTTTTTAAGTTATAATTGGGGATTCCGTCATTGTGAGGATTTTTGTGTGGATGTATGTTGAGACAAAAGTCAATCATGTTGTGGTCACTGTTGGAAAAGGGTTCTTTAATTTATATTCCGTAAATTGAATTCAAACTATTGCAGAAGATGAGATTGGGGCAGTTGTTAAGTCTAGTGTTGTTGGTTACTAGTTGTTCTAGTCCCAGGTTTATTATTGCATTGTAGAAGGTTGTATGTGGGGGTTCAGTTATACATTTGTTAAGGGTCCCGTTAGTATGAGGTAGATTGAAGTCACCAAGAAAGATAAAGTGTGTGGGAAGGATGCTGCCCATGTTAGTAGTGTATTTAGCTTCTTTGCATGTTCAATGTCATAATCAGGGGCTCTGTAACATAGTAAGAATCAAAATGTGATATTTAAGGACACTTCACAGATGATAGTCTCAGGAAGAGTAAGCTCCTGGATAATTGGATGTTTTTTAGATGTAGGGACTTTTTATAGAAGATAGCAACACCAACTCCTCTACGCATTTCATGATCCGATCAGCAAATATGAGAGTCTCTTACTGTGGTAATGGAGTCAGGGAGAGATGTGTTGAGCTATGTTTCACAGACAAATATAATGTCGAATTTAGCCATATTTAGTAAGAGGAGAAATTCAGGTATTTTATTTACAAGACGTCTTGCATTGAGTAGCTTACATTTAAGGCCAGTTGTGGTTGGAATAGAAGTAGTTAGGGGCATGCATGCCTAGTTTTGAGTGATGTTGGATTGGATGGGGTGAGGTTGCATGCGAAATTGTGGGTTGTGTGACTTGCTTTTGATGCAATCAGCATCAAAATGTATAGGCCCTTTTCTCCATTGTTTAGATGGTTTTTGAGTCCTTCATGGAGTTCATGGGAGGAGATTCTTTGCAGTATGGACAAATCTGGTCTTGAGTGAAGTTTTTTATGGGTGGGATTGGATTTTGCAATGGCGTTTATTGTATGAATGAATATACATTTGCTGGACACATTTTTGCAAACAACTCTACAAAATCTTGGGGTCACAGAGCCATCATTGTATTTGTATTCAGGGCCATCTCTGGTTATTTCAATGATATCTTCAGGAGAGATGTTTGTTATATTTGAATTCCTTATGATATCACGAACTTTGGTGATGTCGTCTGATTCTCTGGTGTCTTCAAGATCAAATTAGATGGCATTTGGATGTTTCCAATCACATTCCATGATGTCTCTGATGAGTAAGGGGATATTATTTGTGGAATTATTTGATGGGATAGTAATTGTTTGTGGCTGTGGTTTGCTGGTTAGTTTTGGTTGTAGTTGTGATAGTAGCTGAAGTAGTGGTTGTGGTAGTTGTGGGATTTGATTTTGAGCTGATAGGTAATCGCTTATCTGTGCTGTATTTTTTTCTCAAGAGAGATTAGGCTTGCTTGTATAGTTGTTTCAGAACATGTTGCTAAGATTTCTTCTATTGAGTGAATGAGTGATTCTATGCTTTCAACTCTGTCAGGTGCTGTACTTAGTTTGTTTAGCTTAGGAAACATGATGGATATAGACAAAAGAATGTATCTGATTTTTTAATGATATCAGCTAGGCTTTTGTTTCTGTTTAAGCAGGCAGGGTGGGCTTGATTGTTGCATAGGCGGCATTTGATGTTAATTTTGCTTTCATTGATGATTTCAATACATCTGAAACATGTGCAGGATTCTGGGAGGCAATTGGTAGAGATATTATTCTTTTGTTATTGTTTGGTAGTATGAATATACTGCCAATATAATATAATGTAATGTAATGTAATGTAATGCAATGAAAATGCAATGCAAAGCAATGCAATGCAATGCAATGCAATGCAATGCAATAGAATACAATACAATATGAAGAGGCAAGTTCCATATAAAGCAAGCTATTTTAAAAAAAAAATATCATGAGGAGTTGCACTGTCAAGTCAGTGTTCATTCCTGATAACTGCCTGGACTACTCCATGCAATTTTCTTGGCAGCATTTTCTGAAGTGATTTGTCCTTGCCTTCTTCTTCCTAGAACTGAGCAACAGTAACTGGCACAAGGTCACCCATATCTGACTTCATGCTCCAGGCAGAGCTAGAATTTTTAAACTGCTGGTTTCCAGCCTGATTCCTTAATCTCTACACCTAACAGGCTCTCATCTTTTAATTAACAACTTAATGTTTTTTTTGAAAAAAACTGTTCCATGTTAAAAAATCTCTCTTTTTGAGGATCTCATCCATTTCTTCCAAACAGAACTTTTTCAGTCTTTCCTTTTAGACTTGTGGACTTCAACTCCCAGAATTCCTCCTCCAGTCATGTTAGCTCAGGAATTCTGGAAGTTGAAGTCCAAAGGCTTAAACTTGCCAAGTTGAAGACTCTTGCATTAATCAATGAAATGTTTCATTAATATTTTCATCTGCTTTTGATTTAACCCTCATTTTCTCTCTTTGACCAGTCCATCTCTATGTATATAAAGTGATTTGTGGATGGGATAGAAACAAAGATCAGCTCCCTAGCTTTCTGTATGCATATCTACTGTACTTGGTTTGGGGAATCCCAGGAAAAAGCATACAAAAAAAGTATCTGAAGCAGCTGTAAGAGCAAATCATGGTTGCTTTAAAGCTTCACTAGGAGGATGCTATTCTTATCCTAATTTGTTTCCTAATGTGTGTGTGTGTATGTGTGTGAGTGAGTGAGTGAGCTTGTATTTTATTTTTTTGAATGAAACTAAATATTTCTGAAGCATTTCTTTGAATTAATACCAACCTATCTACTATTTATATTCTCCACATTAATTTCAAAGTTATATAACCTTTCATGAATTCATCTAAGATCTTTCTATTCTTCCCTGTTTTATACTTCTTTTGGGCTATTCCTCCTCTCTTTTTGGCTATTTTTGCAGCTTATCTCCATATTTCCATAAACACCACCTCATTTTGTTTCTATTGATTTTTTGTCAAATTTTAGATTGTTTGTAGCAATTAAAATGGATCCAGAGATTGATAAAAAACAAAATAAAACTGTTATATAGGTTGTAGAATCTGAACATAACTGTCTTTCAGCATAGTGACCAAGTTCTATCAACATGTCTTGGGCTTGGTGTTTGCGGTAAATGAGATCAACCAAAATTCCCAGATCTTGCCCAATGTCACACTTGGTTTCCACATCTATGATAGTTATTACGATGAGAAGATGACTTATCAGACCACCCTGGACCTGCTTTTCAAATTTGATAGATTTGTCCCCAATTATGCATGCAACATCCATAAAAATCTCATGGCCATCATTGGTGGACTTGGCTCTGATATATCCTTCCACATGTCTGACATCTTAACCCTTTATAAAATTCCACAGGTAAGTTCTTCAAATGTATTTTTGTCTCCTCTAGTCTATATTTTGTCTGATTCAAGCTAGCTTCATGCCAAATGAAGAACTAGAACTCATAATCTCCTGGTTTGCAATCCTATGCCTTAACTGACTCTCATGCCACTATAATTCATAATTTCTTTGATTATGAATTAAGATGGGATTTGGTTATGAATTAAGATGGGGTAGATAAGCATTTAACTGATTTTTTGGAACAACATTATAGCTTAGAAAAAAAGGAAGGAAGATTTGACTGACAACAAATGCTTGATTATTCAAAATGAAGCCAAGTTATTGTGGTTTAACGGATCTTGACAATTAAAGAACAGCAAAATAAGGCAGAGTAATGGATTCTAACAGATTCATTTCTTGTTATTCTTTTTGTAGAAATTATTTCATTTTCCCATAGACTAGCATTGTTTACTTAGAATGAAGAAAAGACATTCAAATTATGATCTGAGACTCCATGCTCTAAAAAGGCAGTCACAAAGACTGAAAGATGTTTCTTACAGTAAATATTTGTGTATTTTCTTTTAGCTCACATATGGTTCTTTCTCCTCTGAACAAAACAACCCTGCACAATTTCCTTCCTTTTATCGCATGGTTTCAAATGAATCCCTTCAGTATTCAGGAATTGTCAAATTACTGAAGCATTTTGGATGGACCTGGATTGGACTCATTGTATTGAGAGATGAGAGCGGAGATCATTTCTTGAAGATCTTGGAATCTCTGTTTTTCCAGAATGGAATCTGTTCGGCCTTCATACAAAGAATTCCAAGCCAAGGTCGTTTGCCATCATTAACCCAAATCAACGAAGTATCCTCAAGTACTTATCAATATGTCATGGACAACAGAGCCAACATATTTATTGTGTATGGAGAAATTCTCACAGTTATGTGGCTGAATTTTTTAATGTTTCAGTCTGATTCTTTTCATCAGGAAAATGCACCAATGGGAAAGTTGTGGATTGTGACTGCGCAGATTGATTTCACCATCATGGGCCTTGTAACCAGCTGGGATTCAGAATTATTCCAAGGTACCATATCGTTTGAGGTTCCTTCAAATGAACCACTCGGGTTTCAGACCTATCTTCAGAACCTAAAATGCTGCTCAGAACATGGGGACAATTTCCTAAAGGATTTTTGGGAGCAAGCCTTTCACTGTACGTTTTCAAATTCCAAAGAATCTGTGGAGCACAATAAAATATGCACTGGGGTAGAGAAGTTGGAGGTGCTTCCAGATGCTGTTTTTGAAATGCAGATGACTGGTTATAGCTACAGTATCTTTAATGCTGTCTATCTTTTGGCACATGCTTTACATAGCATGTCTTCATTTAGGTCCCTCCACCAAACATTAGTGAAAAGAAACAGACTTGTACGTCAAAAACCTCAACATTGGCAGGTAATAAGGATCATGGTGGCTCCTGTGGTTAGGATATTGGGTTTATGATTTGCAGCTCACGTTCAAGACCAGAGTGTTCCTTTGTGGTGGGATGAACTCCCATCATTCGCTCCAACTCCTGCTAACCTAGCAATTTGAAAGCGAGTAATCACTAGTGGATAAATATTACCAGTTCTGTAGACAGATTAACATGAAAGGAGACATCTCCAGGGCAACAGTAATATCACCAGCTAATTCTTTTAACCTGGAAGCCTCTTAGGTGCTTCTGATACAAATGGGATGGGGCTAGGTAATTTCTCAAAAACAAAATAACTTTATTATTAGGAACACATTTTTGGTAAGTAAAATAGCCTCCAGATAAGTTGCAATGGAATCATATTTTTTGTTCTTGGCGAATGCATGCCAATTCTTTGTTTATTTCTGTTCTTGAGCCATGGTGGCACAGTGGTTAGAGTGCAGTACTACTGCCAGCTGCCTGCAATTTGGCAGATCAAATCTCACCAGGCTCAAAGTTGACTCAGCCTTCCATCCTTCCAAGGTAGGTAAAATGAGGATCCAAATTGTTGGGGAAAATATTATGCTGACTCTGTAAACTGCTTAGAGAGGGCTGTAAAGCACTTTAAAAATGTATATAAGTCTAAGTGCTGGTGCTACTTGCATTTTATGTATTTTTGTCCTTGTTCAAGAGCACTCAGAAGAGGTGCCATTCAAGATTAACTGAGACAGATTTATCTAGCATATTGCAAATACAAGGACCCACAGTAATTCAAATGTCAACATCCAGTCCACCCAGCCATCTAAGGACAGGGTGGTCCACACTGAAGAAACCAGACCCATGCTGGTGTAAGCTCTTGATGACATCTGGACACAATGTGATAGATATTTTGTCGAAGAGCATCACAGTCACACTGAGGAGTAGAGACAAGACCCCATAACAATGTCCCCAATCTGTCTTGTGGGCATGATATCCACTGTTTATCCATTGCCATGTATTTAGAGAGTCAGGAGTTCTACAAAGATGTCTGGCTGCCAACTGTCATTAACTGCCAATTCTTCAATATAGTCTGGCTGCCAATTGTTGCTAATCACTTGGTTCACACTACTGTGCTATCCAGGGTGCACCACAAGGAGGAGGTGAACTAGCATTACACTGCAACAGAGACAGAAAGAATCCATGAGACTTTCCATTGATGAGGTTGTAATTGACCCAGGAGACCTAGCTTATTCGATTTTGACTGGGTGGGGAAATTGTTTCAAATAAGGATATTCAAAAGGAATGTCAATTTTAACTTAGACTACTGCAAAAGAAAATTGGAACATATTTTTCCCTTAAGCTTTGAATGCCAACATCCTTTTATTTAGTATGTCTACATTGTCACTGTCTCCACCCTCTGGAACCAACTTATTCTTTCAATTTCTAAGGATGCATTAAAAGGGGAATGAGTAAATAAATAAGCTAAACTCTCTCTCATGTTCTCTCCTTTATACCTTTCAGATATTATAATTGGAGTAACTATTTCCAAAATAAATTTTATTTGGTTCAGTCCCAGTCACTGAATTCATCAAATAATTACATTCTTCTTCCCAGAATTAAGGAGTAATTTCCCAATAGTGAGAACAATTAACCAGTGTTACAACTTGCTTTCAGATGTTCATCATTGGAAACTTTCAAAAATAGGCTAGACAACCATTTGCCTGAAATGATATTAGGTCTCCTGCTCGAGCAGGAGGTTGACTAGAAAATCTCCGAGGTCCCTTCCAATTCTATTATTCTATGTTCTGTGTTTTTGAGATTCCAGTAAACCTTAAAAACCTTTAAAACCTGACTCTACTCTCAGCTCTGTGTTTATGGAAGCTCTGTTGTGTTTTTATTAATGTGGTTGTTTTAAGTCTAGGCTTCATTTTGCTTTATGGTTTTAGCTGTGTTATCACATATTGGATTTTGGCAGCCATAATAAATTTTATTAAGTAAATAAATAAGACAAGCCAGCAAGCCAAGGAGAAAACAAAATCTAGGACTTTCCAGCTATGATGAGATACATGACTTCTCAATTAGTTTTGCTTTGGAGACCGAAACAATATGTAAAATCTATGATTGAAATGCTATGTGCATTTCATCTTAGATTGGTGAGGGTTAAGATAAAAACATGTAGCAGTTTGTTGGAAGAAATATCAACTTGGTTCAACTCCAAGCCAGGAAAAAGGCACTGGAGACAAAATGTTGGAAGCTGATTGCAAAGAAGATGATGAAGCAGAACCACATGAGTTCTGGTCCAGCTGACCACATGGATCTGAGAATGTGGAGGTGGGTTATACCTTCTCTGGGCCTTGCACTTGAGCTTCCTATTCCTGTGCAAGAACATGTATTCTATTGATTGTTGTAAGCGTTATATAGGGGTCATAGCTGGCTCTATAAGTTGTCTGAGTTCCCAGGTTTGGTTGAAGTTTGGATTGCTGAGATGATGCAGTGAGTAGGCTTGTGTTCTAAAAGGGTGTTGAGCAATTCCCGTTATGGCTTAATGGCTTTGTCCCGGTTTGGATCTTGAGTGGAGGCTAATCCTATCACTCTGCCTTTGTTCAGACTTTGGTGGAGGGAATAATGGATTACCAAATCTGCATTTCTAAAAGCTGCCCCAGCTCAGTATCTGCTTGGGGACAAGGAGCTGGGACTTTGAGTTTCTGTGTCCCTTAAAAATATATTTCTCTTTCAGGAGAAATATTTTATCCTGCCTTCTTTTTAATATTCCTCAAAATATTTCATTCTAGAAGAGGGTGTTGGCTTCCCACAAGTTGATCAACTAGGTGAACTGTACTTGTGTCAATTTTCCCACTGTGTTATATATGAAGTTTTAGCTGTTCTTTCTTTTTCTCACAGCTTCACTGGTTTCTTCAAGGCATTTCCTTCAACAATTCAGCTGGAGAAAGAGTGACTTTTAATGATAAAATGGAGGTTGCCACTGGGTTTGATATAATGAAGATGGTCATATTCCCAAACAACTCCTTCACGAAAGTGAAATTTGGAAGGATAGCTACCAAGGAAGGGAAGACCTTCAGCTTTTACCAAGATAGAAAGAGCTGGCATAGGCTTTTCAACCAGGTGAACTTTCTCAATTTAAATCCTCTGCTCCATTATCTGAAAAAAGTATTTGATGGATTAGACATTTCTTCTGGCTTTGGAATTGGCCCTATAGGGGTAGCTATATTTTGAAATGAAGAGCAATAGCAGTAGCAATAGCACTTAGCACTTTTATACCTCTTCATAGTGCATCACAGAATTCTCTAAGTTGTCAACCCTGAGGTGAACCTGACTCGGGCCATCTTGGAGGCTTCAGGGTTGCCACACAACAGAGGAAATGGGGAAATAGTTAGATGGGGTTTTGTAGTCAAAGCAATAAAATTTTCCCATGGGAATCAAGGACATTCTCACAGTTAGCTGGCCAGAGGAGGGGGGAGTAACCAAGCAACTGGCCAGCAATTGGATTGGACAGTGTGACCAATAATCTGGGGGGGGAGGGAAACTTTTACTTTTAATTAGGTGAAAGCCACCAGAACTTTTAGAGTTGGCTTTCACCAGTTGTGCCAATATGATGTATCCAATAAAACCATTCTTTGAGGAATTTACCTGCCTTGGAGTTCTGATTTCTATGGATACATTACTTGGAACACTAACATGAACAGTTTACATATTGCCCCCAACAATTTGGGTCCTCAGTTTACCAACCTCGAAAGGATGGAAGGCCTAGTCAACCTTGAGACTGTCAGGATCAATCTCGTCACAGTGGGCAGAGTTAGCCTGCAGTACTGCATTCTAACTACTGCACCACCATGGCTTCTGCTTACCGTATCATTGTATTCAATCATTGTAGAGTCAAGTTAGTCTAAGATTAGACAAATGAAACAAAAATTCAACAAACAAAAGGGACTTTAAATTATTGAGTCCTCCCTTCTCTCTGCTTCACTCCAATTTAAATCCTATATCAGTTTAGCTATTCTGTGCTACTGAGGAAGTGAGGGTGTAGTTTTTAATAAAAACTGTGAGGTAAAAAGGTGCTATGAGACTCCTGCTATCTTTTTACTAAACATGATTTATTAAAACCACCATTAATGACTTAATTTGATGGATAATCTCAGAGAATTCATTTATTCAGAAAACTATTTTGAATAACATCAAGTTTTAGCACAATGGTGGAACCAATGGTCCTCATGTGACATACTCTCAGCATTTAAAGATGTAAGCTAGGAGACAACAGTTAGAATCACTAAGTGTGATTCTGTGAGTGTGGTGCATAATGAAATCTTACTTTAGGATGGATGGTGTTTGGACTATGTGATGTGATGATGGCTAAGGGGGATGGATTTGTAGTTTTGATTTTTTCAAGGAAGCCTGAAACTTTCAGATTTGGGATTCTACAGATATGCCAGTTACTATCCAAATAAAGGTACCTTTGAGATATGTCTGTCTCAGAGTTTTTGATTGGAATGGAGGGTTGCTGGAATGCTGCAATCCAGAGGAATATTGAAAAGTTAGAGACGGGAGCAATAAAAATGATAGAAAGATTTGAGGACATGCCATATGAGGACAGGATGAAG
This sequence comes from Bungarus multicinctus, assembly GCA_023653725.1. NCBI lineage: Eukaryota > Metazoa > Chordata > Lepidosauria > Squamata > Elapidae > Bungarus > Bungarus multicinctus. The sequence continues at coordinate 141,384,556 of CM042840.1, read as the reverse complement.
GAACTTGGGATTTTCTCTTTGAAGAAGAGAAAACTTAAGAGAGAGATGATAACTATGTACAATACATAAAAGGAAGCTACAATAGGGGTATCGAACTCAATTTCATTGAGGGCTGAATCAGGGTTGTGTTTGACCTGGAGAACTGGGGGGCATGGCTAGGGGGACATAGCCAGCTCACGCAGCCTCCCCAAGTTCTGTTTTGCTGGCAGAAAGCTGCAGGAGGCCATCGTAACTGAAAACATAGCCCAAGAGGGTCTTCCTGAGCTTTGTTTTGCTGGCAGAGAGCTGCAAAAGGCGGTCATGGCCAAAAGCAGGGCCCAGAAGGCCCTTCCAAGTTCTGTTTTTGCTGGTAGATGCACTACAAGATGGTCCGTTACGTTTTCTGGCCCGGCCCCATGATCCTTAAGTTTGACATCCCTTAGCTACAGTAAAAATGGTAAAGAACTGTTTTTCATGACCACATAAAGAAGGAGTAGAAATGGCAATACATGGTATTATGTAGTTTCTGTTTAAATACATAGAAAGCTTCTTGATAATAAAATTGGTTCAACAGTGGAACATCTTAGATATAAAGATGGGTTTTCCATCTCTGGAGGCCATTAAAAAAAGGCTGGACTATCTGTTCTCATGGATGGTTTAGTTGGGTTTCCTACACCTTTCAGAAGATTAGACAAATGTTCCTTTCAACTCTATAATTCTATGATTTTATGATACTTTGAATCTATTCTCAACCATGTTAAGTTTTTCACAACAGTTATTTGATATATATTTATTACCTAGATAAACTGTGGAAGAGTCCTAAAAATTGTATTTATGAATCAAGTTGGAGCTGAGGGCTACTATATCTCTATCTCTGAAACATTGCTTGGGAAGCAAGTCCTTGATCTCTCAAATTCTCCCCAACCAGTCTCAGAAATTCTTGCTAATCTATTCATGTTATGTATCCATATGAATCAATATAGACTTTCTTTTTTTAATAGATTATATGATGAAGAAAGCCAGTTTTTCCCTCTTAAATTATTTTCACATTTATGGATAGGTTCTGCCCTTTTCTCTGTGTAGTAATCCTTGCCAGCCTGGATACCAAAAGAAAAAGAAAGAAGGGGAGAAATTCTGTTGCTATGATTGTGCTCCCTGCCCAGAAGGGGAGATTTCACACCAAATAGGTAGGTAATATAGTACAAGAAATATTCCGGCATGCATTAATGCAAGTGAACATATGCAAATATTTAGCTGGCCAGGAGAATTTGAATACATTTCCATGTGTTTTGGAAGGAAGAAACTAATTTCTAGTACAATAATTTTTCAATGGGATCAATAAGAAATCAACAGAAGGATAAAGAAAAATATCTGTGCATGAAAGATAAAAGTTTACCTGCCAGTCATGTCTGACTCTTGGACAAGGTGCTCATGTCTGTTTCTTAGCCAAGGGAGCCAGTGTTCCCTGAAGATGCTTCCGTGGTCATGTGGTCAGCTAAAGCACATGGAATGCTGTTACCTTCCCACCAAAAGTATCTACTCACAGTTGTATGTTTTCTAATTGCTCAGTAGACAGGAACTGGGGCAAGGAATGGGAGTTCATTCTGTCATGTAGCATTGGGTCTCTAACCCATGTTACCAACTCTCCAGCTGGCAGGCTCAGTGTCTTTAACCACTTTATTGTCTCAGAGGTGCTTTTTCAAGAGGCAACTGAACTTTCTTGTTTATCTTTGAAGACGTGTTGCTTCTTATCCAAGAAGCTTCTTCAGTTCAGTGAAACATCTTAAAAGAAAAACAAGAAAGTCCAGTTGCCTCTTGAAAAAAGCACCTTTGGGACAATAATAACTGAAAGGCTGAGAATCTCCATAGAACTTTAACTGCTTTTTGTGTATTATGTATTAATATTGCATATTTATTCATATGTACGTGACTTAATGTTAAGCAATCTTATTACTAATAAGATGAGATTCTTCCAAACTAGTGTCAGTTGCATATAGTAAATATATTTCCATCATGCTACTCTCCTTTGAGTTCAAAACCTTTATTAAAAGAAACAAAAAAAAGAATAAGTCACAAGCAAACAAAATTAAAGTTAGAATAGGAAAAGAGATCTAACTAAATCAGCTTTATATTGATACCATTTATGAAGCCTCCATGCATTATATTGGCAAAGCATCTTTGCATCCACCAGATCCATATACTATTCATTCACTATCTTATCTACTTGAGAAGATCATGCCAGCAATCCCACTAGTCTTCCCTTTCTTCACACTTTCTTCCTGTATTAATTCTGTGATTTGAATCTCTCTCTTTAATCAAATCATGCGAATGTACTTCTTAGCTATGGCTCACTCACTTTCGTATCTAGTCCAGATTAATTCAGTATTTTCTTTGACGTTCACCACATATCCTTCTTATTGTAATTAACTCATTCCCACTGAATGCTGCTTCCTTTTATATTTCTTCTGACCCCACCAACACTCATTTCCATGGGAAAAAATGGACCAAAGCATCAAGGGCAGGACTCCATCGGTATAACAACCAGTTCAGTGATTACGCGCATCTTCCGCATTTAAAAAAGCTCTCATGCTTACCTTCTATTGCAGCCTCTCTGAATAAAACAGCTGAGCCGTGGCAAATCACTCTGCCACATGAATCAGTTGTGCTCTAAGAAAAGGAAATAAAGCACAGGAAAGAACAGGGGCAGGTGGGTGGGCTCACATGCTTGTTGCAGCGAACAGGTTCTCTGCCAGCTGATCTTCAGAGTTAGTGCGAACCGGATGTAACTGGTAGAATCGCACCCTTGTAAAGCATACACTCACCCCTCAGCCATTTTCACGCCTTTGGACAAATCTTATTTTCAATTGGTAACATCCCAGTTTGGGTAATGAAATGTCTACAAGAAAACAACCTAGCTCAGAAAGCAACAAATCCCCCTCAAAATCTTCTTTTCAAAGGAAGAATATATTCCATAAACTCTAAAGGCACCAAATAAGAGTTAATCCTATATTTGCTAAATACAACATTAAGACATAGGATAACACAACAATGTTCAAAGGGGAGGGATTAGGTTGAATAGAATATGGAAATGTTTCTTGGGCCACATATGGTCAATGTTTTAATTTCTTTTTTTCAATGTCCAGATATGGTTGATTGTTCCCCGTGTCCAGAAGATCAATATGCAAGCAAGAAGCAAGATCGATGTGTTTTCAAGACTTTAAACTTTCTGTCTTATAAAGAGCCATTAGGGATGAGTTTAGCCTTGGTTGGGATTAGTCTATTTATAATGACAGCCTTTGTCCTTAGAACTTTTCTTAAGAATCAAGACACTCCAATTGTCAAAGCCAACAACCGGGAACTGACATTTACACTCCTTCTGTCCCTTCTCCTTTGCTTTCTTTCAGCTTTATTGTTTTTCGGAGAGCCTAACAAGACCACTTGCTTTCTTTGCCATATTGCTTTTGGCATTGTTTTTGCGGTGGCCGTTTCCTGTGTATTAGCTAAAACCATCACCGTAGTTGTAGCTTTCATGGCCACCAAACCAGGGTCCAACATGAGGAAATGGTTGGGGAGAAAATTGGCCAGTTCCATTGTTATTTCCTGCACCCTTGTTCAAGCAAGTATTTGTTCTTGGTGGATGGCAACCTCTCCTCCCTTCCCAAATTTGGATATGCATTCTCTCATTAGTGAAATCATAGCAGAATGTAATGTGGGATCTTCTCTCATGTTCTATCTTGTCCTGGGCTACTTAGGATTTCTAGCCATTATTAGTTTTATGGTGGCTTTTTTTGCCAGAAAGTTGCCAGATGCTTTCAATGAAGCCAAGTTTATCACCTTCAGCATGCTGATGTTTTGTAGTGTTTGGTTGACTTTTGTCCCTACCTATCTGAGCACAAAGGGGAAGTATATGGTAGCTGTAGAGATCTTCTCCATCCTAGCATCCAGTGGTGGATTGCTGTCTTGTATCTTTTTCCCCAAATGCTATATTATTCTGTTGAGACCTCAATTAAATAACAAGCAGCAGTTAAGAAAAAGCAATTAAGAAAAAATTATGTGTTTTTTGTGTGATATGCATGTAAGCATGAGTGTATTACAATCGGTGGTGACCAGTGACTAATACAGCAATTTGAAGCTTAGCTGCTTAGCTGCAGCCCCAGTAAGTAAAACAGCTGAAGTATAGAAATCAGCTGTGCCGTGTGACTCAGCTGAGCCAGAAAGAAGGAAACATAGGACAGGATGGGTGGAGGACAGCTGATGGACAGAACTGCCAGTTTGCTAGAACCAGTGTGAACCTGCTGCAGCCTAATAATGGTGGTGACTAATAAAATTCTGCCTAATTTTAAATGCAGTAGAACAAAATTTAGCTACATTCATGGAGATTGAATCATGCTGATATGGTAACAAGTGTATTCTCTTTTACCAGGTAAGGAAGTATAAAGGGGATCCTTGAGCCCTTATAGAGGGTACTATATAGCAGAATGTCAACTTAAGTTCAAGAATCACTTTTCATGCATGTCTCTCTTTTTTAAATAAATCTCATTCTTAAAATATAATTGGTCTTTTTATTATATCATCATCATTATATCCATCACTTTCGTTGCTATGTAAAGCCCTTTGAACTCAGGCTGACATTATATGAATAACCATTGAAGATGTAATAAGACATTTTAAAGCAGGGGTATCAAACTCAAGGCCCACGGACCAGATCCATCTCACGGGGTGCTTAGACCTGGCCTGTGGGGCTGCCCTGGAAATAGTGAAATACCAGCCCATGATGCCTCTACTAGCAAAAATGGAGCTGGCAAGAGCTACCCTCCAAATTCTGTTTTTGCTGGCAGAAGGTTGCAGGAGAAATTCGGGAGCCCATTTTTCGCTAGCAGAGCACTCAGGCTACCACAGGCTGTTCCCTACATGAATGATGTCAAGCTGGCCATGCCCATCCCAGCCTTACCCAGTTTATGTATTTTCCCCGATATAGCCTCTGGTTACTTTAACCAGAAACAACCTCTGATTAGAACTGTTGAAAATTACCTACATGATTTGCTGCTATTATATTCCAAAACTACTGTGTAATTAAAACACCTTCAAGTGTATAGTCTATCATATCTCAAGACTTAAAATGGACATCTAACATCAAAAACATCATCAAAAAAGCACATCAAAGAAAGTTCTTTCTGCACCAACTCAGGAAGCTCAAACTGCCCAAAAGAGCTGCTGGTTCAATTCTACAGAGGAATTATTGAGTCTGTAATCTGTACCTCTATAATGGTCTGGTTTGGCTCTACAACCCAACAACACAGAAAAAGACTTCAACCGATAATTAGAACAGCAGAAAAAACGATTGCTACCAACCTGCCTTCCGTTGAGGACTTGTATACTGCATGAATCAAAAAGAGGCTGTGAAAATATTTACAGACCCCTCACATCCTGGACATAAACTGTTTCAACTCTTACCCTCAAAATGATGCTACAGAGCACTGCACACAAGAACAACTAGACACAAGGACAGTTCTTTCCCGAATGCCATCACTGTGCTAAACAACTAATTCCCACAACACTGTCAACTTATTTACTAAGACTGTATTATTATTATTCTTCTCAACCTTTCTGTAACCTACCTCTTCTCACTTATGAATATAACTGTGTTGCTTGTATCTTTACAATTTATATTTTTTTATTTGTTTCCTCATATAATTTGATTGCTTATAAGTAACCTATGATTATCACTAAGTGTTGTATCTTTCCTTTATGTACACTGAGAGTATTCATATCTAACTTTTCTGATCAGGCAATTTAGTGAGCTCTTTCTGCTTTTTAAGAAAATATCTTCTCTGTGACTATATTGCAAAAATTTTCATCCTGTGTTCTATTGAAGCGCATATTCTAGTATATAACAAATTAGATTCTTCAAAATGCAAACCATGGTCAAATTTCAAACCAATGCACACAGGCTAAATGAATTCAGAGGGAAACAATTTGGGATTTGATTCCTGGATTGTTTAAAGATAGTATGTGTTCTGTCTCTAGCGCAAAGTGTGCAGATACAGATTGATAACTCAACAAAGCTTCCATAACAAAGTTCATTTACTGGTACATCAGGTATCCTCATGACTCACATTTGTGACGAAGTTCCTCTTTCAATGACCAATCCTTTGTATGTCTGCCTTGTACATGGAAAATGCTTATCTCCTAACCCATCTCGTAGATGTTATCAGTACTTAAGTGCAGGTAAGAATTGGGACAGCTCACAATTCCTAAGTAACTAACCCATTCCCATAGACTGGCTGGGCCAGCACAGTATGGGAACCTTAGACTGACAAATCCATGTGTAGATTGAAGTCATAAAAAGAATGTTGATTACATTAGGACACAGGTTAAATAACTCCCAGCAAAATTAACAGAATAAGTGAATTGGAAGGGACCTGGAAGATCTTCTAGTCAACCCCCTGCTCAAACAGGAAACCCTCTATATAATTTCAGATAAATGATTTTATGTCATTTGATGTCAAAAGATTTAGGCACCCCTGGTCAGATTGTAGGTTACAATGAGTCCTTTAATCAACAGAAAGGATGTAACTTATATTTGAGATGCAGTTAAGGATTATAACTTTAATCCAATGTAACTGTATTTTTATTAGGTACAAATGGAACTTGCATATGAATGGATCTAATAAAAAATTGAATCCTGATCATAACAAATGGCTTTCTTTTCCATTGTTCTGCAGCCTTGATCAGGGATTAAATTAACCCAAAATAAATACTAAGTTGGTAGCATATAATCAAAACTACCATGTTTTCCCAAAAATAAGACCCTGTTTTATTTTTTTTTGTCACCAAAAAGGCACTAGGTCTTATTTTCAGGGGATGTCATCCACTGACAAACCTCATTTGTTCATGTTACCCCTGGCCTCCTTTTCACTGTCAGAGACCTTCAGGAATTTCTGTGGCCAGCAAGGCTTTCCTGAAGGCCTCTGCAGCCAATAACAGAGCTCCAGATTGATCTGGGACTTTGTTATCAGCTACAGAGGACTTCAGGAAAGCCTTGCCAGCCTTGCCAGCTGCAGAAGAAATGGGCTGGTAAGGCAGGTATCAGGGTGTGCGAGCCTGGCTACAACTGTCCAAAGGTAAGTAGTACGGAAGCTCCACCACCCCCATCCCCACTCTAGCTCATATTTTATTTGTGCACTCTGGAGTGAGCGAGATCTGAATTAGGGCTTATATTGAGTGCACAGTAAAAGTCAAGCTAGGACTTACTTTTAGGGTAGGTCGTATTTTCAGGGAAACAGGGTAAGTATAGCTCCAGTCCTGAAAACACTGTACAAGGAACTGAAGTCTTGATTCCTCCTGTGGGATTGAACATTTATGCAAGTATGTTCTGAATCAGAAACCGTAAATGCAGAAGAGGACAGAATTATGTATCTACAAATCTTTCAAAATCTCCAAAGAAAGAAAAATTCAAAGCAAGCTGTAATGTGTTCTGTGACTGCATGGTCTATCTTCTAATCCAAAAAAGGAAACACTACTCTTTGCCGGGCTATATTGGGTTTTTTACAATTTAGGCTTAGCTAAGACATAAAACAATACAAATAAATATTTAGGGAGCTGTGTATGCGTGTGGTTCAATACTATTAGATTTTACTTATGATTTTATAATCAAGGATGAAAGAAACAAGAGATTATTCATAGAATAGAATGCCAAAAGTTGAATGTAGGCCATGTCACCAGAATTTTCTTCAGTGGTCAATTCTTAACATGCCAATGATTTGATAGCTTTGCAGACTTTCTTTTCTTGGCTGCCAAAGCAATTATCAGGAGTCTTCCCTAACAGCAAAGTTGAAAAGCATCAATACTCTTCTTTAAAATAGCAGTTTGGCTTCTGTAATATCACAGGAAACATCAGAGCAAGCATGATTTGGATCTGGAAGTTTTATTTAGTTTTCAAAGGATTTTCAAATCAAGACCAGCTAATATGCAACAGATAGTTGACATCTGACCATTTCATCAAACATGGATTCCTGGTCAATTAATAAAATTCAATCTTTATCCTGATTTCTAGAATTAGAACAATGTTGTAGCTTCAAACTTCCCAATTCTATTTCTCCACTATTTTCAAAACAGATTAAGCACCTGTCACTTATTATGTTACTCCAAAGAAAGAAAGTTGTTGATCACACATATTAAAAAAACATTACCAGGTAGTTAATGTTTCCATGGCAATTATGTCCCTTATGAATGACTGCAATCATTCTATTATTCTAGCAGGCCAAAATATCAAACCTTATGCACAGAAAGGTATAGAAACTGAGAAACAATCCATATAAATACTTCAAGATCCACATGGAGGAAGGATGTGGTAATGCTGACTCTGTGTGCTTCATTTCCAAAAAGTTCTCTTCCTTCTGTTCTATCTGCCAGAGATTCTCCTTGAAGATAGACTTAGACATTTTCTCCATTCCCATAGCACCATAAAATTGATCCTCCTGGTATTCTGGATGCACAAAGCAATTCCTTTGAGCTGTCCTGCAAGTGATGCCTTCCCTGTTCCACATGAGTGGTATCAACCTGGGGACCTCATCATTGGTGGGGTGATGTCTCACTTGATTTACCATTTCTATCAAACTCTATTCAAGCAACATCCTTTTCTCAACCTTTATGATTCACCAATGTAAAGATTTTCCTTTGAATCATCTGACCATACATACATACCAAAGAATCAATTATATGACTGTTTGTAGAGAAAATGTAGAATTTTTCATGTAAATGTAAGAATCCTTTGTGTTTTGAAAGTTTTCTAGTGGTGAGAGAAGAGGGAACTATCTTTGTGTTTGTTTCATTAACAATGTTAATTTTAAAGTATATTTCATTGCATGGAAATTATCAAAAAGAAGAATGCAAAAAAAAAAAGCTCTTCCACATTTCACAACACAAAAATATAGGTGCTTCTCCAATAAAAACAACTGAATGTTCTTAGTTTTTTCTTTGAAACATTTCACTTTTCATCCAAGAAATTTCTTGTTCTGTCTCAATTCTGGTTCAAGGCTGGAGATTTCTTGGATGAGAAGTGAAATGTTTTAAATAAAAAACTAAGAAACTCCAACTGCCTTTTGGAAAAACATCTTTGGGACAACCATGACCAGGATGACTGAGAATTAATTGATACTTCAGTCAGAAACAGATTTTCCAGTAGTCAGTTATATAGTGACCATCCTAAAACAATTTGCAAAATTATAAATTATTATTATTATTATTTTGAAAAGGTGTGCTCAATCTATTTTCAGTGTAATAACCAAATTCTACCAACACATCCTTGCTTTGGCCTTTGCTGTAAAGAAGATCAATGAAGACACCCAGATCTTACCTAACATCACTCTCGGGTTCCACATCTATGATAGTTATTATAATTCAAAGATGACGTATCGGACCACTCTGGACCTGCTTTTCAAATCCCAGGAATTTGTCCCTAACTACAAATGTGATAGCCAGAAGAATCTCATGGCCATCATTGGAGGCTTAGGTTCTGATACATCATTTAATATAGCTGAACTTGTAGGTTTCTACAAAATTCCACAGGTATGGAGGAGATGAGCAGAAAATTTCTGTACCTTATTGTTATGATATAATTACTGAGAATCAGGTATTAGACTTACATTTGTATTAAGACATTCTAGATATTTTAATAATCATTTCTGAAGGTACAATGCCAATCATACAAGTAATTCTCTAGAGTCATTCCATATCAGAGAGAAGATTTGAATGTAGCACACCTATTCACTAAATGAACTATTGTAATTTGTTTAAAATATTTCATAGAAATTCCATACTATATTAATATATTAAACAAAATAGAGGAAAAAAACTCTTCCACGGTTATTGTTTACAGGAAAACTAGACCCAGAAAGATCAGATTTGAACAAACAATTCAACAGAATATTACTCTGCTTTCTTTTAGCTGACATATGGCTCATTAGCCCAAGAGGAGTTTCAGACCAGTAAGCGATCGTCACTTTATTTCATGGTCCCAAAAGAGGATCATCAATATGTTGGGATTATTCAATTGCTTCATCATTTTAGATGGACATGGATTGGGATTTTTATTATGGATAACAATAATGGAGAACGTTTTTTACAGAAAATGCAGCCCATACTTTCACAAAATGGAATCTGTTCATCGTTCATACAAAGGCTTTCACCACTAATCCACTTAGAACACTATGCAGAAGTTTATTATGTAATCTCAAGTATTTTCACTAATATGAGAAATAGCAACACCACCACATTTCTCATCTATGGAGAATCGGTGACTATTACAGGGCTCAGAGCTATCATGTTTGCAGCAGATCCTGAAAACAAGCAAACTGCATTATTAAGAAATGTGTGGATCATGACTGCACAGATTGATTTTGTGCTCTCAGGCTTCCAAATCAGTTGGGATCTCCAGATGTTCCATGGGGCTATTTCCTTCAGTGTTCATTCAAGAGCAGTTGTAGGTTTCAAGGAATTTCTTCAGACCATCAACCCTCATTCAGGCTGCAGAGATGGGTTTCTGCAAGATGTTTGGGAACAATCATTTGATTGTTCACTCTCAAAATCAGAATTACAAGAAATGTCCAATAGGCAGTGCCTGGAAGAGAACAAACTGGAGGATCTTCCTGAGCCTGTGTTTGAAATGGAAATGACTGGCCAAAGCTACAGTGTCTACAATGCTGTTTATGCTGTGGCTCATGCTTTGCAAGCACAACTCACATCAAATTTCAATAAGAAAAAACGAATGATGGGTAAAAAATCTGACCTTCCATACCTGCAGCCTTGGCAGGTATTCTCTCTGCAGTGGAAAATTCTTTTATTTATTTATTTATTTATTTATTTATTTATTTATTTATTTATTTATTTTAACATTTATATACCGCCCTTCTCCTGAAGGACTCAGGGCGGTGCACAGCCAGATCTACCCCAACAAATGAATACAAAAATTAAAATGAGATTAAATAATTTGGGCTGTTAAATTAAAAGTCAACCCTCCCCACTGATATATTAAAAACCCCAAATTTAAAATCCAAATTAAAAGAGGAGACGGATTAAAATCTCATATCAGCCCAAGCCAGCCTGCTCGAAGAGCCAGGTTTTTAACACACGCCTGAAGGTTCTCAGGTCCGTGCTGGTACGTATCTCTGGTGGCAGACTATTCCAGAGGGCAGGGGCCCCCACAGAGAAGGCCCTATTCCTGGGGGCCGCCAGACGACACATAGAGGCCGACGGCACCCGGAGAAGGCCCTCCCTGTGGGAACGCACAGATCTGTTGGAGATCACCGGCATAACGTGGTCCTGCAGGTAGCCTGGCCCAATGCCATGGATCGTTTTAAAGGTCAAAACTAGAACCTTAAAGCGAACCCGGAAAGCCACCAGCAACCAATGCAGCTCGTGCAGGAGAGGCGTCACATGGGAGCTTCGTGACGCCCCCATAATCACCTGCGCGGCCGCATTTTGCACCAGTTGGAGTCTCCGGGTGCTCCCCACAGGGAGCCCCATGTAGAGAGCATTACAGTAATCCAGGCGAGAGGTGACAAGGACATGAGTGACCGTGCGCAGGGCGTCCCGATCCAGGAAGGGCCGCAACTGGTAAATCAGGCGAACCTGATAAAACGCCCCCCTGGAGACGGCCGCAATATGGTGTTCTAAAGACAGCCATGCATCCAGGAGGACACCCAGATTGCGAGCCCTCCCTGTAGGGGGCAAAATCTCTCCCCCAATAGCCAGCGAAGGTGTCAGCTGGCTATATCGGGGTGCCGGGAACCACAGCCACTCAGTCTTGGATGGGTTGAGTTGGAGCCTTTTCCTGCCCATCCAATTCCGCATGGCCTCCAGGCACCGGGTGTCAGCTGGTGCTCCCTTCAATATCCAAGAAAGAAATACTTAGACTCCATTTTGTTAGAGTAAATATATCTTTTACTGGAAATCAAAGTGGTAGCAACAAAAGAATTCTGAATCTGAAGAAATGAGCGCGAAAAGCACATATACAAAGTGATGGCAACGTTCCCACCCCAAACACTCCATATTGCTCCTCCAATGAGAGATAATGCATAGCATCACGTTCCCACCCCCAACAGTCCATATTGCTCCTCCAATGAGAGATAATGCATAGCATCATGTGGGCATCTTCAGGTGGTGATGAGGCCTCTGTCCGTTGACCTTGGCATAGTTTGATAAGGAGTCGCAGTTGCGCATAGCAAGGAATAGGAAAGCAAGGAATAGAAACTTAAGTAAAACTCCCCCTCCCCTAGATATACAGTTTCGTTTCCTACACACTCCAGCACGCTTCCCAAATATATGATAGCCCATTCCCCCCTTCCATTACTTATGGCAGCCGAAAGATGCAAAGCAGAGAAAAGGAAATAAAGGAAGAAATCTTGAAGGATGACATTCGGCCCTCCTGCAAAAAGACGTTAGTCCTAGAAAATATAAGGATAAAAGACAAGATATTACAAACAAATAACAACAGCATTATTGTTCAGGGCTTATCAGGATACATGGTGCGAAACGCCTGCACCAGCCGGGGGGCTCTAACATCTCTCTCGTCTACCCATTCAGACTGGGAAGAAGGAAAATGTTTCCACGCAACCAAATATTGAATTCGACCCCTCCTCTTCCTAGAATCCAAAATTTCTTTAACTTCAAAATGTTGTTCACCTTCAATGAGCAATGGTACAGGGGGGGCTACTTGAGTAGGCCTCAGATCAGATGTACGTTCAGGTTTTAACAAACTAACATGGAAAACAGGATGGATCCGACGGAGGGTTTTCGGCAGTGTCAATTGAACTGCCACAGGATTCACAACTCGTTCAACCGGAAGAGGTCCCACATACTTAGGTCCAAGCTTTTTCGATTTCTGTGTGGTCTGCAAAAATTTGGTAGATAGAAACACTTTATCACCAACTTGATATGGTTCCTGTGGACGTCTCTTTTTATCTGCAAATTTTTTATGAGCTTGATGAGCATCATCCAAGGCCTTGCGGGCAACTGGCCAAGTCATCTGGAGATGCCTTATCCACTCATCCAATGAGGGAATATTGGTTTTCTCTTGCGGAAGCTCGGGTATGGGTACAAAGTCTTGTCCCGAGGCCACTTTAAATGGAGTGAATCCGGTGCTGCTATGTACCGAATTGTTGTATGCCACCTCAGCAAAAGGCAGTAAGTCAGTCCAATCATCCTGTTGATAATTAATGTAACATCTCAGATACTGTTCCAGTACCGAGATAGTTCTCTCGCAGGCCCCATTGGTTTGTGGATGATGGGCGGAGCTTAACCCCTGGGCGGAGCCTAGTAACTTCAGGAACTCTTTCCAGAAATTCGAGGTGAATTGGACACCCCTATCAGAGATTATGCGTTCGGGGACTCCATGTAGCCTGTAGATATGCATAATAAACAGCTTAGCTAACGTCTTCGCTGACGGGATCTTCGCGCAGGGTATAAAGTGTACCTGTTTGGAAAACAGATCTGTTACTACCCAAATGACTGTATTTCCTCCACTGTCAGGTAATTCCACAATAAAATCCATGGAGATTTCCTTCCATGGAGCCGTTGGTCTAGCCACGTTCTGCAATAAGCCCGCTGGTTTACCAGGCGGTCTCTTAGCCGAAGCACAAATAGGGCAACTAGCGACATAGGTCTCAATGTCCTTTTTCAACGTGGGCCACCAAAATTGCCTTTTGACCAAGTGTAGGGTCTTCACGAACCCAAAATGTCCAGCAGGTTTAGAATCATGAGCTTGATGTAAAATTTCGTGCCTTAGTTTTCCCGGTACATATAATTTGGCCCCCACCCAGGCCAACCCATCTCTGATAGTACAGTCGTTCGAGTGGGTTAGGAACCAATCATCAAGTTTTAGAGCTTCTTTCAATTGTGCCGATAAATCGGTTGACAATTCAACCTCTTTTTTCTTCTGAGCTCTGGTAACCATTGGAGCTGCCAACTGTTCGGTTGGGATGATAGGTCTTATCACTTCCTGGTGGGCACTATTATACTGAGGTAATCTGGACAAAGCATCTGCCATGAAGTTCCTTCCCCCGGGAATGTACTTCAAAGAAAAATTAAACCGCTTAAAATGTTGCGCCCAGCGACCTTGCTTGGGAGACAGTTTCCGAGGCGTTTTCAGAGCTTTCAGATTTTTGTGATCGGTCCAGACCTCAAAAGGGTGTTTGGCTCCTTCTAGGAAATGCCTCCACATTAACAATGCCCATCGAACTGCAAAAGCTTCTTTTTCCCAGATGGCCCATCTTCTCTCGGTTTCAGTTAGTTTACGGGAGGTATAAGCGCATGGTTGCAGGTATCCCTTTTCATTTACCTGAAGTAGCACCGCTCCAACGGCTACGTCACTTGCATCAGCTTGGATTACAAACGGAACGTCCATGTCTGGGTGCTTAAGTACGGGTTCAGCAGCAAACAGACGTTTCAGTTTCTCAAAAGCAGCTTGACATTCCATGGACCACTCCAATGGTGTACTGGGCTTCGGTTTCACCTCTCCTTTGGTCTTAAGGAGATTTGTGATAGGCATCGCGATCTTCGCAAACGCAGGAATAAATTGACGGTAAAAATTTGCAAATCCCAAGAAACTTTGCAGTTGTTTCCTGGTACGGGGAGGGGCCCATTCCAAAACCGCCTGCACCTTCCCCGGGTCCATTTCTATGCCGTCGTGCGATATGCGATAGCCCAAATAGTCAATTTTCTCCTGGTGAAATTCACACTTTGACAGCTTGGCATACAACTGGGCCGCTCGAAGTTTCTCCAGGACTGACCGCACTAGTTTCACATGCTCATCACGAGTCTCTGTGTAGATAAGAATGTCATCAAGATAGACTAACACCCCTTTGTACAAATGCTCATGCAACACTTGGTTTATCATTTGCATGAATACCGCAGGCGCCCCCTGTAGGCCAAACGGCAGGACGTTGAATTGAAAACACCCCATCGGACAGTTGAAAGCAGTCTTCCATTCATCCCCTTCTTTGATTCGGATTCGGTAATATGCTTCTCTCAAGTCGAGTTTTGAGAAAATCTTTCCTTTAGCGAGGTGGGCCAGCATGTCCTTCATCAGGGGGAGGGGGTACACGTTCTCCACCGAAATGGCGTTCAGGTTGCGGTAGTCCACCACCAAGCGTAAGGAACCATCTTTCTTCTCCCGAAACAACACTGGAGCCGCCACCCGGGGCCTAGCAGGTTGGATGAAACCACGTTCTAAATTTTTTTCAATGAATAACCGCAACTCCCCTAATTCCCGTGGGGTCATTGAATACAGCTTCGGTTTTGGGAGTTTCACTCCTGGCAAAAATTCGATACTGCAATCCGTTGAGCGGTGAGGGGGGAGCTCATCCGAGGCCTTCTCACTGAACACCTCCTTTAAGTCCCAGTATTCCTCTGGAATTTTCTCCTCCCCTTCCAGAGTCTCGGTGCCAGTGGAAGCCAATTCTGTGGGAGCTTTGGGTCTCAACTTGGATTTCCCTTCCTTTTCCGGGGGTTGGTCTGTGCGTATGCGTAGTGACCCCCTCCTCCAATTAACATGGGGGTTCCATTTCCGGAGCCAAGGCAGACCCAGTATTAAGGGGCGCTCCATCCCAGGAGCCACAATAAAACACAAAGTCTCTTTATGGTTCCCCATTGTCATCTCCACTGGCTCCGTTATAAAATGAGCAGGTCCACCCCCGGCTACCGATCCATCCAGTTGGCAAAAAGCTATGGGCGTTTTCAGAGTCTTTAGCCTTAAGCCCAGCTTCTCTACCATCTTTGCACTGATTACGCACCTTGTGCACCCAGAGTCTAACAAAGCCAACATGTCCCCTTCAGCCCCCGACGTGGATACCCTTAATCTCACTGGAATGGTCATGGGGCCCTGGTTCGGACTTACCAGTGCGTCGTCTTCCAGTTCGGATTCACTCCCTTCAGAAGAGGTTGGAGTTCCCAACCCCCCGCTTTTTAGAGGGGTGACCTCTACAACCTCCTCCGCCTTTAGCGCCAATCCACGGGGCGTGGCTGGAGGCCTCTCAGACCTTCTCCCTCCTCCTGGGGCTCCTTTTGGTTCCAGCTTGGCACGGCAATCTGCAGCCCAGTGGCCCTCTTTCCCACATCGGAAACATGCTCTGGTCCTGGGTTTTGCCGCTGGTCTTCCCTTCAGGGGTTTTAAGGTTTCTTGAGGCCTGGTGGGGGGGGGATTCCTCAAGACAAAACCCCCCCGGCGTCTGTTTCGGGTTAGGTCAATCTCCACCTCTGCTGCCAGCACGTACCACTGCTGCAGCTCACCAGGGTCTCTTCTGGCCACACAGCATTGATAAATATCTTCATTTAGTCCATCCTTAAAAGCCTCTATCAGGGCTCCCTGGGACCAGCCACAGATATGGCACGCCAGCTCCCTAAACTCCTGGGTGTAATCGGCTACTGACCTTCGCCCCTGATTTATGGTTTTCATCCTGATTCTAGCCTTGCGTTCAGCTAGGGGATCTTCAAATCTAGTGCGCAGTGCTGTCATGAACTGGTCATAATTTAGCAGCTGAGGGGCATTATCATTATGCAAAGTCACCATCCACTTTGCAGCCGTTCCCTCCAAAGCCCTGGTCACACACCTGACTTTGGCCGCTTCTGAGGAAAAGTCCTGCCCATACTCCTCCATGTGGCTCCAAACTTGTGCTAGGAAAAATCCCAATTCCTGGGGGTCCCCTCCATATTTTACTTCCAACGGAGGCACTCTTGCAGCTCTACGCCTTCTGGCAATTATCCCCCCAGCCGGGGGGCCCTGTGCTGCTGCTGCTGCCTGTTGCGCCGGCCCAGGTTGATTTATGGGGGTGGCTGCTCTGATTCTTCTGCATGGGGCTACCTCCCCCTCTTCCCCCTCGTACCTTTGATCTGCTGGAGCCTCTCCGGCAGCTTCATGTAAAAATTGCTCGGCTTGCATTTGTGAGAAGCCTCTCCGTTCCTTCTCCTGCCATGGCTCTTCTTTCCCTCGGCGACGGGTCGTGGTCACTCCTGGAGGGGGCCTTTCCTCAGGATCCTTCCAACCGACTCCCAGGGACCATTTAGGCTTCACAGCTGGGGTTTCGCCAAGACTTAGCTCTGCTAAGAAGTCAGTCTCTTCTGCTCCCTCCATCAGCAGGGATTCAGGTCCTCCAGTCGCTCCCTGGTCTTCTTGGTCGCTGGCTGGGCTAGACATTGTTTGTTAGCAAACCCCCTCGGAAGAAAATTTGGGTTTTCTCCGGGTGGGCTGGTAAAAGGGAGATTCAGAATAATGTCAGCTGGTGCTCCCTTCAATATCCAAAAAAGAAATACTTAGACTCCATTTTGTTAGAGTAAAGATATCTTTTACTGGAAATCAAAGTGGTAGCAACAAAAGAATTCTGAATCTGAAGAAATGAGCGCGAAAAGCACATATACAAAGTGATGGCAACGTTCCCACCCCCAACAGTCCATATTGCTCCTCCAATGAGAGATAATGCATAGCATCATGTGGGCATCTTCAGGTGGTGATGAGGCCTCTGTCCGTTGACCTTGGCATAGTTTGATAAGGAGTCGCAGTTGCGCATAGCAAGGAATAGGAAAGCAAGGAATAGAAACTTAAGTAAAACTCCCCCTCCCCTAGATATACAGTTTCGTTTCCTACACACTCCAGCACGCTTCCCAAATATATGATAGCCCATTGCCCCCTCCCGTTACTTATGGCAGCCGAAAGATGCAAAGCAGAGAAAAGGAAATAAAGGAAGAAATCTTGAAGGCTGACACCGGGACATAGCCTCCACAGCATCGTTGGGGTGGTCTGGGGTGGAGATGTACAACTGGGTGTCATCTGCGTACAGATGGCACCGCACCCCAAGACCACGGATGATCTCGCCCAGCGGCTTCACATAAATGTTGAACAAGAGAGGGGAGAGGACCGACCCCTGAGGCATCCCACAAATAAGCATTGAAATTGCTCATTTCAATGAGCAATTTGATCTAGAATTACCATTAGAACCTATGGTGGGAAGTCTTAATATTTTCTGCTTTAAAATCCAGTTAGGTATGAAGATCAAGAAACTACTATATTGTTAAGTAACACAGTTGTTAAGGAAACCTTGTTTCCCCATTGAAGATAGCCTAGGTCATAAATATGAAAACCAGTCATTTTTTTAATTCTATAATAACTTTGAATGGCCACTAAAAAATGTTGTAAATAGAGTACTACCTGTATTTTACTCTCCCTCTCTCTCTCCCTCCCTCCCTCTCTCTCTCTCTCTCCTCTTTTACATAGCTCCATCCATTTCTACATGGTGTTTCTTTTAACAATTCGGCTGGAGAGAAAGTTTCCCTGAATGAAAAAGGGGAAGTAATGGGTGGATTTGATATCATCAACCTCATCACATTTCCCAATCGGTCTTTTCAAAGAGTTAGAGTTGGAATAATAGATCCGAGTTCTCCAACAGAGAAAGAATTATTCATTGATGAAGATTTGATTGTCTGGCACCCAGCTTTCAATCAGGTATGGACTCATCTGTGGACTGTATCTTGAGCCATTATGATTCCAGTTAGAGGCCTCGGTGTTTTAAACTATACTGAGCAAAGCCTCTTTAGAAATCTAATTTATATGTTTTTAAGAAAACGTGGCATACTTTGAACAAATGTGGCCCAGGATTAAGCATTCATGAAACTGACAAAATGATGTTACAATGTAAAAGGCTGGTTTTCATATTTGATTGCAAGTGCCTTTCAAATCATTAGAGTTGCATCATTTCCATTACATTTTCATGAATATTGAATATCAGCTTGCCTTTTTCAAAGAGGCCCTTTTCATCATCATTCTAATTTCAACGACTTTTATTGTATAATATAAATCCAGCTAAGTGATATACAATATTCCTCTAGGAAATAAAAGATTAATTCCTCCCAAAAAAGAGAACAATTAATAACTCATGAATGGAGGGATCCCAGGATAATGTTGAACAATCTACTCTGAGTCAGTCACTGGTCAACCTTTGGTGCCAGTGACCATCCCAGATTGGATTCTAAAATGTTAATTGATTTTTTAAATCTCCCTTTGAAAAAGTATTTTATATTTATCATCAGGTTCTTCCAATTTCTCTGTGTAATGACCATTGCACCCCTGGATACTGGAAGAAGGAGGCTGAAGGAAAACAATTCTGCTGCTATGACTGTGTTCCATGTTCAGAAGGGAAGATTTCAAATCAAAAGGGTAGGTTAGACATTCCAGCAAGTTCTCATTATTTATTTATTATTTATTTATTAATCAATTTTATAGACCGCCTCCTTCTTCTGACGGGATTCGGGGTGGTGTACAGCCGAATAAAACATAGTATATAATACAATTTTTAAAATGGAATTAAAAAGATTAAATAAATGTCTGAATAATAAAACAATCAAAAGGGATTAAAAGCTAAAAAAGCTAAAAACCATTTAAAATCAATTAAAAGCCCTAAAAGTAACTCTAGGACAGACTAGCTTGATGGATTATGTGGGTTTTCAGCGCGCGCCAGAAGGTTAATAAGTCAGGGATAGTCCTCATCTCTGGGGGTAGTTTGTTCTAGAGGGAAGGTGGTCCCACAGAGAAGGCCCGTACCCTCGGGGCCACTGGTCAACATCGTCCAGCCAATGGCACCCTGAGGAGACCCGCCCTATGGGAGCGCACTGGCCAACGGGTGGCCGATGGTGGCAGAAGGCGGTCCCATAAATACCCAGGTCCCAAGCCATGGAGCGCTTTAAAGATGACCACTAACACCTTGAATCGCACCCGGAAGGCCACCGGAAGCCAATGCAGCTCACGCAAAAGTGGCGTAACATGGGAGCTCCAAGAAGCCCCCGAAACCACCCGTACAGCTGCATTCTGCACCAATCGAAGCCTCCGGATGCTCTTCAAGGGAAGCCCACGTAGAGAGCATTGCAATAGTCTAGGCAGGAGATGATGAGGGTGGATGTGACTGTGCGAAGTGCATCCCAATCCAGAAAGGGCCGCAACTGGTAGATCCTACGGACCTGACAAAAAAAACCCCTGACGACGGCCGCTATATGATCTTCTAACGATAGCCGTATGTCCAGGAGGACACCCAGATTGCGCGCCCTCTCCGTTGTGGCAAGAATTCCCCCCCCCCATGGCCAGCGATGGAGTTAGATGGCTGTATCGGGGCGCCGGAAAGCACAGCCACTCGGTTTTGGCCGGGTTGAGCTAAAGCCTGTTTCGCCCCATCCAACCCCGCACAGCTTCCAGGCACCGGGTCATCGCTTCCACGGCTTCGTCAGGGTGGCCCAGGGTAGAAATGTACAGCTGAGTGTCATCAGCGTACTGATGAAACTCTAACCCAAAGCCACAGATGATCTCACCCAGCAGCTTCACATAAATGTTGAACAGCAGGGGCGAGAGAACAGACCCCTGAGGTAACCCGCAAGTCAGGGGCCTCGGGGTCGACCTCTGCCCCCCTGCCAACACAAATTGTATAGATACATCTAAACCAATTGTAATATGATACTTTAGTATAGCAAATAGTTTTGTGAGTTCTTCAAGGTGAATATTCATTTCTATACCTGTGAATTACAAACTATCATTCTGAATTGAAGTTTGCCCATAAGAGCTCTTATATCCACCCTTATGGGTTTCTTCTCTGTCTTTTGGAAAACTGGGAAAAGTCAGATGGTCTAAATGTTAATAAATTTGAAATTGCCAGACCGGACTGTATTTCAAAGGATAAATGCCCTACCTATTGTGCTTCTTTATGGTGGTCCCAGCTGATATAATCATGGAAAAACTGCATCACCATAGAAACATGAACCAATATGGTAACCAACAGAAAAACTTGAGAGGGATAATGTTTGGCACCCATAAAGAATATTATTTTCAAAAATATGGAATGTATAAAACATGCCTTGACTTTTCTTTTAGATATGGATGACTGTTTTCAATGTTCAGAAGGTTACTACCCAAATAATGAAAAGAAAGGATGTATCCTGAAACCAACGATATTTTTAAACTTTGAAGAAACCTTAGGAATTGGTTTAGCCTCAGCAGGTCTTTGTTTCTTCTTCTTGACATCTTGTGTACTTGGAACTTTTATTAAGCATAGGGATACTCCCCTTGTCAGAGCCAACAACCGGTCTCTCACCTACACCCTCCTTGTCTCTCTTCAGCTCTGCTTTCTCTCCTCTTTGTTGTTCCTCAGCCAACCTGACAAAGTGACCTGCCTTCTCCGGCAACCAACTTTTGGCATCACCTTCTCAGTGGCCATTTCTAGTGTCCTAGCCAAAACCATCACTGTGGTTGTGGCTTTCATGGCCACTAAACCAGGATCTCTGATGAGGAAATGGGTTGGTAAAAGATTGGCTTTTTCTATTATCCTCTCATTCTCTCTTGTACAAGTGTGTCTTTGTATCCTTTGGTTATCAACATCTCCCCCATTTCCTGAAATGGACATGCACTCACAGCTCCAAGAAATGGTTTTACAGTGCAATGAGGGGTCATCTTTCTTCTTCTACTGTGTCTTGGGCTACATGGGTATCTTGGCCATTGCCAGCTTTTTTGTGGCTTTTCTTGCCCATAAATTACCTGACAGCTTTAATGAAGCCAAGTTCATCACCTTCAGCATGTTGGCCTTTTGCAGTGTGTGGATCTCCTTCTTTCCAGCCTACCTGAGCACAAAAGGAAAAGCCATGGTAGCCGTGGAGGTCTTCTCCGTCTTGTCCTCCAGTGCTGCATTACTGGGATGCATATTCTTGCCTAAATGCTACATCATTGTTTTGCGGCCTGACCTCAACCACAGGGAGCAACTCACAAAGAAGAATTAGCACATCATGTGTTCTTTCTGGCAATGGGAAAAGATTAACAAAAAAGAGTAGAGTATCTGCTATTATTATATTTAATAATATTATGTAATATTATCATTATTATTATTTTAGACATCCTTATTTCTATCAAACAACATTTTATGAAGGATTCGGATTATTATTTAAATTCATGATTGCCTTTTCCAAATGAAGTGCTCATTTGCTACATTTTCAGACATTCATCAAGTTTATTTAACCTAACCCTTTTTTCCTCAGAATACATCGAGCAAACAGGATTTTGAGCATCTAGCTCTTTAGATTCTTTGAAGATTTGCGATATTTACTTTAAGGTTGCCTAAAAGTTTGCACCTTCCAGTTCATGGTTTTATAGCTGCATTTCTTAAACCGCTGTATAAATATGGGAAAAAGCTAATCAATATTTTGTCGACCTGTATTTAGCACAGTATCATAGGGGATCCATTTTCAATTGATTTGTCTTCTTTGAAATGTAAAAGGTTGAAAATATTTGAACATTTAACGTATGTTTAACTGTGTTTTTTAAAAAGTTTTCATGAAGGGTCACTCTCCATCCACCAATGTATTTCTACTGTACCTAATTACATAATTTTAATAATGTTGCAATTTTGGAACATTATATGAAAAAGCCTTCCTTCTAACTCATCCCATTAGAAGTATATGCTGACGTGATCTGAAAATAAGCCCTAATGCATCTTTTGGAGCAAAGGTTAATATAAGAACCAGCCATATTTTCTGGAAAACACAATATTATTTTAGTTCCATTTTTCTAAATATATGATTCTATATAATGACAATCATAGTTCTAGCTGGTCAGTTTCAACAGTAGGAAAAAGTACATTGGGACTCCAGAGATATAAATAAAATGTGTCTTCATGTATGTGACTCTTCTAAACCATTCTCATGTTCTCCAAGCAATTCCATTTCCATGTCAGAAAATTCCAGAGAAAATTGAAATTAGCTAAACTGTGTAAAGATCTGAGCTAATTAGTGCAGAACTCTCTTGAGGGCTTCAACGCTCAAAGGCCTGGAACTAGTCTTCTTCTCAACATTGAGGCTGTTGGACTCCATTAGTGATGATAGATAATCTGAACCCATTTATGACCTGTGAGGGAGACTCCTGTCTGTGTTTGATGGATTGTTGGATGTTAATTAGATGATTCTGCTGAAGCCAGACTGAGAGAGACAACAACAGCTGGTGCAGCTGTTGAATCAATTGTGCTGAAGAAACAGGTGATAGTGGAGGGGGATGTTTAACTATTTAGTTTACTCACTATAAGGTAGGAAGCATGAGCGATAGATAAATGATAGGGAAGGAAATTGTGGACTTATTCGGTAAAAAGGATGATGGGAATAAGGGGTGATTAAGGGAATAATTAGGGACATGGATAGGAGATAGAAGCATTTAGGTGGGTGTGTTTATATCTTTAAATAACAATGTAAGGCAGAGGCTTCCAGCGCTAACCTAGAACAGTTGGGATACCATTCTTGTTGGATGGAAAATTTGTTGTTTGACATTAAAAATCCTTGAAACCTGCTTTCTGCTCTGCATGGTGGTTTGGGGTTTGTGTGCAAATCTGCAAGTTGTCTAAGACTGACTAAGAGAGGCTGAGGAAGCATCTAAAGCCAAATTGCAGAATTATTATCCTGAAAAATAAACAATGGTATAATAAGATGTCTGTCGAATTGGGCATTAGTTATCCTATTGTGGCATGCTTATGGCCAGCAGATATGAACATTCATATACCTAGTTTCTGATTCAACCCAAGAATTAACACAAGCCCTAGAAGGCTGGTGTTAGTCAACCAGCCGGACTGTCTTTGTTGTGATTATACATCAGAGTAACACTTAATGATGTCTATGGTGATTCACAGTCATCCAGGTCATGATGTCCTGAAAGTGCTTTTTCAAAAGGATTTTTCTGAGGAAAAAGGTCTCCCACAAGAAAAAGCCCAGTTGCTTTTTGAAAAAGCATCTTTAGTATCACTTAATGATAGAATTATTATCATTCACAGAAGAACAGCTGAAAAAGAAAACCTGAAATGCTCTCTTGGTAGTTCTCCTAATCTCCCCCTTCTTCGTATTTAACTTTTCTGGTGAGGCAATTACTGAGCTGCAGTCCTCTTTCTGCTTTTTAAGAAAATATTCTCTCTGTGACTATATTGCAGGGATTTTCACCTTGTGTTTTTTTGAAGCACATAACAGATAACAGATAACATATAATCAGGGTTGGAAAGGACCTTGTAGATCATCTAGTCCAACCCCCTACCTAAAAGGCCCTACACCTTTTCTGACAAATGGCAGTCCAATCTCTTTTTGAAAGTCTCAAGTGATGGCACTCCCACAAGCTCCAATGGCAAGCTGTTCCATTGGTTGATTGACGTTATTGTCAGAAAGTTTCTCCTTATTTTCATGTTAAATCTCTCCTTGTTCAGTTTCCATCCATTATTCCTTGCCTGGCCTACAGGAGCTTTAAAAAATAGCTTGACCCCTTCCTCCATGTGGCAGTCCTTCAAATATTAGAAGACCACTATCATATCTTCCCTGGTCTTTCTCTTTACTAGACTAGCCAAGCCCAGTTCCTGCAATCGTTCACTGTATGTTTTAGCTTCCAGTCCCCTAATCATCTGGTTGCTCTTCTCTGTAATTTTTCTAGAGTCTCAACATCCTTTTTTATAATGTGGTGAACAAAACTGGATGCAGCACTCTAGTTGTTGTCTTACTAAGGCTTTATAGAGTGGTATTAGTACTTCCCTTGATCTTGATTGTATCCCTCTGTTAATACCACTTAAGATTACATTAGCTTTTTTGGCTGCTGCTGCACACTGCTGGTTCATATTTAGCTAGTTGTCCGCTAAGACTCCAAGATCCCTCTCACAGTTACTGCTATTGAGCCTGGTTTCACCCAGTCTACATGTGTACTTTTGGTTCTTCTTGCCTAAGAAAAACATATTCCAGTATTAAAAAAATTGATGCTTCAAAATGCAAACCATGTTCAAATTTCAAACAAATGCATACAGGCTAAATGAATTCAAATAGAAACAATTTTGGATTTGATTCCTGGATCGTTTAATGATAGTATGTGAATCGTAGACTGGTAAATCCATAATACTACCCTCCATTCCATATTATGCAAAGATTCATCAGCACCCCTTTTATTAAAATAAAATCTTAAATGGAATGAAAAATAAAAAGATAGGAAAATATGCTAAGATAAAAAGCAAAGTCCTGGCATTTAGCATTGCTTTTATTTTTGAGAATATCATGTGGGACTTCTATGAGCTGTCATGCCAATGTGTGATAAAACTATTAATTAAAAAAAAAACATATCCAGGCATTGGCTTTGAATTGATACTACTCTAGAATGTACAAATGTACCAATGATTCTGATTTTAAAAATCAGAAATTTTATGTCAAAGATTTAGGCATCCCTGTTCAGATTGTAGGTTACAATGCATCCTTAAATCAAAAGAAAGAAAGTAACAACTTGTACTTGAGATGCAGTTATGGATTATGGCCTTAGACTGCTGCTTCTAAATGTGAGATCAGCTTGCAATAAGGCTAGTCTTATTGCCAATTTGATCCTCGAAGAGAAGGCTGATCTGACTTGTATAAGTGAAACTTGGCTGAGTCCAGAGGGAGGTGTTCCTCTTGCAGATATGTGCCCAGTGGAGCATGGCACCAATCTGGACCTCAGGGCCAGGGAGGAGGTGTGGCTGTTGTTACCAGAAAATCTCTAGTAGTCTTCAGAGGCACTGTTCTACAAGTCCCCAGCTGTGAGACACTTTTCATAGATTGGGCTCAAGGGATCAGTTGGAATTGCTGCTGCTATTTATTTTATTTTTATTTTATTTTAATCATACTTTTATACCGCTCCCTCTCCCAAAAAGGGACTCAGGGCGGTGAACAGCCCACTAAAAACATACAAAAAAATGTAATAAATACTATTAAAAATAAATTAAATAACCAAATCGGCTGTCTATTAAAATTTAAGTTAAAAATTTAAAACTAATAAAACCCTAATTTAATTGATTAAAACCAAAAAACATAGTTACTGGGCCAGGCCGGCCTGTTCAAAAAGCAGGGTTTTTACTGCGCGCCGGAAGGTCAGAATATCCGTCATAGCCCGTATCTCCGGGGGGAGATCATTCCATAGGGAGGGAGCTCCCACAGAGAAAGCCCGAACTCTCGGGGCCACCAGCCGACAATGGTCAGGCGGCGGCTCCCCAAGTAGGGCCACCCTGTGGGAGCGTACTGGGCGGCGGGAGGTTGTTGATGGCAGCAGGCGGTCCCGTAAGTACCCAGGTCCCGAGCCATGGAGCACTTTAAATACCATCAGTACCACCTTGAATCGAATCCGGTAGGCCACAGGAAGCCAGTGCAGCCTGCGGAGAAGTGGTGTTACGTGTGCGCTTCGAGGTGCGCCCACAATCACCCGCGCGGCTGCATTCTGAACTAACTGCAACCTCCGGAGACTCTTCAAGGGGAGCCCCATGTAGAGAGCATTGCAATAATCCAAGCGGGAGATAACGAGGGCGGAGGTGACTGTGCGAAGTGCGCCCAGATCCAGAAAGGGCCGCAACTGGTAAATCAGACGAATCTGATAAAAAGCCCACCTGGCGACGGCTGCAATATGTTCTTCCAAAGACAGCCGTACATCCAGGAGGACACCCAAGTTGCGTGCCCTTTCCACGGGGGTCAAAACCTCTCCCCCCACGGCCAGCGAAGGAGTAAGCTGGCTGTATCTGGGCGCAGGAAACCACAGCCACTCGGTTTTGGCCGGGTTGAGACGAAGCCTGTTATGACCCATCCAACCCCGCACGGCCTCCAGGCACCGGGTCATCACTTCGACGGCTTCGTTGGGGTGGCCCGGGGTGGAGATGTACAGCTGAGTATCATCAGCGTACTGATGGAACTCCACCCCAAAGCCACGGATGATCTCACCCAGCGGCTTTACATAAATGTTAAACAGCAGGGGCGAGAGCACCGACCCCTGAGGCACCCCACAAAGCAGGGGCCTTGGGGACGATCTCTGCCCCCCCGTTAACACAAATTGCGAACGGTCGGTGAGGAAGGAGGAGAACCACCGTAATACGGTGCCTCCAACCCCCAACCCCTCCAACCGCTGCAATAGGATACTGTGGTCGACAGTATCAAAAGCCGCCGAGAGATCTAACAGGACCAGGACAGAGGAACAACCTCTGTCCCGAGCCCTCCAGAGATCATCAACCAACGCGACCAACGCCGTCTCCGTGCTATGCCCGGGCCTGAAGCCCGATTGGAGGGGGTCAAGATAACTCGCTTCATCCAGGAATCGGGGAAACTGACGAGCCACCACACTCTCAACAACCTTCGCAACAAAGCGAAGGTTGGAGACGGGACGATAATTTAATAACAATGCTGGGTCCAGGGACGGTTCCTTGAGGAGGGGCCGCACCACCGCCTCCTTCAAGGCGGTAGGTAGAAGCCCCTCTCTCAAGGAAGCGTTTATAATACCCTGGAACCAGCCTCGTGTCACCTCCTGAGTGGCCAAAACCAGCCAGGAGGGGCACGGGTCCAACAAACAGGTGGTGGCATTCTGTCCCCCCAACACCCTGTCCACGTCTTCTATAGTAACAGGATCGAACTCAACCCAACTGGCCTCACCGTTATCCACCCCCGCCCCCCCACCCGGAAATGCCCAGTTGGAGTCCAGCTCGTCCTGAATCTGAGCGATTTTATCCTGCAGAAAACTAGAAAACTCCTCAGCCCGTCCCTGTAAGGGATCCTCCCGCGCTTCCCTCTCTAGAAGGGAGCGGGTCACCCTAAACAGGGCGGCTGGGCGATTTTCCGTGGACGCAATGAGGGTGGAGAGGTAAGTCCTCCTCGCCACCTTCATCGCCACTAAATACGTCTTAAGATAAGATCGTAGAAGTGTTCGGTCAGACTCAGAACGGCTAGCCCTCCATCTGCTCTCTAGGCGTCTTTTCCGGCGCTTCATCTCCCTTAGCTCCTCAGAAAACCAAGGAGCCATTTGGGATCAGCACCGGGTCAGAGGCCGCAAGGGCACGACCCGGTCAAGGGCCCCAGCAGCCACCCTATCCCAGGCGGCAACCAAGCCCTCAACCGAGTCGTGTGTGAGAGCTTCGGGAAATGGCCCAAGCTCCATCAGGAACCTATCAGGGTCCATCAGGCGCCTGGGGCGGTACCATTTTACTGGCCCCGCCTCCCTGCGGTCAGGGGGTGCGGAACGGAAGTCGAGCTTCAGGAGCGAGTGATCTGACCATGACAGGGGTTCTACAACTATATCCCCTATACCCAGATCACTCTGCCACTGATCAGAGACAAAAACCAAATCCAAGGTGTGACCTCCCACGTGAGTAGGGTCCCGAATTAACTGGGTCAGGCCCATGGCCGTCATGGAAGCCATGAACTCTTGGGCAATCCCCGAGGTACCGCCAGCAGATGGCAGGTTGAAATCCCCCATGACCATAAGCCTGGGGGTCCCAACCGCCACGCCAGCTATAACCTCAAGGAGCTCAAGCAGGGCCGCTGCCGCATAGCAGGGAGCCAGGTATGCGACCAGCAAGCCCACCTGAACCTTGGAACCGAACTTCACAAAAAGGAGCTCACACCCGGATGTCTGAGACACAGTGGCTTCCCTCGGACACAGATCCTCCTTAATAACCACCGCAACCCCCCCTCCCCTCCCCTGGGCCCTCGGCCGATGAAAAACCCGAAACCCGGCTGGACACATCTCCACCAGGGGGACTCCCCCCTCCTGGCCCAGCCAGGTCTCGGTAACTCCCACCAGGTCCGCACCCCCCTCACAAATCAGATCATGAACGAGGGGGGCTTTATTAACAACGGACCTGGCGTTACATAACATCAGCCGAAGGCCCAGGGCCCGATTGCTCAAACCCCCTGGGGAACGGGAGATGACAAGGGGGTCGGAGCGCGCCACAGCAAGCAAATAGCGAGGGCGCGCTCCCGACACAAAATATGGCCCCCTACAACCGCCAAATCTGCCCCTCCCGTTCACCGTCTCAATGGATTTAATTCCACCCTCCCCGATGACCCCCCCCATCCTCAATACAGAGCCACCCGGATTCCGACTCTCCCGGCCACGCTCAACCCCCGGCCTGGTCCCAGTCTCTGGCGAGTTGTCCCCCAACTCCCGCCCGGACCTACCTAACCCCCTTAAAAATCTAAATAAAAAATTTTTAAGAAACCCCTCCCTCCTACGCCTCTTAAAACCCCACCATCCCTCCGGATCCCATAATCCGTCCTTGAGATGGGCCCTCGAGAGAGTAGAGGGCCATTCCCGAGACAGGGGGACATGTCTCAGGGCCCATAGATCTCTCCTCGAATAAGACAGCGTCCCGGGCAAGATCTTCTCTTGTCGATGACCAGCTTCAAGTCCAGGCCGCCCCCGCCGCCTCCAAACAGGTAAAAATCGTGGGGGCAATCCTCCATCCTCGGCTCCAGCTATAGGAACAGCTCTCCGACCCCGACCTCGATGACGACGACGGTCTCCAAGATCGGCTGAAACCTTTACAACGGGGCCTGCCCATCCCCTCCCGGGCCCCCTCACCACCCCTGCCACAGGTGGGGAGGACCCGAGAGGGGGAGAACTCCGCACCCCGTCCAGATCGCCGAACATGAAGCCGCCGGACGCCAAGCATAGTCCTCCGGCACATAGTCCTCCAACGCCGCTTCCCCGCGGCACAAGTCGATAGCCACTGCCGCTGGGCGTAGCGCCAGGCCTACCATGCCGTGGCCCGGGGGCCCACCCCCCCACGGGTCCCCTCACCACCCCTGCCACAGGTGGGGAGGACCCAGGGGGGGAAAAACTCCACGGGCCGCCAAATACCGGGTCATCCAAGCCGCCATAGGTCGAGCCGCCAAACGCCGCCGAACGCCAAGCCGCCGAGCCGCCAAACGGCGCCGAACGCCAAGCCGCTGAGCGCCAAGCCGCCGAGCTGCCAAACGGCGGACACAGTCCATTTGGCGCAGCGCCGGGTCCGTCACGCCATGGCCCGGACGCTGCGCACCTCCCCACGGGTCCCCTCACCACCCCTGCCACAGGTGGGGGGGGTCCGGAGCGGGGGAAGCCCGACGAACCGCCAGACGCCGAGCCCAAGCCCTCGGAGCCATCGAGAATCACGCCGCCGGGTGCCGAACGAAAGCCGCCGAACACCACATCGCCAGACGCCGAGCCGCTGGAAGCCGAGCACCGTCCTCCAGCAACACACCTCGGCCACGGGGGCTCCCCACCCCCCCACGGGACCCCTCGCCACCCCTGCCACAGGTGGGGAGGACCCGGGGGGGGGAACTCATCGCCCCGTCTGGCTGCCTCGGAGGAGCTCTCCCAGCCGACCTCCGGTCGCCATCTTAACTCTCTCGTTTGTCCATATATACCAGCTTCCCTGCTGTGTGGCAGTTTCCCTACCTGTGCTCCTGGACCTCAACATAAAACTGGCAATGGAATTCCCCAGGCTTATAGTTCTGGGGGATTTCAACCTGCCTTCTCTGGGGTCAGGGTCGGAGATAGCCAGAGATTTCATAGAAACTATGACTTCCAGAGGCCGAGTAGAAACAATCAGCAGGTCACACTGCTGATTTGGTGTTTTTGTCGGAGCAGTGTCCATGTGACCTGGAATTGGTAGACCTGTCCTTGGTCCCCTTGTCATGGTTAGATCACAGTCTGGTGGCAATGCGTTTCTCAAAAGCTGCATCCCCCCCTTGCAGGGAGGCAGGACTTATTAGATTGGTCCAACCCCATCGACTAATGGACCCAGATAGGTTCCAGAAGGAGCTGGGGGTTATAACTACAGATCTATTATGCAGTCCAGCCAAGCTCTTAGCCACTGTTTGGAATAGGAAGGTGAATGAGGCTCTGGATAGGACTGCACCCTTGTGACTCTCCTCACCCATAGACCTCTCTGTGCCCCATGGTATACAGAAGAACTGAGGGGATGAAACACATGAGGAGACATCTAGAGCACTGCTGGTGGAAGACAAGAGATGAACTCAATCGAACACTGGTAAGAGCTGCTACTAAGGCCTACCTTGTGGTGATTTGTGAGGTGAAATGTAAATGCTTATCCACACTAATTGCATCTGCAGATAATCGCCCAGTGACCCTTTTTAAGATGAGCTGGCTCCTCTTAGGAAAGGAGAAGATTGAGGTCCACCTGAAGGGACATTTGCAGATTTTCTGGAAGACAAAATCGCTCGATTTCTTTCTCACTTAGATGCCGGTGTGGTTGCTGATCCGGTGGAAGCTTCTGAGGCAGGTTCTTGCCCTGTTACCTAGGAATGGTTTGATCCTGTTGCTCCTGAGGAAGGGGACAGGATTCTAGGGAGTATGTGTGCAAGCATCTGTGTTTTAGACCCATGACCCTCCTGGCTTGTGACAACTTCCCAGGAGGTGACAGGCTGATGGACTCTAGCAGTGATTAATGCTTCTCTAGAGGAGCGGATGGTGCCCAGCACTGGTCCACCCTCTTCTTAAGAAGCCATCGCTGGACTCCACTCAGTTGGATTATTTCCGACCTACCTCCAATCTTCCCTTTTTGGGGAAGGTTGTTGAGAAGGTGGTCATGCAGCAGCTCCAGTGGTTTCTGGATGAAACGGATTATCTCACCCCCTACCCATCAATATTCAGGCCTGGATTTGGGACAGAAACAACATTGGTTGCACTATTGGATGATCTCTGGCGGGAGCGGGATGGGGGTAGTGCATCCATCCTTGCTCTGCTTGACCTCTCAGCCGCTTTTGATACCATTGACCATGGGATTCTCCTGGGACGGCTTCAGGGGATGGGAATGGGAGGCCTTGTGCTGTCTTGGTTCACTTTCTTCCTCTGTGACCGCTCTCAATCAGTGTTGATAAGAGGGGAGAGATCCAACCCTTGCCCACTGCTTTACAAGTTTTGCAGGGCTTGGTACTCTATCTGCTCCTGTTCAACATTTATATGAAGTGGCTGAATGAGATCATCAGTCACCATGGGCTGATGACACTCAGCTGTATGTCTCGGCCCTTGGTGAGTTAAGTGTTCCTGTGTCCTCCCTCTCGCAATGCCTGGAAGCTTTTAGGGGCTGGATGGGGAGCAACTGTTGAAACTAAACCCATGTAAGACCGAGTGGCTCTGGGTCTGGAGATTGTTGGTTCTGGGAGAATTACCACCTTTAGTCTTGGATGGGGTGGCACTACCCCAAACAGACTCTTTGCGTAATCTGGGTTTTTTCCTGTACTCACGACTCCTGTTTGAAGAGCAGGTGGCAGTCGTGGCCAGGAGGGCCTTTGCACAATTGTGGGTTGTGCACCAGTTACACCCTTTCCTGGATCAGTGGTCCCTACTCACACTCACTCATGCCTGGTCACTTTTTGCCATGATTATTGCAATGCGCTCTACATGGGGCTGCCCTTGAAGGGCATCTGGAATCTCCAGTTGGTGCAAAAAGCAGCGGGCCAAATTGTTTTATGCAGACCCCAGTCTGCACATGTATCACTTCTCCTGCAGGAGCTGCATTGGCTTCCAATTTGCTTCTGGAGGCAATTTAAGGTGCTGGTTGTCACCTTTCAAGCCCTTCATGGCTTGGGTCTGGGTTACCTGAGGAAACATCTCTTGCCAGTGACATCTACTCAACCCATTAGAGCAAGGAGGCAGGGAATGCTGCGGGTCCCACTCCTGAGGGGAATACACCTGGTGGGACCTAGAAGAAGGGCTTTCTCTGTGGTGGCTCCATCTCTCTGGAACATCATTCCCCTGGAGATTAGAATGCCCCCCTCATTAATACAATTCCGAAAGGCACTAAATATCTGGTTTTGCCAGCGGGCCTGGGGAACCCAGAGAGGGATGGAACCCATTAGATGGCTAGTGTGATCCGCTGTCATCGGGGTGGGGGGTGAGAGTTGGTTTTTGTTTTTGTTTTGTTTTGTTCTATTATATTTTATTAATTTATTTGATTCTTTTTGTTAGTTCTTATTGTTTTTATTTATAAACAAACCATATAAATAAATAAATGTAATTTGTTAGGCGCGAATGGACTTTTGCATATAAATGAATCTAATAAAAGTTTGAATCCGGGTTATAACAACTGGCTCTCTCTTTTATTGTTCTGCAAGCTTGATCAGAGATTAACCCAATATAAATGTTAATGTAATTAAATCAAATTTCCTTTCTCTTCTGCTAAATATCAATTTGCTAGCATATCATCTAATATTGTACAGCTCCACTCCCAAAAGCACTGCAGAAGGAACTGAAATCTTTATTCTTCCTATAGACTTTGAATTTTTTTTAATAATAATTTTTAATAAATATTTATATGACATACATTTAAAACAGACAAATCAACACACACACACACACAGAGACATAGACACACACACATATATATATATAAATTTTACAGCATATATTGAGCAATGGTTTCTCTTTTCTTTATCATTATAATTGACGTGATCTACCTTGTTAAAGTAGTCCTTCGTTCTTTTAATATTACATTTTCTCTTCATCTTTTTTAATTAAACGCACGTCTACTATCATTTCAATAATTTATCCAAATATCAGATATTATCTTTTTCTTAACCACTCATATCAAATATTCCATATTTCATAGTATTCACTATTTTGTTTGTTTTTCAGCAATTTAGTTAAGCTATCCATCTCAGCACATTCATATTTTTTTTTAATTACCATATCATCTGAGGGGGTGAGGGATGTCTTCCAGTTTTCTGCATACGTTATTCTAGCCGCAGTTATAATATGTAAAATTAAATATTGGTATTTTTTCTCCATGTTTGTATCTATCATGCTTAATAGAAAGATTTCGGGTTCAAATTTTAATTTTTGTTTTGTTATATCTAAAATCCAATTTCTAATGTTTTTCCAGAAATTCTGAGCATATGGGCAGGTCCACCACATGTGGAAGTATGTTCCTTGTACGTGATTGCATTTCCAAGAATTTGGTGGTAGATTAGGAAACATCTTAGACAATCTCGCAGGAGGTAGATGCCAACGATAAACCATTTTATATAGATTCTCTTTATACGAGACTGACATAGTTAATTTATAGTTTGTTTGCCAGATGTGTTCCCATTTATCTAAATCAATACTATAACCTAGATTTTTAGACCAAATTGTCATGGATTCTGTAATTGTTTCTTCTTTAAGTTTATAATCAAAGAAGTATTTGTATATTTTGCTAATTGTTTTCTTTTCCTCTCCAAACCATATTTTATCCAACTCTTGTGGGATCATGTGAAAACCAAATTGTTCCCTATCTCTTTTATAGTGGGTTTGTATTTGTACAAAAGGTCACCATGCTATTTCTTTTCCTTCAATTTGTATTTGGTTTTGTTTTTAAGATCTCCAGTATCATAGAGTAAATCTTTATATCTTATAATATTTTCATAATCCAGTACATTTGGGTGAGTGACTGCTTTCAGTGGAACCTTTGAGTAGTGATTCTTTTTAATCTTTTCCCAAATCTTAAATAATACATTTCTTATATGGTGCCTTTGAAAGTATGAATGTTGCTTAGATTTTCCATCCCACATGAAAGCGTGCCAGCCAATTTGGAGATTAAATCCTTCTAATACTAATAACCTTTTATTTTCTAATTTAACCCAGTCCTTAAGCCAATTTGCTACAGCTGCATTATAATATAATTCAAAATCTGGAAGGCCAAATCCCCCTTTTTTTCTAGCATCCTGTAATAATTTATATTTCACCCTGGGTTTTTTCTTCTGCCATATAAATTTAGATATTGAACTATTTAATTCTGTAAAAAAATTCCTTTCTAAATTGACTGGCACCGTCTGAAATAGGTACAACAATTTTGGTAAAACATTCATTTTTACTATTGCAATGCATCTCAATTATATCTATAATTTAGCCCAGTTTTCTAAGTCTTTAGCTATTTGCGCTGTTAATTTGTCATAGTTATCTTTTATAATCGATGAACATCTTGCAGTTAGCAATATTCCCAAATATTTTACTTTGTTTACCATCTGCATACCTAATTTGTTTACTAGTTCTTCTTTCTGATCTTTTGTACAATTTTTTGCTAGTACTTTTGCTTTTTCTTTGTGAATTTTTAACCCTGCTACCTTTCCATAATCTTCTATTTCTTTTAATAGTATAGGACTTGTTTCTAGAGGTTCTTCTAGTATAAATACCATGTCATCAGCAAATGCTTGCAGTTTGTATTCCTTTTTTTTAATTTTTAATCCTCTAATCTCTTGGTTTTTTTCTAATTTGTGCTAGAAGTGTTTCTTCTGCCAATATATAGAGTAGGGGAGCCAAAGGGCAGCCTTGTCTTACTTCCTTACTTATCTTTATGGTGTCTGTACTTTCCCCGTTTATTAATACTTTTGCCGTCTACATGCTATAGATTGTCTTAATAAATCCTGTAAACTTCTCACCAAATTTCATACCAGTCATTTGTTTAATGAGGAATTTCCAATTCAAATTATCAAATGCTTTTTGGGCGTCTAGGAATATTAATGCCATTGTCTTAGTTGAATGCACTTCATAGTATTCTAATATGTCCATAATAATTCTTGTGTTTGTTTTTATTTTCTCTATGAGGAAGGAAGCCATTCTGGTCAGTATGAATTATTCTACTTAATGCTCTCTTTAATCTTTCTACTAGTATTGTAGCCATTATTTTATAATCTACATTTAATTCATTTACTTCCGGTTGGGTGCTATATCAGTGCGGAGCTGAGGAGCGGATCACCGCTCTGAAAGACTCCGATTTTTGGCACATTGGTGGCTCTTTGGAGCATGCTGGGTCTTGGAGAGACAGGCAAAAGAAAGGGAAATAGTTGGAGGTCCCAGCGAAGTGCTGTGATCCTGGAGGCTGGAAGAGGAATCCCACAAAAATCCCTGTAAACCAATGGCCAAAGAGGGAGATCGTGACGGTGATCGAAACCAGAGACACAGCAGCCCAGCCAACTAAGAAAAGCGAAAAGAGGGAAACAGCAGGCTGAGCACTGGAAAAGCGTAATTGAAGAAGATTTTGAGAACATCGGTGTGCACTCTAAGAGAAGCTCCACTCGGAGTGGTATGCTGAGGCGGCGGAACCATAGATAGGAGCACTGACTGAAATAAGAGAGGAGCTTTATGCTGACTAATGGTAATCCGAAACTTGAAGCGACAAAGGGTGAGATAATATTTGTTTTGCGGCTGGAGGATTGAACTATAGATCACTATTGTTTCTTTATATGAGATCAGAGGAAAGAAAGCAAAAGAATTAAAAGTGATTAAGTGGTATAGGGAAATATAAGAACAGCTACGAGTGCAAAAACTGGGAAAGACTTGTTGATTTATTGAAAAACTGGAAGTAAAGACTGGAAAAAGAAACTTTGATCTGATAAATATTAATAAACAGTTTTGATAATAAAATAAAGAGATTTACGTAAGACTTATAACTGGGACCGTGGTTGAATGGGAGTAAAAGAATAAAAGAACAAGAAGAAAATTTAGAACTGAATGAAGGAAGGGAGTCCTGAAAGTGACTGTGCAATTTGAAACGAGGACATTTTGAACTGGATCCTGTTTGAACACAGATAACTAACAAAAGAAGTTTGGATTTGATATAAAAAATATTGGCCAAATATAAATCTACTTCAATATTTTTGATAGAAAGTTAATCTGATAGAGTTAATTTATATATAGAGTTCTTTGATTAATTGAATAATTGTTAGAGGTGATTTTATAACTATTATAAATGCATGAACTAGATGGTCAAAGAATAATGATATAATAATATTATTACTATGTTTGTATTTATACTATTTATATATTTCCTTCTTCTATTGATAATTTATATTAATTAATTTCTGTTTAAAAATATTTTATAAGAAATCTAAGGGGGAGAGAAAAAAAATATAATGGGACTGTTAATGGTATATGTAAGCAAGTGTGTATTTGATCAATAGAAAAAACTTAGGATTACTTAGCAAAAATCTATTTTAGTAAAAATAGGAACAAAGATTGTCTGTGAACTTCTAGAATAGATCTTTAGTAATTAAAAACACAATATATGTATTAATCCTACTATTGAATTGAGGAGAGGAAAATAGTACTCTATTAGGAATAGTGGATGATAGATTGGAGGGAGCTGATACAGAAAGTTAAAATGGTGACAATATCCTTTACAAATGTAAAAGCTGGAAAGAAAATAACAACAACGATATCTTCACCTACAGGGCAGAGATCCATAGATGAAACGTTACTAGCAGAAAAAGCCAGCTCAGCTCAAAGCCTGCAAACAGTACAAACAACGCTTAATAAGATGCAGGAAATGATGCAAGAAATGATGGTAAAAACTCATGAACTAATTGTGAAGAATCACGAAGACATGAAAACAGAGATGAAAACAGAAATAGGAGGCATAAAAAATGAAATACAAACTTTGAATACTAAGATTGGAAAGACGAAGGAAGTAGTGTTAAAAAATGAACAGAAATTAAAATTAGTAGAGACAAGAACGGAAATGTTGGAGAATAGACTAGAGGACTCAGAACAAAGTTGGAAAGTCCTTTATTGTGAGCTTCGGGATTCAATGGTATCCATGGAATTAGAGAAGGCATCTTTTTATCTTAGATTTCAAAATGCGATGGAGGATAGAAAGGAAGATCTCCATGCAATCATGACAAATCTCATAGCGGTAGCTCTATAGAAACCCAAATCAGAAATTGAAAGTGATGTAGATGAAGTCTATAGAGTATACACTCATTACGCAAGGAGACATAGACTACCATGAGAGGTCCACATCAGATTTGCGAGAAAGACCACACGAGACCTGCTTTACAGTAAGACCAGAGACGAACCCCTTATATATAAAGATCATGAACTGGTCACCCTAAAACAAATACCCAGGAGAGTTAGAGAACAGCCTACCAATTTCTATCAACACAACTTATCAGAAACGGTATTCCATTCAGGTGGCTTACTCCTGAGGGGCTCTTAGTTTCGTGGCAGGATAAAAAATATAAATTAGATACAGTTGAAAAGTCACAGGAATTCCGTGAATGATATCTAGGACTGGAAGAAGAACAAGAAAGTAGAGACAATTTAACTATGAGAAATCAAGAAGAACAACTCTCCACTGAAAAAGAATCCGATACACAATCCGAACCCCAAAACTCCAGAAAAGAAAAAGAAGATAATAGACCAAGAAGAGTACCCAGAAGTAGGAACGAAATAAGAAATGCATCCCACACTCAGTGATATTGATAAGGAAATCACTTTATTTTCAGTTAATATTAATGGCTTAAATTAATCATCCAAAAGAAAACAGATATTTGAAAAACTCAAAAAACAAAATGCTGATATAATTTGTATCCAAGAAGTACATATTTCAGACACTCAAACAGATCTCCTAAAAAATGTAAATCTAAGTAAAATGTATTCAGCACTCACAAACAAACAAACAAACAAAAGAGGTATTGTAGTATATGTAAAAGATTGGCTTCAACATAAACAAATCTATAAAGATCAAGAAGAGAGAATGCTCTTTATAGAAATAATTCTAAATCAGAAAAAGGTACTGCTTGCCACAATATATGCCCCAAATATAAATCAAAAAGACTTTTATAATAAGCTTCATCAGAAGATAATAGAGTTTCAATCTGCCAATGTTTATCCCAGATAAAGATAAAGATTGTAAAACCTCAAAAAAAAAGAAAAAAAAAGAAAGGAGAACACTACCTATATCCTTTAATAGCATGATAAGAGAACTTAATTTGAAGGATGTGTGGAGAGAACTAAATCCAAATAAAAAGCAACATACCTTCTTTTTGAATCCCCACCACTCCTAGTCTAGAATAGATCAGATATGGATGGACCCTGGTTAAATGGAGAATATTGAAAGGATTGAGATTTTGCCAAATCTATGGGCTGACCATAATCTGATTCAAATTAAATGAAAAAGAGAGAGAAAATTTGGAAGATGGACATTTAATAACACTATATTAAGAGATAAAGATTATATAAAAATGATTAAGAAAGAATTGAATATATTTTTTGAAATAAATAAAAGAGAACATACCTCCTTACAGAATCTTTGGGATACGACCAAAGCTTATGTCAGAGGTTTAACTATTGCTTATAATATCAAAAAAAAAAAAAAAAACAAGGAAAAAGGCAGCAAAATAGATGGAGGGGGAATTTGAAAGATTTGGAAACAAATAGACAACAAGACCCGAATAATTTAAATATTAAAAAAGAGATAGATTTGGTAAAGCATAAGATAAACTTGGACGTACAGGAAGATTTGGCTTGAAAAATTAAGTTAGCAAAACAAAACTATTTAGAAAATGCAAATAAACCGGGGAGATGGTTAGCCCATAAAATAAAAAAAGAACAAGAAAAGAGAACGATAGTAACTCTTCAAGATCAGGAAGGGAAATTATATACGCAGACTCAAAAAAAGAAAGAAATTGCTAAAGATTTCTTTACGAAATTATATGATCAGGAAGAAGTATTAGAAGAATCTATTGACCAATATTTGAATGAAAAGAATTTGCCTGAAATCACCGATGAAGAGAAACAAAATTTGAATACTAAAATATCTATAGAAGAAATTAGGAATGCAATTAGATTACAAAAAACAAATAAGACCCCAGGACCAGATGGAATTCCTTCAGAATTTTATGAGGAATTTCAAGAAATAATAGAGGAAATGCTGGTAGATCTGTATAACGAAGCCTTAGAGAATGCCAATATCGCTAAAACATGGCAGGAAGCATATATCACTCTTATCCATAAAGAACAATCAGATCCCCAAAAAATCCAAAATTACAGACCAATATCACTATTAAATGTAGGCTTTGAACTTTTATGCAAGTGTGAATTGTTCTGAATTAGAAACTGTAAATGCACAAGAGGATAGGATTGCGTATCTACAAATCTTTCAAAATCTCCAAAGGGAAAAAAAATCTCAAAGGAAGCTGTAACGTGGTCTGTGACTGCATGGTCAATCTTCTAATTCACAAAGGAAATACTACTCTTCAGAGGGCTATATTGTTCTGTTTTGTTTTTATTTAGGCTTAGGTTAGACTTAAAATGCTGAAAATAAATATTTAGGGAGCTGTGTATGTGTGTGATTCAATACCATTGTATTTTAGCTATGATTTTATAATCAAGGATGAAAGAAACAAGAGATTATTCATAGAATAGAATGCCAACAGTTGAATGTAGGCAATGTCACCAGAATTTTGTTCAGTGGTCAATTCTTAACCTGACAATGATTTGATAGCTTTGCAGACTTTCTTTTCTTGACTGCCAAAGCAATTATCAGCAAAGTTGAAAAGCATCAATACTCTTCTTTAAAATAGCACTTTATCCTCTGTAATACCATTACAAGCATGATTTGCGTCTGGAAGTTTTGTCAAGTTTGAAAGGATTTTCAAATCAAGACCAGTTAATCTGTACCAAATAGTTGATATCTGACCATTTCATAAAACATGGGTTCCTGGCCCATTGATAAAATTCAATCTTTGTCCTGATTTCTAGAATTAGAGCAATATTGTAGCTTTAAACTTCCCAATTCTATTTCTCCCCTATTTTCAAAACAGATTAGGCATCAGTCGTTTATTATGTCACTCCAAAGAAAAAAGTTGTTGTTGATCACACGTATTAAGAAAACATTACCAAGTGCTTAGTGTTTCCATGGCAATTATGTCCCTTATGAATGACTGCAATCATTCTATTATTCTAGCAGGCCAAAATATCAAACCTTATGCACAGAAAGGAATAGAAAGTGAGAAACAATCCATATAAATACTTCAAGAGCCACACAGAGGAAAGAAATGGTAATGCTGACTCTGTGTGATTCATTTCCAAAAAGTTCTCTTCCTTCTGTTTTATCTGCCAGAGATTCTCCTTGAAGATAGACTCAGATATTTTTTCCATACACAGAGAACCATAAAACCAATCCTCCGGTATTCTGGATGCACAAAGTAGTTCCTTTGAGCTGTCCTGCAAATGATGCCTTCCCTATTCCACATGAGTGGTATCAACCTGGGGATCTCGTCATCGGTGGGGTGATGTCTCACTTGATTTACCATTTCTATCAAACTCTATTCAATGAACATCCTTTTCTCAACCTTTATGATTCACTAAGGTAAAGATTTTCCTTTGAATCATCTAACTTATACTCACATAGCAAAGAATTGTTTATATGATTAACAGCTATTTGTTAAAAAAATGTAGAGTTTTTCATGGAAATGTAAGAATTCTTTGTGCTTTGAAAGTTTTCAAGTGGCGAGAAAAGATAGTTTCATCTTTGTGATTGTTTCATTAACAATGCTCTTGTAAGTAAAGCATATTTCATTGCAAGGAAATTATCAAGAAGAAGAACGCTAAAAAAATCCAACTCTGCCACATTTCACAACACAAAAATAAAATTGCTTTTCCAAAAAAACAATTGAATGTTCTTATTTTTTTCTTTGAAACATTTCACTTCTCATCCAAGAAATTTCTTGTTCTGTCTCAATTCTGGTTCCAGTCTGGAAGTTTCCTGGATGAGAAACAAAACAGTTTCAAATAAAAAACTAAAAAAGTCCAATTTCCTTTTGGAAAAACATCATTGGGACAACAATGACGAGGACGAGAATCTCCATAGACATAAATATGGGAACTTAGTTAAATCTATTGGCATTCTGTTTTACTAAAGAAGTAAGGAATGGTAGATTAGACTAAAGGTGTTTTAATGTTTCTATCTGTTGCAGCCAAAGTGGACTCACACCTTAGATATTGACTTTGGTGGAACTAAGAATTATGAGCACACATGGAATATTCATTCAGAACTGAAAAGATTCAGTTTAGAGAGAACCTTACCCTTAATCTATAGTTCCTAGAAAACTAAATCAACAGAGAAAACAAGAAGTCACAGCATTCTAGTTTAAACTGAACAGTGAGGTTAACATTTCAGAAATTAACACAGTATGTCTTATAATGATTAACTTTCTGGAAAAATATTAAAAGAAATAAATTGTGTGGAAAGCATATTTGGACTGATTATAAAATTAATTAATACTTCAATCAGAAACAGGTTTTCCAGTAGTCAGTTATAAACTGACCATCCTAAAACAATTTGCAAAATTATAAATTATTATTTTGAAAAGGTCTGCTCAATCTATTTTCAGTGTAATGACCAAATTCTACCAACACATCCTTGCCTTGGCATTTGCTGTAAAGAAGATCAATGAAGACGCCCAGATCCTACCTAACATCACTCTCGGGTTCCACATCTATGACAGTTATTACAATTCAAAGATGACCTATCGCACTACTCTGGACCTGCTTTTCAAATCCCAGGAATTTGTCCCTAATTACAAATGTGATAGCCAGAAGAATCTCATCGCCATCATTGGAGGTTTAGGTTCTGATACATCATCTAATATAGCTGAAGTTGCAGGTTTCTACAAAATTCCACAGGTATGGAGGAGATGAGCAGAAAATTTCTGTACCTTGTTGTTATGACATAATTACTGAGAATCAGGTATTAGACTTAGATTTGTATTAAGATATTCTAGATACCCTAATTATCTTTTCTAAAGCTACAATGCCAATCATACAAGTGATTATCTAGTGTCATACCATACCAGAGGAAAGATCTAAATGTAGCACACCCTGGTCCTGTTCAACTAAATGAACTATTGTAATGTGTTTGAAATAATTCATAGAAATTCCATACTATATTAATATTTTAAACAAAATAGAGGAAAAAAATTCTTCCTTGGCTATTGTTTACAGGAAAACTAGACCCAGAAAGATCAGATTTCAGCGAATGACTCAACAGAATATTACTCTGCTTTCTTTCAGCTGATATATGGCTCATTGGCCCAAGAGGAGTTTCAGACCAGTAAGCGATCTTCACTTTATTTCATGGTCCCAAAAGAGGACCATCAATATGTTGGGATTATTCAACTGCTTCATCATTTTAGATGGACATGGATTGGGATTTTTATTATGGATAACAATAATGGAGAACGTTTTTTACAGAAAATGCAGCCCATACTTTCACAAAATGGAATTTGTTCATCATTCATACAAAGGCTTCCAAAACTAATCCACATAGAATACTATATAGCACTTTATCACATAATGTCAAGTATTTTCACTAATATCAGGAATAGCAACACCACTACATATCTCGTCTACGGAGAATCAGTGACAATTATCTGGATCAGAGCTGTTATCTTTGCAGCAGATCCTGAAAACAAGCCAACTGCATTATTTAGAAATGTGTGGATCATGACTGCACAGATTGATTTTGTGCTCTCAGGCTTTCAAATCAGTT
Source organism: Bungarus multicinctus (assembly GCA_023653725.1). Lineage (NCBI taxonomy): Eukaryota > Metazoa > Chordata > Lepidosauria > Squamata > Elapidae > Bungarus > Bungarus multicinctus. The sequence continues at coordinate 141,341,456 of CM042840.1, read as the reverse complement.
GGGATCTCCAGATGTTCCATGGGGCTATTTCCTTGAGTGTTCATTCAAGAGCAGTTGCAGGTTTCAAGGAATTTCTTCAGACCATCAAACCTCATTCAGGCTGCAGAGATGGGTTTCTGCAAGATGTTTGGGAACAATCATTTGATTGTTCACTCTCAAAATCAGAATTACAAGAAATGTCCAATAGGCAGTGCCTGGAAGAGAACAAACTGGAGGATCTTCCTGAGCCTGTGTTTGAAATGGAAATGACTGGCCAAAGCTACAGTGTCTACAATGCTGTTTATGCTTTGGCTCATGCTTTGCAAGCACAACTCACATCAGTTTCAATAACAAAAAACGAATGATGGGTGAAAAATCTGACCTTCCATACCTGCAGCCTTGGCAGGTATTCTCTCTGCAGTGGAAAATTCTTTTATTTCAATGAGCAATTTGATTTAGAATTACCATTAGAACCTATGGTGGGAAGTCTTAATATTTTCTGCTTTAAAATCCAGTTAGGTAGGAAGATCAAGAAACTACTATATTGTTAGTAACACAGTTGTTAAGGGAACCTAGTTTCCCCATTGAAGATAGCCTAGGTCATAAATATGAAAACCAGTCATTTTTTTTTATTCTATTTGAATGGCCACTAAAAAAACTGTTGTAAATAGAGGACTACCTTTATTAGCCTTTGAACTCTTTCTCTTTATTCTCTTTTACATAGCTCCATCCATTTCTATATGGTGTTTCTTTTAACAATTCGGCTGGAGAGAAAGTTTCCATGAATGAAAATGGGGAAGTAATGGGTGGATTTGATATCATCAACCTCATCACATTTCCCAATCGGTCTTTTCAAAGAGTTAGAGTTGGAATAATAGATCCGAGTTCTCCAAAAGGCAAAGAATTATTCATTGATGAAGATTTAATTGTCTGGAACCCAGCTTTTAATCAGGTATGGACTCAGCTGTGGACTGTATCTTGAGCCATTACGATTCCAGTTAGAGGCCTTGATGTCTTAAACTATACTGAGAAAAGCCTCTTTAGAAATCTAATTTATATGTTTATAAGAAAAAATGGCATACTTTGAATAAATGTGGCCCAGGATTAAGTATTCATGAAACTGACAATATGATGTTACAATGTAAAAGGCTGGTTTTCATATTTGATTGCAAGTGCCTTTCAAATCATTAGAGTTGCATCATTTCCATTACATTTTCATGAATATTAAATATCACCTTGCCTTTTTTAAATAGGCCTTTTTCATCATCAATCTAATTTCAATGACTTTTAATGTGTAATATAAATCCAGCTAAGTGATATACAATATTCCTCTAGGAAATGAAGGATTAATTCCCCACAAAAAGAGAACAATTAATAACTCATGAATGGAGGGATCCCAGGATAATGTTGAACAATCTATTCTGAGTCAGTCACTGGTCAATCTTTGGTGCCAGTGACTGTCCCAGATTGGATTCTGCAAGGTTCATTGATTTTTTTAAATCTCCCTTTGAAAAAGTCTTTTATATTTATCATCAGGTTCTTCCAATTTCTCTGTGTAATGACCATTGCTCCCCTGGATACTGGAAGAAGGAGACTGAAGGGAAACAATTCTGCTGCTATGACTGTGTTTCCATGTCCAGAAGGAAAGATTTCAAATCAAAAGGGTAGGTTAGACATCCCAGCATGTTCTCATTAGATACACCTAAACCAATTGTAATATGCTACTTTAGTATAGGCAAATAGTTTTGTGAGTTCTTCAAGGTGAATATTCATTTCGGTACCTGTGAATCACAATCTATCATTCTGAATTCAAGTTTGCCCATAAGAGCTAAGCTCTAATATCCACCCCTACAAATCCCTTTTCCCTGTTTTGGAAAAATGGGAAAAGTCAGATGGTCTAAATTTTAATAAATATGAAACTGCCAGAAGGGACTGTATTTCAAAGAATAATTGCCCTTCCTATTGTACTTCTTTATGAAGGTCCCAGCTGATACAATGATGGAAAAACTGCACTTACATAGAAACATGATCAATACGGTAACCAATAGAAAAATTTGAGAGGGATAATGTTTGGCACCCATAAAGAATATTATTTTCAAAAATTGGAAGGTATAACACCATACTTTGGACTTTTTTCTTTTAG
>CM042840.1:141306232-141338834 GCA_023653725.1 Bungarus multicinctus | reverse complement strand
TACCAGTCATTTGTTTATGAGGATTTCCAATCATTATCAATGCTTTTTGGGCGTCTAGGAATTTAATGCCATTGTCTTAGTTGAATGCACTTCATAGTATTCTAATATGTCCATAATAATTCTTGTGTTGTTTTATTTTCTCTATGAGGAAGGAAGCCATTCTGGTCAGTATGAATTATTCTACTTAATGTTCTCTTTAATCTTTCTACTAGTATTGTAGCCTTATTTTATAATCTACATTTAAATCATTTACTTCTGGTTGGGCGCTATATCAGTGCGGAGCTGAGGAGTGGATCACTGCTCTGAAAGACTCCGATTTTGGCATATTGGTGGCTCCTTGGAGCATGCTGGGTCTTGGAGAGACAGGCAAAAGAAAGAGAAAGAGTGGAGGTCCCAGGGAGGTGCTGTGATCCTGGAGGCTGGAAGAGGAATCCCACAAAATCCCTGTAAACCAACGGCCAAAGAGGGAGATCGTGACAGTGATCGGAACCAGAGACACAGCTGCCCAGCCAACTAAGAAAAGTGAAAAGAGGGAAACAGCAGGCTGAGCACTGGAAAGGCTAACTAACAAAGAAGTTTGATTTGATATAAAAAATATTGGCCAAATATAAATCTACTTCAATATTTTTGATAGAAAGTTAATCTGATAGAGTTAATTTATATATAGAGTTCTTTGATTAATTGAATAATTGTTAGAGGTGATTTTATAACTATTATAAATGCATGAACTAGATGGTCAAAGAATAATGATATAATAATATTATTACTATGTTTGTATTTATACTATTTATATATTTCCTTCTTCTATTGATAATTTATATTAATTAATTTCTGTTTAAAAATATTTTATAAGAAATCTAAGGAGGAGAGAAAAAAAATATAATGGGACTGTTAATGGTATATGTAAGCAAGTGTGTATTTGATCAATAGAAAAAACTTAGGATTACTTAGCAAAAATCTATTTTAGTAAAAATAGGAACAAAGATTGACTATGAACTTCTAGAATAGATCTTTAGTAATTAAAAACACAATATATGTATTAATCCTACTATTGAATTGAGGAGAGGAAAATAGTACTCTATTAGGAATAGTGGATGATAGATTGGAGGGAGCTGATACAGAAAGTTAAAATGATGACAATATCCTTTACAAATGTAAAAGCTGGAAAGAAAATAACAACAACGATATCTTCACCTGCAGGGCAGAGATCCATAGATGAAACGTTACTAGCAGAAAAAGCCAGCTCAGCTCAAAGCCTGCAGACAGTACAAACAACGCTTAATAAGATGCAGGAAATGATGCAAGAAATGATGGTAAAAACTCATGAACTAATTGTGAAGAATCACGAAGACATGAAAACAGAGATGAAAACAGAAATAGGAGGCATAAAAAATGAAATACAAACTTTGAATACTAAGATTGGAAAGATGAAGGAAGTAGTGTTAAAAAATGAACAGAAATTAAAATTAGTAGAGACAAGAACGGAAATGTTGGAGAATAGACTAGAGGACTCAGAACAAAGTTGGAAAGTCCTTTATTGTGAGCTTCGGGATTCAATGGTATCCACGGAATTAGAGAAGGCATCTTTTTATCTTAGATTTCAAAATGCGATGGAGGATAGAAAGGAAGATCTCCATGCAATCATGACAAATCTCATAGCGGTAGCTCTATAGAAACCCAAATCAGAAATTGAAAGTGATGTAGATGAAGTCTATAGAGTATACAGTCATTACGCAAGGAGACATAGACTACCATGAGAGGTCCACATCAGATTTGCGAGAAAGACCACACGAGACCTGCTTTACAGTAAGACCAGAGACGAACCCCTTATATATAAAGATCATGAACTGGTCACCCTAAAACAAATACCCAGGAGAGTTAGAGAACAGCCTACCAATTTCTATCAACACAACTTATCAGAAACGGTATTCCATTCAGGTGGCTTACTCCTGAGGGGCTCTTAGTTTCGTGGCAGGATAAAAAATATAAATTAGATACAGTTGAAAAGTCACAGGAATTCCGTGAATGATATCTAGGACTGGAAGAAGAACAAGAAAGTAGAGACAATTTAACTATGAGAAATCAAGAAGAACAACTCTCCACTGAAAAAGAATCCGATACACAATCCGAACCCCAAAACTCCAGAAAAGAAAAAGAAGATAATAGACCAAGAAGAAGAGTACCCAGAAGTAGGAACGAAATAAGAAATGCATCCCACACTCAGTGATATTGATAAGGAAATCACTTTATTTTCAGTTAATATTAATGGCTTAAATTAATCATCCAAAAGAAAACGGATATTTGAAAAACTCAAAAAACAAAATGCTGATATAATTTGTATTCAAGAAGTACATATTTCAGACACTCAAACAGATCTCCTAAAAAATGTAAATCTAAGTAAAATGTATTCGGCACTCACAAACAAAAAAACAAAAAAAAAAAGATTATTGTAGTATATGTAAAAGATTGGCTTCAACATAAATCTATAAAAATCAAGAAGGGAGAATGCTCTTTATAGAAATAATTCTAAATCAGAAAAAGATACTGCTTGCCACAATATATGCCCCAAATATAAATCAAAAAGACTTTTATAATAAGCTTCATCAGAAGATAATAGAGTTTCAATATGCCAATGTTTATCCCAGATAAAGATTGTAAAACCTCAAAAAAAAGAAAAAAAAAGAAAGGAGAACACTACCTATATCCTTTAATAACATGATAAGAGAAATTAATTTGAAGGATATGTGGAGAGAACTAAATCCAAATAAAAAGCAACATACCTTCTTTTCGAATCCCCACCACTCCTAGTCTAGAATAGATCAGATATGGATGGACCCTGGTTTAATGGAGAATATTGAAAGGATTGAGATTTTGCCAAATCTATGGGCTGACCATAATCTGATTCAAATTAAATGGAAAAGAGAGAGAAAATTTGGAAGATGGACATTTAATAACACTATATTAAGAGATAAAGATTATATCGAAATGATTAAGAAAGAATTGAATATATTTTTTGAAATAAATAAAAGAGAACATACCTCCTTACAGAATCTTTGGGATACGACCAAACCTTATGTCAGAAGTTTAACCATTGCTTATAATATAAAAAAAAACAAGGAAAAAAGGCAGCAAAATAGATGGAGGGGGAATTTGAAAGATTTGGAAACAAATAGACAACAAGACCTGAATAATTTAAATATTAAAAAAGAGATAGATTTGGTAAAGCATAAGATAAACTTGGACGTACAGGAAGATTTGGCTTGAAAAATTAAGTTAGCAAAACAAAACTATTTAGAAAATGCAAATAAACCGGGGAGATGGTTAGCCCATAAAATAAAAAAAGAACAAGAAAAGAGAACGATAGTAACTCTCCAAGATCAGGAAGGGAAATTATATACGCAGACTCAAAAAAAGAAAGAAATTGCTAAAGATTTCTTTACGAAATTATATGATCAGGAAGAAGTATTAGAAGAATCTATTGACCAATATTTGAATGAAAAGAATTTGCCTGAAATCACGATGAAGAGAAACAAAATTTGAATACTAAAATATCTATAGAAGAAATTAGGAATGCAATTAGATTACAAAAAACAAATAAGACCCCAGGACCAGATGGAATTCCTTCAGAATTTTACAAGGAATTTCAAGAAATAATAGAGGAAATGCTGGTAGATCTGTATAACGAAGCCTTAGAGAATGCCAATATCGCTAAAACATGGCAGGAAGCATATATCACTCTTATCCATAAAGAACAATCAGATCCCCAAAAAATCCAAAATTACAGACCAATATCACTATTAAATGTAGGCTTTGAACTTTTATGCAAGTGTGAATTGTTCTGAATTAGAAACTGTAAATGCACAAGAGGATAGGATTGCGTATCTACAAATCTTTCAAAATCTCCAAAGGGAAAAAAAATCTCAAAGGAAGCTGTAACGTGGTCTGTGACTGCATGGTCAATCTTCTAATTCACAAAGGAAATACTACTCTTCAGAGGGCTATATTGTTCTGTTTTGTTTTTATTTAGGCTTAGGTTAGACTTAAAATGCTGAAAATAAATATTTAGGGAGCTGTGTATGTGTGTGATTCAATACCATTGGATTTTAGCTATGATTTTATAATCAAGGATGAAAGAAACAAGAGATTATTCATAGAATAGAATGCCAACAGTTGAATGTAGGCAATGTCACCAGAATTTTGTTCAGTGGTCAATTCTTAACCTGACAATGATTTGATAGCTTTGCAGACTTTCTTTTCTTGACTGCCAAAGCAATTATCAGCAAAGTTGAAAAGCATCAATACTCTTCTTTAAAATAGCACTTTATCCTCTGTAATACCATTACAAGCATGATTTGCGTCTGGAAGTTTTGTCAAGTTTGAAAGGATTTTCAAATCAAGACCAGTTAATCTGTACCAAATAGTTGATATCTGACCATTTCATAAAACATGGGTTCCTGGCCCATTGATAAAATTCAATCTTTGTCCTGATTTCTAGAATTAGAGCAATATTATAGCTTTAAACTTCCCAATTCTATTTCTCCCCTATTTTCAAAACAGATTAGGCATCAGTCGTTTATTATGTCACTCCAAAGAAAAAAGTTGTTGTTGATCACACGTATTAAGAAAACATTACCAAGTGGTTAGTGTTTCCATGGCAATTATGTCCCTTATGAATGACTGCAATCATTCTATTATTCTAGCAGGCCAAAATATCAAACCTTATGCACAGAAAGGAATAGAAAGTGAGAAACAATCCATATAAATACTTCAAGAGCCACACAGAGGAAAGAAATGGTAATGCTGACTCTGTGTGATTCATTTCCAAAAAGTTCTCTTCCTTCTGTTTTATCTGCCAGAGATTCTCCTTGAAGATAGACTCAGATATTTTTTCCATACACAGAGAACCATAAAATCAATCCTCCGGTATTCTGGATGCACAAAGTAGTTCCTTTGAGCTGTCCTGCAAATGATGCCTTCCCTATTCCACATGAGTGGTATCAACCTGGGGATCTCGTCATCGGTGGGGTGATGTCACACTTGATTTACCATTTCTATCAAACTCTATTCAATGAACATCCTTTTCTCAACCTTTATGATTCACTAAGGTAAAGATTTTCCTTTGAATCATCTAACTTATACTCACATAGCAAAGAATTGTTTATATGATTAACAGCTATTTGTTAAAAAAATGTAGAGTTTTTCATGGAAATGTAAGAATTCTTTGTGCTTTGAAAGTTTTCAAGTAGCGAGAAAAGATAGTTTCATCTTTGTGATTGTTTCATTAACAATGCTCTTGTAAGTAAAGCATATTTCATTGCAAGGAAATTATCAAGAAGAAGAACGCTAAAAAAATCCAACTCTGCCACATTTCACAACACAAAAATAAAAGTGCTTTTCCAAAAAAACAACAATTGAATGTTCTTATTTTTTTCTTTGAAACATTTCACTTCTCATCCAAGAAATTTCTTGTTCTGTCTCAATTCTGGTTCCAGTCTGGAAGTTTCCTGGATGAGAAACAAAACAGTTTCAAATAAAAAACTAAAAAAGTCCAATTTCCTTTTGGAAAAACATCATTAGGACAACAATGACGAGGACGACTGAGAATCTCCATAGACATAAATATGGGAACTTAGTTAAATCTATTGGCATTCTGTTTTACTAAAGAAGTAAGGAATGGTAGATTAGACTAAAGGTGTTTTAATGTTTCTATCTGTTGCAGCCAAAGTGGACTCACACCCTTGGACTCATCACCAATATTGATTTTGGTGGAACTAAGAATTATGAGCACACATGGAATATTCATTCAGAACTGAAAAGATTCACATAGCAAGATGTATGAGTTTAGAGAGAACCTTACCCTTAATCTATAGTTCCTAGAAAACTAAATCAACAAAGAAAACAAGAAGTCACAGCATTCTAGTTTAAACTGAACAGTGAGGTTAACATTTCAGAAATTAACACAGTATGTCTTATAATGATTAACTTTCTGGAAAAATATTAAAAGAAATAAATTGTGTGCAAAGCAAATTTGACTGATTATAAAATTAATTAATACTTCAATCAGAAACAGGTTTTCCAGTAGTCAGTTATAAACTGACCATCCTAAAACAATTTGCAAAATTATAAATTATTATTTTGAAAAGGTCTGCTCAATCTATTTTCAGTGTAATGACCAAATTCTACCAACACATCCTTGCCTTGGCATTTGCTGTAAAGAAGATCAATGAAGACACCCAGATCCTGCCTAACATCACTCTCGGGTTCCACATCTATGACAGTTATTACAATTCAAAGATGACCTATCGCACTACTCTGGACCTGCTTTTCAAATCCCAGGAATTTGTCCCTAATTACAAATGTGATAGCCAGAAGAATCTCATGGCCATCATTGGAGGCTTAGGTTCTGATACATCATCTAATATAGCTGAAGTTGCAGGTTTCTACAAAATTCCACAGGTATGGAGGAGATGAGCAGAAAATTTCTGTACCTTGTTGTTATGATATAATTACTGAGAATCAGGTATTAGACTTAGATTTGTATTAAGATATTCTAGATACCCTAATTATCTTTTCTGAAGCTACAATGCCAATCATACAAGTGATTATCTAGAGTCATACCATACCAGAGGAAAGATCTAAATGTAGCACACCCTGGTCCTGTTCAACTAAATGAACTATTGTAATGTGTTTGAAATAATTCATAGAAATTCCATACTATATTAATATTTTAAACAAAATAGAGGAAAAAATTCTTCCTTGGCTATTGTTTACAGGAAAACTAGACCCAGAAAAATCAGATTTCAGCGAATGATTCAACAGAATATTACTCTGCTTTCTTTCAGCTGACATATGGCTCATTGGCCCAAGAGGAGTTTCAGACCAGTAAGCGATCTTCACTTTATTTCATGGTCCCAAAAGAGGACCATCAATATGTTGGGATTATTCAACTGCTTCATCATTTTAGATGGACATGGATTGGGATTTTTATTATGGATAACAATAATGGAGAACGTTTTTTACAGAAAATGCAGCCCATACTTTCACAAAATGGAATTTGTTCATCATTCATACAAAGGCTTCCAAAACTAATCCACGTAGAATACTATATAGCACTTTATCACATAATCTCAAGTATTTTCACTAATATGAGGAATAGCAACACCACTACATTTCTCGTCTATGGAGAATCAGTGACAATTATCTGGATCAGAGCTGTCATGTTTGCAGCAGATCCTGAAAACAAACCAACTGCATTACTTAGAAAGGTTTGGATCATGACTGCAAAGATTGATTTTATGCTCTCAGGCTTTCAAATCGGTTGGGATCTCCAGATGTTCCATGGGACTATTTCCTTCAGTGTTCATTCAAGAGCAGTTGCAGGTTTCAAGGAATTTCTTCAGACCATCAAACCTCATTCAGGCTGCAGAGATGGGTTTCTGCAAGACATTTGGGAACAATCATTTGATTGTTCACTCTCAAAATCAGAATTACAAGAAATGTCCAATAGGCAGTGCCTGGAAGAGAACAAACTGGAGGATCTTCCTGCGCCTGTGTTTGAAATGGAAATGACTGGCCAAAGCTACAGTGTCTACAATGCTGTTTATGCTGTGGCTCATGCTTTGCAAGCACAACTCACATCAAATTTCAATAAGAAAAAACGAATGATGGGTAAAAAATCTGACCTTCCATACCTGCAGCCTTGGCAGGTATTCTCTCTGCAGTGGAAAATTCTTTTATTTCAATGAGCAATTTGATCTAGAATTACCATTAGAAGCTATGGTGGGAAGTCTTAATATTTTCTGCTTTAAAATCCAGTTAGGTATGAAGATCAAGAAACTACTATATTGTTAAGTAACACAGTTGTTAAGGAAACCTACTTTCCCCATTGAAGATAGCCTAAGTCATAAATATGAAAACCAGTCATTTTTTTTTATTCTATAATAACTTTGAATGGCCACTAAAAAAACTGTTGTACATAGAGGACTACCTTTATTAGCCTTTGAACTCTTTCTCTTTATTCTCTTTTACATAGCTCCATCCATTTCTACATGGTGTTTCTTTTAACAATTCGGCTGGAGAGAAAGTTTCCATGAATGAAAATGGGGAAGTAATGGGTGGATTTGATATCATCAACCTCATCACATTTCCCAATCGGTCTTTTCAAAGAGTTAGAGTTGGAATAATAGATCCGAGTTCTCCAAAAGGCAAAGAACTATTCATTGATGAAGATTTGATTGTCTGGCACCCAGCTTTTAATCAGGTATGGACTCATCTGTGGACTGTATCTTGAGCCATTACGATTCCAGTTAGAGGCCTTGGTGTTTTAAACTATACTGAGCAAAGCCGCTTTAGAAATCTAATTTATATGTTTATAAGAAAAAATGGCATACTTTGAATAAATGTGGCCCAGGATTAAGCATTCATGAAACTAACAATATGATGTTACAATGTAAAAGTCTGGTTTTCATATTTGATTGCAAGTGCCTTTCAAATCATTAGAGTTGCATCATTTCCATTACATTTTCATGAATATTAAATATCACCTTGCCTTTTTTAAATAGGCCTTTTTCATCATCATTCTAATTTCAACAACGTTTAATGTATAATATAAATCCAGCTAAGTGAAATACAATATTCCTCTAGGAAGTGAAGGATTAATTCCCCACAAAAAGAGAACAATTAATAACCCATGAATGGAGGGATCCCAGGATAATGTTGAACAATCTACTCTGAGTCAGTCACTGGTCAATCTTTGGTGCCAGAGACTGTCCCAGATTGGATTCTGCAAGGTTCATTGATTTTTTAAATCTCCCTTTGAAAAAGTATTTTATATTTATCATCAGGTTCTTCCAATTTCTCTGTGTAATGACCATTGCTCCCCTGGATACTGGAAGAAGGAGGCTGAAGGAAAACAATTCTGCTGCTATGAATGTGTTCCGTGTCCAGAAGGGAAGATTTCAAATCAAAAGGGTAGGTTAGACATTCCAGCAAGTTCTCATTAGATACACCTAAGACAATTGTAATATACTACTTTAGTATAGCAAATAGTTTTGTGAGTTCTTCAAGGTGAATATTCATTTCGGTACCTGTGAATCACAATCTATCATTCTGAATTCAAGTTTGCCCATAAGAGCTAAGCTCTAATATCCACCCGTACAAATTCCTTCTCTGTGTTTTGGAAAATGGGAAAAGTCAGATGGTCTAAATTTTAATAAATTTGAAACTGCCAGAAAGGACTGTATTTCAAAGAATAATTGCCCTTCCTATTGTGCTTCTTTTATGAAGGTCCCAGCTGATACAATGATGGAAAAACTGCACTTACATAAAAACATGATTCAATACGATAACCAATAGAAAAATTTGAGAGGGATAATGTTTGGCACCCATAAAGAATATTATTTTCAAAAATATGGAATGTATAAAAACATACCTTGCCTTTTCTTTTAGATATGAATGACTGTTTTCAATGTTCAGAAGATCACTACCCAAATAACAAAAAGAAAGGATGTATCCTGAAACCAATGATATTTTTAACCTTTGAAGAAACCTTAGGAATTGGATTAGCCTCAGTAGGTCTTTATTTCTTCTTCTTGACATCTTGTGTACTTGGAATTTTTATTAAGCACAGGGATACGCCCATTGTCAGAGCCAACAACCGGTCCCTTACCTACACCCTCCTTGTCTCTCTTCAGCTCTGCTTTCTCTCCTCTTTGTTGTTCCTCAGCCAACCTGACAAAGTGACCTGCCTTCTCCGGCAACCAACTTTTGGCATCACCTTCTCAGTGGCCATTTCTAGTGTTTTGGCCAAAACCATCACTGTGGTTGTGGCTTTCATGGCCACTAAACCAGGATCTCAGATGAGGAAGTGGGTGGGGAAAAGATTGGCTTTTTCTATTGTCCTCTCATTCTCTCTACTACAAGTGTGTCTTTGCATTCTTTGGTTGTCAACATCTCCCCCATTCCCTGAGATAGACATGCACTCAGAGCTCCAAGAAATGGTTTTACAGTGCAATGAGGGGTCATCTTTCTTCTTCTACTGTGTTTTGGGCTACATGGGTATCTTGGCCATTGCCAGTTTTATTGTGGCTTTTCTTGCCCGTAAATTACCCGATAGCTTTAATGAAGCCAAGTTCATCACCTTCAGCATGTTGGCCTTTTGCAGTGTGTGGATCTCCTTCTTTCCAGCCTACCTGAGCACAAAAGGAAAAGCCATGGTAGCTGTGGAAATCTTCTCCATCTTGTCCTCCAGTGCTGCGTTACTGGGATGCATATTCTTGCCAAAATGCTACATCATTGTTTTGCGGCCTGACCTCAACCATCGGGAACAACTCATAAAGAGGAATTAGTACATCATGTGTTCTTTCTGGCCATGGGAAATTATTAACAAAAAAGAGTAGAGTATCTGCTATTATTATATTTAGTATTATTATATAATATTATCATCATTATTATTTTAGACATCCTTATTTCTATGAAACAACATTTTATGAAGGATTGGGATTATTATTTAAATTCATTATTGCCTATTCCAAATGAAGTGCTCATTTGCTACATTTTCAGACATTCTCCAAGTTTATTCAACCTAAGCCTTTTTTCCTCAGAATATTTGAAATGTAAAAGGTACAAAAATTTTGAACGTTTAACACATGTTTAATTGTGTTTTTTAAAAAGGTTTCATGAAGGGTCATTCTCCATCCACCAATGAATGTATTTCTTCTGTACCTAATTAAACAATTTTAATAATGTTGTAATTTAGGAACATTATACGAAAAATAGACTTCCTTCTAACTCATCCCATTAGAAGTATATGCTGACATTACTTGAAAATAAATCCTAATGCATCTTTTGGAGCAAAAATTAATATAAGGCCCGGTCATATTTTTAGGAAAACACACTATTATTTTAGTCCCATTGTTTTAAATATATAATTCTATATAGTGACAATCATAGTTCTAGTTGCTCATTTTCAGCAGTAGGAAAAAGTACATTGGGACTCTAGAGATATAAATAAAATGTGTCTTCATGTATGTGACTCTTCTAAACCATTCTCATGTTCTCCAAGCAATTCCATTTCCATGTCAGAAAATTCCAGAGAAAGTTGGAATTAGCTAAACTGTGTAAAGATCTGAGCTAGTTTGTGTGGAACTCTCTTGAGGGTTACAATGCTCAAAGGCCCAGTACCAGTCTTCTTCTCAACATTGAGGCTGTTGGGCTCTGTTAGGGATGATAGATGATCTGAGTCCATTTATAATGTGCGAGGGGATCCTCAGTCCATAACTTGTAGGGAAACTCCTATCTTTATTTGATGGATTGTTGGAGGTTAATTAGTTGATTAGTTGAGAGAGGGAACAGTGCAGCTTTTGAATCAAATGTGCTGAAGAAAAAGGCAAGGGAGAAGGGTGGAAGTGTACTTACTTCATTTACTCACTATGAGATAGGAAGCATGAATGATGGATAGGTGATAGGGAAGGAAATAGTGTACTTATTAGGTAAAAAGGATGATGGGAATAAGGGGTGATTAAGGGAATAATTAGGGGCGTGGATAGAAACATTTAGATGTGTGTTTTTATACCTTTAAATAACACTTTAAGGCAGAAGTTTCCAGTGCTAACCTAGGCTGGTTGAGATACCATTCTTGTCGGATGGAAAATTTGTTGTTTGACATTAAAAACGCTTGAAACCTACTTTCTGATCTGCATGGTGGTTTGTGGTTTGTTTGCAAATCTGCAAGTTTTCAAAGACTGGCTGAGAGAGGCTGTGGAAGCATCTAAAGCCAAATTGCACAATTATTATCCTGAAAAATAAACAATGGCATAATAAGATGTCTGTCGAATTGGGCATTAGTTATCCTACTGTGGCATGCTTATGGCCAGCAGATATCAACATTCATATTCCTAGTTTCTGATTCAACCCAAGAATTAACACAACCCCTAGCAGGACTGGTGTCAGTCATCCAGCCAGACTGTCTTCGTTGTAATACTCGAATACAGCTCATCATACTCGAAAAGAGCTCATCAGTCTGGGACCCACTTTACGTATCTGATATTAACACAGTTGAGAAAGTCCAGAAATATTTCACAAGAAGAGTTCTCCAGTCCTCTACTTCCGGTGGTGAGGTCACAGCGGAGTGGAGCAGAAGAGTGATCTCTGGAATCCTGTATCTGAATTTTCGTGCTTGGATACTTTCACAGGCATCGTGAAGCTTGGAGAGACACACAAATTAGAAGGGGAAGCCTAGGAGCAGAGTGGAAGAAAGCAACCTCCCACTGCAACGAGGGAAGCCCTTTGAATCCAGTGCGAAAGAAATCTGGCATCTATGGCGGTCCAAAGCTGTGACAGCCAGTTGCGATCGGGAAGCAGGAAAGTGGATCAACGGAAGACATCAGAAGGAGAACGAAGACTGGGACAGTTTTTGAGAGGTGAGGGAGCCCTGTGAAAGACTTTGACAGAGGGAGCCTCTGGAGAGAATGAATACAGCAGCTAATTGGCAGGGGATAGCGGAATGAAAGCGAGAGGAGGAAACAACAGTTTAACAGCTGAGAGAGAGTACTGCAGAAGAAAAGGTCAAAATTCTGTGAATAAAAACTCCAAATTTCTATGATTTGGATTGATTGCTAGTAGAGCAGAAAAGAGACAGTAAAGAGAACAATTGGAACATTAATTGAGAACTGTAGTTGAACGGAGATACAAACCATTTTGATACAAAGCTGTGACTGTGCAATTTGAAAGTGAAAGTGACTAAGTAGTTAAAGAGGACTGAGGAAACAGGAAATGAGGAAAGTAATGTGACGGTGTGCAGAAGAAAGGGAAAGGAAGAAAGAAGAAGAAAGCTGAATAATTTCTAAGTATTAATTTCAAAAGTGTATTTTGAAAAAAAAATCTAAAAAATCTAAATATATATATATATATATATATATATATATATATATATATATATATATATATATATATATATATATATATATACTTTGTGTTACAACACCCTGTTAAGCCCCAATTAAGGGAGAAAGCATACTGCTTTCTTTTCTGTCTTTCGGCTCATCACCAGAGACCATACCGACAGAGAGCTATTTGTTTCATTGTCTTTTCTTTTACATGTGTGTAAGGTTTTTAAGCTGATAATTTTAAATAATAAATAAGGGAGACTAGTATAGATCTATTTCGAGCTAGTTAGCAGTCTTCAGCTAGCCATACCCTTACTGGGAGTCGAACCAGGGAAGTACTACATGTGAGGCAGTTGTAATTGCCACTACACCATCTGGCTCTCTCCTTATCAGCAGAGGCAGGGGAATAAGTATATACTTTGTGTTACAACACCCTGTTAAGCCCCAATTAAGGGAGAAAGCATACTGCTTTCTTTTCTGTCTTTCGGCTCATCACCAGAGACCATACCGACAGAGAGCTATTTGTTTCATTGTCTTTTCTTTTACATGTGTGTAAGGTTTTTAAGCTGATAATTTTAAATAATAAATAAGGGAGACTAGTATAGATCTATTTCGAGCTAGTTAGCAGTCTTCAGCTAGCCATACCCTTACTGGGAGTCGAACCAGGGAAGTACTACATGTGAGGCAGTTGTAATTGCCACTACACCATCTGGCTCTCTTCTTATCAGCAGAGGCAGGGGAATAAGTATATACTTTGTGTTACAACACCCTGTTAAGCCCCAATTAAGGGAGAAAGCATACTGCCTTCTTTTCTGTCTTTCGGCTCATCACCAGAGACCATACCGACAGAAAGCTATTTGTTTCGTTGTCTTTTCTTTACATGTGTGTAAGGTTTTTAAGCTGATAATTAAATAATAAATAAGGGAGACTAGCTGAAGAGAGCTAACTAGCTCGAAATAGATCTATCCTAGTCTCACTTATTTATTATTTAATTATCAGCTTAAAAACTTTACACACATGTAAAGAAAAGACAACGAAACAAATAGCTTTCTGTCGGTATGGTCTCTGGTGATGAGCCGAAAGACAGAAAAGAAAGCAGTATGCTTTCTCCCTTAATTGGGGCTTAACAGGGTGTTGTAACACAAAGTATATACTTATTCCCCTGCCTCTGCTGATAAGGAGAGAGCCAGGTGCTGTAGTGGCAATTACAACTGCCTCACATGTAATATTTCCCTGGTTCGAATCCCAGTAAGGGTATGGCTAGCTGAAAAGAGCTAACTAGCTCGAAATAGATCTATACTAGTCTCCCTTATTTATTATTTAAAATTATCAGCTTAAAAACCTTACACACATGTAAAGAAAAGACAACGAAACAAATAGCTTTCTGTCGCTGGTGATGAGCCGAAAGACAGAAAAGAATGCAGTATGCTTTCTCTCTTAATTGGGGCTTAACAGGGTGTTGTAACACAAAGTATATATATATATATATATATATATATATATATATATATATATATATATATATATATATATATATACACACACACATAAGATAACAAGAAGGTTTTTGTCTGTCCAAAAATGACGATGGCTCGTGGGACTCAGTGGGAGTCGCCTTCAAGCTATGATGCTCCACGGTTGGGTGCCTGGAATAATGTAAGGTTTTTCAAGTGCAGCTCAGAATCTAATAAATCCAATTAAACTCTGAACACGAGGCTACTGATAATCAGCTTTATTTTCTGATCAGAAAGCAAAAACTGGGTGACCTTTCAGTCTCCCACCCTAAATAACAAGGCAGAGAGAAAGAAAAGCAGGCACGCACAAAAACTTTTTCTTGAACTTTTATAGATTTCACAGCTAGCAAACACCATCATTGCTATGGAAACATTATTTCATATTGTTGAAAGAAATACCTTTCTGGGTTCAGTTCCAAGTGGGGAAAAAAACACTGGAAACATGGAGGCTGCTTGGGGGGTTTAATGGTTACAGGGCCACATGGCCTGGAGCTCCAGAGAAGAATGTTCACATGCTTCAAGGTGAGAAGAGAAGGGGAAAAAGGGCTGAGGTGCTGAGAGTGCCTGGGTTTTATACCCTCTGATGGGATTTGAATTGGAGCTTGTATTCTAATTGGTTGTCAGACTCCCAGGGGCGGGGGTCTTAACTTTGTAGGTTTGGTCTGGACCACATAGCTTTACCTGAATGCTGGCTAATGCAATCTTCCCAGACCATGTGGTGAGATGGGTAATCCTAACATTTCCTGAGGGCCATCCTTAATCCCACCAACCTGGAGTTCCTTCTTATGTAAAGTATTCTGGCCCAGGTCTTAATGGCCCACCCATTAACAAAGGTGGGGGTGAGATTTTGCTTCTGAGGTGAGTTTCTGCTTCTTGAGTGACTATTCTTTTTAGGAGAAATATTCTGCCTTTTAATATTTCCTAAGCTATTTCAATTTTTCTAGGAGAGGGGTGGATGCTAACTTCCTACAATCCCTCATTTTTTTTTTTTAAACACATGAGAGTTCTGACAAAAAATTAAAAGGTGATCAGATCAAGGAGACTTGATGGGTGCTTTAAAAATTTTTTTTTCTCTGATGCAAAGGAAAGGCATTGAAAAAGAGGCAACAGAAAGGGATTCCTTCAGTGGCTCCCAAAAGCTTTCAACCATAAAGGTATGGGAAAACTTCTGTTTTTTTTTTTTTTAAACAGTATCCAATTTTCATGCCAAATAATTTTCAAATGTTTGATGTAGTTTTTGTGAGCTTACACTCAGGTTGTAAGCACAAGCCTCTACTTTCTCGACAACCTTTAAATTACAGGCTGCCCATATCCAAGGTTCTGGTTACTACCTGCCTAGCTCTTAGCTTCCAGGGTTTGTGAGGGCAAATTGAGGTTAGCCAGTGTGCAACCAGGCTATTTAGTATTTTTAAAGTTACACACAAGGAGCCCTGGGACTTCTACTCATGAGACCACCAGTGCAACATATCCTGCTTTACTGGGCAACTAGGCAGCATCATTTGTACTGGGCAGCTAGGCAGCATCACAGTCAGGACTTGGGGTTTGGAGATCTCTTTTCTGCTATCTCTTCAGGAATTGCCTGAGAGAGATGCCCTCTCCCCCATGGAATTAGCAGTGTAATGTGACTGCTTGGGCCTTAGTGCCTCAGAGCAGCAAACAAAAACAAAACAAAACAAAAAAACACATTAAAATTGAAGCTAGGAGCAGCTTTGTGTAGAGGTAGATGAAAGGAGTTAGCCTCTATCTAATTCTAAATGGTGTGTCTCTGTGTATGTGCCTGTGTATGCAGTTTTACAATACAGATAATACAAACATGCAGACAATTTTCCCTCCCACCAGACAGAAGTACA
Source organism: Bungarus multicinctus (assembly GCA_023653725.1). Classification (NCBI taxonomy): domain Eukaryota; kingdom Metazoa; phylum Chordata; class Lepidosauria; order Squamata; family Elapidae; genus Bungarus; species Bungarus multicinctus. Next base: position 141,322,586 of record CM042840.1, on the reverse strand, counting down.
AGGTGTTCAGAACTTGCTGGGCCAGCCATTCTCAAATACAATCCTTACATGAGTACATCATACTGGTTACAATATAAATGATACAAGAAAGAAAACATTACAATGGATTTCACATTATAATGAATTTTCAGTTACAATGAATTTCCACCCTCCCCCCATAATCTTTCTGTCTTCTGGGGATTGAAAAAAGTCTTTTAGTCTTTTACTGGTCCATCTCAGGGTCCTTTCCTTCATGTCTCTGGGTGGCATAGGCTTGGCCTGGTGGTATGGGTGGTCAGTCAGGCTTGGGAAGGTCTGCCCACTCTGGTTTACTGTAATGACTTTCAGTGGAGGCTGGATCCAAACCCAATTCCTGGCTCCAATGGATGGAATGTCTCTAGGGGGCAGCATCTGCTTCCACATGTGGCAGGCCTGGAACACACAGAAGAAGCGTCCCCTCCCCCCTTCGCTGGTAATTCTACCAGGAAAGGCATTGTAAAAGGAGTAGAGATTTTGGTGGGGGAGGGGTAGATAGCTTGCAGGCATGGTTTGAGGATGAAGAATAACACATCAGTATTGCAGTTACTAAAAAGATAAATCAGTTTCAACAAAATGGAGACACAACAGATGAAAAGGAAAAAAAAACTGGATTCACAAGCTTCAGGAAAAAGATGAACAGGTAAAATCATTTAAACACACAGGATGAAACTTTTTCTTGTAAATGAACTTAAACATTCACTGATAACCTTGGGTTTTTCTTAAAAGCACAGAGAGGAAAGAAAATTGACTGTTCCTCATCCAGTTTGGTTGGCCAGACCAATCCGGAAGAAAACAATTTCTCTCAGTGTTTTTAAATCTTAACAATTTAAAATTAATATCTGAAGAGGTCAGACACTTTTAACAGTTGCAACAGTTACCTCAAGGACACACAAAGACTTAGACACACACACACATGTGCGTGCGCATACACAGAAACAAGGACACAGAGAGGAAAACAAAACTCTGAGGTGTACACACACAGTGATCATTCCCACAATAAATATCTTAGTTAAATTGGGGAAGGCATAAATCTTAAGGAACAAACCACGTGGTTGCATAGAAGACAAAGAAAGAAAGACAGAAAGAATTAAGAAAAATTCCATGTGATCCTGTTTATACATTGCCCTTTTAACTACCTTTATTTACCACATTGGTCTTCCTGTATCCCTCAGCAAAGCCCATTCTCTACCTATACATTTTGCCTTTTTCTTGCTTATTCCGGCTAGGGTCAGCATCTGCTGCTCATCCCAAGCCTCCAACAGCTCTCCCTGGGGGATCCATCCAGGACCCTCGAAGTACCGCTTCCCATGTTCCCCTTAGATGTGGGGTTTCACACTTTGGCTTAGTCGGGTCAGTCAGGTAGGTGAACTAGTTTCAGACACAAGCAATATCCGAGCAAGAAAAAAAAAAAAAGAAGGGTGTCTGGGGGAGACTTTGGTCGTTGCTCCTGGTGCAACGGAATCAAACACTTTTCTTTAACCTCAGAACAAAAATGTAAAAAAAACTAGGTGTTTCCCAAAATATACGCACTCCCCTTTTTAGTAAAAAAAAATTCCTGAGAGACTTTTCTCTCTCTCTCACTTCATCACGGTTTTCGGACTGGGAGTGTTGCTGCAATGCAACCTACTTTCCTTTCCCCCCAAAAAACAGCCCGTGCCCCCCTCAGACAAGTACGAGTACTCCACTTTTCTCTATTCTATTCTTTTCTTCCTAGCCCACGTTTAAAGATCTGGAAGAGCTCAGATCCGAGGAAAACTCGCTGCTCTTATGCAGGCAAGTACTGACGCTCTTAATTTAGTGTCCAAATTACACTAAAATTACCTAAAATCCTGGGGTTTGCTTTTGGAATACACTGGACAAAAAATGACAAATTTTTCTTCCTTCCCTTCAATCATAACCCCCTTGGCTTTTCCTCTTATATACAGAGGAAATATTAGGATCATAATAGCTGTTAAAAATTGTAAATACTATCATTCACACTTACAATACCATCATTTACATATCCTGGGCTATATTAAGCAGAAAATGTTTGTTTTCTAAAGGAGAAAAAACATTTGCAGCTACTAATTGATGTAAAGGGTAAATGCTGGCTTTCACTCCTATCTTCCATTTATCATGTCCTGTCGTCCGTCCCCCCCGCTCGCCACGCTTAGTTAATGTTGAGATCTGGATCACACACGGCATTAATTTAGCATGAAAAAAGAGAAAATACTGTTTTGCACACATAAATCACCACTATATTTGAGTTAATATAAAAGTACCTTCATGCCTGTCCACCAGAATTAGACTCCACAACCCACCAATACTAAGCCATTATTAGACACCCAAACCAATTCCATATCTACACTGCTGGTCCTCTAACATCTTTCATGTGATTCTGTTTAAACCCAAATTCTCCTATTGTCAGGCCTGTCGTCAATTTGGTCATCTGAAACCTTCTTTGTAAACTTAGCCCATGGTGCTAAACAGGAGGATAATTATTTTATGTTTTTTTTTTTCCAAACTATCTATGGAATAGGAACTTCCAAGCTTTTTCAAGAGACAACTGGACTTCCGTTGTTTTTCCTTGAAGACAATTTGCTTCTCATCCAAGAAGCTTCTTCAGTTCTGACTGAATGGTGGGGAATGGATTTATAGTCCTTGCAGTCATCTGATCATTAACACTCTTGTTACTGAAGCCACTTGGAGATTTATGTGCCCTCAGAGTCTCCTCTGTAAAAGGAGATGGCTGGTGTCATATCTCTCTCCTGTTGAGACAGGGCTGTTCACTCTCAGAAAGAGTGGTAACAAACAGATGGCTGCAAGAAATGTAAATCTTTCCATTCCCCATCATTCAGTCAGAACTGAAGAAGCTTGTTGGATGAGAAGTGAAACATCTTCAAGGAAAAAGAAAGAAGGTTTAGCTGCCTCTTGAAAAAGCACCTTTGGGACAACCAGTGACCTGGAGGACTGAGAATATCCATAGATACATTACATACAATAGGAACAATACATTGCAGCTTTCATTCTCTTCCCTGCAATTACCTGAATTATAATAATTACTACTTCTCAAACAAAATCCAACAGTTTTACCAAAGTTAAAAGAAAAACAGCCAATGTGTAATTTCTAACATGCGTTATAAAACCCCTTTACCCCCTGCTATTCAAATCTGGGCTATCTGGGGAGAAGCAATAGATGTGGCTGTGTGTGTGTTTTTTTAACTTTTCCTTGACATGCAATGTGACATTTCTCATTGTTGAATGTTATTGGAAGAGCTTGCTTGAATTAAATGTAGCTCCAGAGATGAGTTCTTGATGGACAATTGAGGACCTAATCTGACCTAGAGGATGATATTAGAAGTCGTGTTTCTTCTTTTATCTCATATAGAAAATAATATCAATGCAAGGGCCTGCTTTCCAACTGATTCCCTTTCCATCCCCCATGAATCTTATCAACCAGGTGACTTTCTCATAGGTGGGCTTACTTCTCAGATGTGGTACTTTTTTCATGAACTTTCCTTCCACAAGCAACCTTCACAGGACTTGAGCTTCCAATTTCCAATGTAAGAAACTTGTGGATCTGACTTTAGAATAACTCCATTCTCTTTTCTATGAAAGAAGATATTGGTTGGATAACTCTGTAAGTTGCAAGGTTTGGGGATATGCAAATGGAATGGATGAATGAAGGAGGCAGTTTATAAACTTATTCTTACAATTTCTATGGATGAATTAAAAGGGAAATGAGTAAATAAATAAGCTAATCCCTTCTCCCATGTTCTCTCCATTTATACCTCTAAGACATTATAACTGGAGTAACTATTTCCAAAATAATTCTTATTTGGTTCAGTCCCAGTCACTGAATTGATCCAATAATTCCATTCTTCTTCCCAGAACTAAGGAGAAATTTCCTGATAGTGAGAACAATTAACAAATGGAATTGCTTGCCTTCAGAAGTTGTGGGTACCCCATCACCGGAGGCTTTTAAGAAGAGGTTGGACATTGACTTTTCTGAAATGGTATAGGGCTTCTTGCTTTAGCAGGGGTTTGGACTAGAAGACCTCCATGGTCCCTTCCAATTGTGTTATTTTATGGTCTATGTACTCACAATATATTAGATACCAAAGATACAAGCGTATACATTCACCATTTGGAGAGAACGTTGTTAGGTAATCTTTTAGGGGAAAAAAAAAACTTATTTAAAACTAAATGTCTATGCAAATCCTCAATCATCCAGATTGTTTATAGTACTTTATTGTCTTTCCACCTCGCACAATGAAATTAAATGTCATCTTCAGTGTTCATTATACATAAGAAAGCTAGAAAAAAAAAAGCAAAAGCACATCCTTCACATTCTATGTAACTGAATTGAAAATCCCTGATATTGCATTAATATTGCACTATACAATAGAATTCAATATAGTTACTGCTCTGGGATAGAAGCTGTTTTTCAGCCTATTTGTTCTTTTTTTTATTGTCCTGTACCATCTGCCAGATGGTAATACTTTTAAAAAATGGTGCCCAGGATGAGGTGGGTCTTTAAGAATGTTTTGAACTTTCTTAAGGCAGTGGGAGCTATAAAACTCTTGCAAAGATTGGTTGTCCAAAGCTGCATTTTCAAACCACAACTAGATTTTCTTGTTTTTTTTCCTCTTGAAAACGTTTTGCTTCTCATCCATTTAAAACTAATTTCTGCTAATTATAAAACAGTAGTTTATTACATTCACCGTACTTCTGGCATACCTTTTTTATCTCTACAATTATTCTTGTTTCTACTACCTCCTTACATACTTTCATCTTTCTTTAAACTTCTCCCCTCTCTCTTTGACACATTGTATAAGGAGAACCATGTGGGCACATGATATCCAAACTCAGAAGGTGACTGGTAGCACCTTGTACAAGTAACAAATTCTCCTAAAAGGTATCAAGTTTCAAGAGGTGCAACTGACTTTATCAGATGAAATGAACTGGCTGAAGGAATTGAATTGGATCAAGCTCTGTGAAGAGAGGACGGAAAGTCAGGGTGATTATTTATTGTATTTTTTTTTTATTTGGTTTGTCAATTGCTTACAAGGTAATAGGTATAAGTAAAAATATAGTTATGAATATATGGATACATATAAGAAAAATAAAAAAGAAACAATAGGACAGGGACGGTAGGCACATCGGTGTCCTTATGCACGCCCCCTACAGACCTCTTAGGAAAGGGGTGAGGTCAATAGTAGACAGTCTAAGGTTAAAGTTTTTGGGGTTTGGGGAAGAAACCACAGAGTCAGGTAGAGTATTCCAGACATTGACCACTCTGTGGCTGAAGTCGTATTTCCTGCAATCAGATTTGGTGAGATTAACCTTGAGTTTGTATCTATTGTTTGCTCTTGTATTGTTATGATGGAAGCTGAAGTATTCATTGATAGGTAGGACATTGCAATATATGATTTTATATAGTATACTTAGATCAGACTGAAGGCGGTGTAGTTCTAGATATAATAGATATAGAATTTCAAGTCTGGTGGCATAAGATATTCGGCAATGAGTAGAGGAAATATTTCTGGACTTTCTCAACTATACTAATATCAGATTTGTAATGTGGGTTCCAGACTGATGAGCTGTATTCGAGTATTGGTCTAGCAAATGTTTTGTATGCTCTAGTTATTAGTGTAATATTACCAGAGAAAAAGCTATGTAAGATTAAGTTAACAACTCTTAACGCCTTTTTGGCTTTCTAGTTACAGTGGCTCCAGCACTTAGGTCATTAGAGATGAGTACTCCAAGATCCTTGACAGAGTTTGGATCATCAACAAGATCTTGCCTATTCAGTCTGTATTTTATTTTCTGATTTTTTTTGCCAATATGTAAGACAGAGCATTTATTTGTTGAGATTTGAAGTTGCCATTTGTTTGACCATTCTGATACATAGTCAAGGTCTTTTTGGAAGGTTGTAGTATTGTCTGTGTTGTTGAATAGCTTTACATCATCAGCAAAGAGAACACAGTTGCTCTTAATATGATCACAGAGGTCATTTATGTAGAGTATGAAGAGAGTTGGTCCTAAAACACTGCCTTGGGGGATACCACTGTTGACAGGTACAGAATTTGATAGGACGCTCCCAATTTTGACCATTTGTTTTCTGTTTGACAGGAATGCTTCTATCCAGTTATGCAGGTATCCAGAGATACCATAAGATCTTAGTTTTAGCAGTAGTTTGTCATGTACCACTGAATCAAAGGCTTTACAGAAGTCTATGTAGATTGTGTCTATTGCTTTGCCCTGATCGAGTTAGGGTTATTAGTCCATATATTTTTGCAGTGTAAGACTTGCAGATTACAGGATAGTTTTTTTTTTAAACCAAATTGTTTATTAGAGAGTAGGTTGTTTGTCTCTAAGTGTAGGATAATGGATTGGTTAATAATTGATTCCATGACTTTACAGGTGACGCAGCATAAAGAGGTTGGTCTGTAATTTTCAACTAGACTGGAGTCTTCCTTTTTGAAGATGGGGATGATCATGGCTTGTGATCATTGTTTTGGCAAAGAACTGGTCCTGAAATATCTTTTCAAAGATTATGCTTAGAGGTTCGGCTATGGTAGTGGATAGCTTTTTTAAGAAGTAGGCACATATTCCGTCCGGTCCAATAGATAAAGATGGTTTTAGATTACATAGTGCTTTTTCAACATTGCCTTCTGTAAAATTGATATGTATTAGACCATTGTAGTTGTCAGTGTTTCGACTAGGAAATACTGGGCATGATCCATTGCTATTTACAAATACTGAGCCAAAGAATGTGTTAAAGAGGTTTGCTTTGATGATGTCATCATTGCAGTCTTTACCATTAGGTCCTTTCAGGGGTGGGATGAACCTTGAGTCTTTTAGTTTGTTATTTACAAAATTGTAGAAAGCACAGGTGGAATTGGTGCATAGAAGGGTTTCCTCTTGTTTAATATGATAATTGGTGCATTCAGTCTTTATCTGATGGCATAAATTTTTGTATCGGCTTTTGAAGTTGGCAACATGACCAGATTTGTTTTTCTGCCAAAGTGATTTGGAATGACCATAGTTTCCTTTTTTTAAGTTATAATTGGGGATTCCGTCATTGTGAGGATTTTTGTGTGGATGTATGTTGAGACAAAAGTCAATCATGTTGTGGTCACTGTTGGAAAAGGGTTCTTTAATTTATATTCCGTAAATTGAATTCAAACTATTGCAGAAGATGAGATTGGGGCAGTTGTTAAGTCTAGTGTTGTTGGTTACTAGTTGTTCTAGTCCCAGGTTTATTATTGCATTGTAGAAGGTTGCATGTGGGGGTTCAGTTATACATTTGTTAAGGGTCCCGTTAGTATGAGGTAGATTGAAGTCACCAAGAAAGATAAAAGTGTGTGGGAAGGATGCTGCCCATGTTAGTAGTGTATTTAGCTTCTTTGCATGTTCAATGTCATAATCAGGGGCTCTGTAACATAGTAAGAATCAAAATGTGATATTTAAGGACACTTCACAGATGATAGTCTCAGGAAGAGTAAGCTCCTGGATAATTTGGATGTTTTTTAGATGTAGGGACTTTTTATAGAAGATAGCAACACCAACTCCTCTACGCATTTCATGATCCGATCAGCAAATATGAGAGTCTCTTACTGTGGTAATGGAGTCAGGGAGAGATGTGTTGAGCTATGTTTCACAGACAAATATAATGTCGAATTTAGCCATATTTAGTAAGAGGAGAAATTCAGGTATTTTATTTACAAGACGTCTTGCATTGAGTAGCTTACATTTAAGGCCAGTTGTGGTTGGAATAGAAGTAGTTAGGGGCATGCATGCCTAGTTTTGAGTGATGTTGGATTGGATGGGGTGAGGTTGCATGCGAAATTGTGGGTTGTGTGACTTGCTTTTGATGCAATCAGCATCAAAATGTATAGGCCCTTTTCTCCATTGTTTAGATGGTTTTTGAGTCCTTCATGGAGTTCATGGGAGGAGATTCTTTGCAAGTATGGACAAATCTGGTCTTGAGTGAAGTTTTTTATGGGTGGGATTGGATTTTGCAATGGCGTTTATTGTATGAATGAATATACATTTGCTGGACACATTTTTGCAAACAACTCTACAAAATCTTGGGGTCACAGAGCCATCATTGTATTTGTATTCAGGGCCATCTCTGGTTATTTCAATGATATCTTCAGGAGAGATGTTTGTTATATTTGAATTCCTTATGATATCACGAACTTTGGTGATGTCGTCTGATTCTCTGGTGTCTTCAAGATCAAATTAGATGGCATTTGGATGTTTCCAATCACATTCCATGATGTCTCTGATGAGTAAGGGGATATTATTTGTGGAATTATTTGATGGGATAGTAATTGTTTGTGGCTGTGGTTTGCTGGTTAGTTTTGGTTGTAGTTGTGATAGTAGCTGAAGTAGTGGTTGTGGTAGTTGTGGGATTTGATTTTGAGCTGATAGGTAATCGCTTATCTGTGCTGTATTTTTTTCTCAAGAGAGATTAGGCTTGCTTGTATAGTTGTTTCAGAACATGTTGCTAAGATTTCTTCTATTGAGTGAATGAGTGATTCTATGCTTTCAACTCTGTCAGGTGCTGTACTTAGTTTGTTTAGCTTAGGAAACATGATGGATATAGACAAAAGAATGTATCTGATTTTTTAATGATATCAGCTAGGCTTTTGTTTCTGTTTAAGCAGGCAGGGTGGGCTTGATTGTTGCATAGGCGGCATTTGATGTTAATTTTGCTTTCATTGATGATTTCAATACATCTGAAACATGTGCAGGATTCTGGGAGGCAATTGGTAGAGATATTATTCTTTTGTTATTGTTTGGTAGTATGAATATACTGCCAATATAATATAATGTAATGTAATGTAATGTAATGCAATGAAAATGCAATGCAAAGCAATGCAATGCAATGCAATGCAATGCAATGCAATAGAATACAATACAATATGAAGAGGCAAGTTCCATATAAAGCAAGCTATTTTAAAAAAAAAATATCATGAGGAGTTGCACTGTCAAGTCAGTGTTCATTCCTGATAACTGCCTGGACTACTCCATGCAATTTTCTTGGCAGCATTTTCTGAAGTGATTTGTCCTTGCCTTCTTCTTCCTAGAACTGAGCAACAGTAACTGGCACAAGGTCACCCATATCTGACTTCATGCTCCAGGCAGAGCTAGAATTTTTAAACTGCTGGTTTCCAGCCTGATTCCTTAATCTCTACACCTAACAGGCTCTCATCTTTTAATTAACAACTTAATGTTTTTTTTGAAAAAAACTGTTCCATGTTAAAAAATCTCTCTTTTTGAGGATCTCATCCATTTCTTCCAAACAGAACTTTTTCAGTCTTTCCTTTTAGACTTGTGGACTTCAACTCCCAGAATTCCTCCTCCAGTCATGTTAGCTCAGGAATTCTGGAAGTTGAAGTCCAAAGGCTTAAACTTGCCAAGTTGAAGACTCTTGCATTAATCAATGAAATGTTTCATTAATATTTTCATCTGCTTTTGATTTAACCCTCATTTTCTCTCTTTGACCAGTCCATCTCTATGTATATAAAGTGATTTGTGGATGGGATAGAAACAAAGATCAGCTCCCTAGCTTTCTGTATGCATATCTACTGTACTTGGTTTGGGGAATCCCAGGAAAAAGCATACAAAAAAAGTATCTGAAGCAGCTGTAAGAGCAAATCATGGTTGCTTTAAAGCTTCACTAGGAGGATGCTATTCTTATCCTAATTTGTTTCCTAATGTGTGTGTGTGTATGTGTGTGAGTGAGTGAGTGAGCTTGTATTTTATTTTTTTGAATGAAACTAAATATTTCTGAAGCATTTCTTTGAATTAATACCAACCTATCTACTATTTATATTCTCCACATTAATTTCAAAGTTATATAACCTTTCATGAATTCATCTAAGATCTTTCTATTCTTCCCTGTTTTATACTTCTTTTGGGCTATTCCTCCTCTCTTTTTGGCTATTTTTGCAGCTTATCTCCATATTTCCATAAACACCACCTCATTTTGTTTCTATTGATTTTTTGTCAAATTTTAGATTGTTTGTAGCAATTAAAATGGATCCAGAGATTGATAAAAAACAAAATAAAACTGTTATATAGGTTGTAGAATCTGAACATAACTGTCTTTCAGCATAGTGACCAAGTTCTATCAACATGTCTTGGGCTTGGTGTTTGCGGTAAATGAGATCAACCAAAATTCCCAGATCTTGCCCAATGTCACACTTGGTTTCCACATCTATGATAGTTATTACGATGAGAAGATGACTTATCAGACCACCCTGGACCTGCTTTTCAAATTTGATAGATTTGTCCCCAATTATGCATGCAACATCCATAAAAATCTCATGGCCATCATTGGTGGACTTGGCTCTGATATATCCTTCCACATGTCTGACATCTTAACCCTTTATAAAATTCCACAGGTAAGTTCTTCAAATGTATTTTTGTCTCCTCTAGTCTATATTTTGTCTGATTCAAGCTAGCTTCATGCCAAATGAAGAACTAGAACTCATAATCTCCTGGTTTGCAATCCTATGCCTTAACTGACTCTCATGCCACTATAATTCATAATTTCTTTGATTATGAATTAAGATGGGATTTGGTTATGAATTAAGATGGGGTAGATAAGCATTTAACTGATTTTTTGGAACAACATTATAGCTTAGAAAAAAAGGAAGGAAGATTTGACTGACAACAAATGCTTGATTATTCAAAATGAAGCCAAGTTATTGTGGTTTAACGGATCTTGACAATTAAAGAACAGCAAAATAAGGCAGAGTAATGGATTCTAACAGATTCATTTCTTGTTATTCTTTTTGTAGAAATTATTTCATTTTCCCATAGACTAGCATTGTTTACTTAGAATGAAGAAAAGACATTCAAATTATGATCTGAGACTCCATGCTCTAAAAAGGCAGTCACAAAGACTGAAAGATGTTTCTTACAGTAAATATTTGTGTATTTTCTTTTAGCTCACATATGGTTCTTTCTCCTCTGAACAAAACAACCCTGCACAATTTCCTTCCTTTTATCGCATGGTTTCAAATGAATCCCTTCAGTATTCAGGAATTGTCAAATTACTGAAGCATTTTGGATGGACCTGGATTGGACTCATTGTATTGAGAGATGAGAGCGGAGATCATTTCTTGAAGATCTTGGAATCTCTGTTTTTCCAGAATGGAATCTGTTCGGCCTTCATACAAAGAATTCCAAGCCAAGGTCGTTTGCCATCATTAACCCAAATCAACGAAGTATCCTCAAGTACTTATCAATATGTCATGGACAACAGAGCCAACATATTTATTGTGTATGGAGAAATTCTCACAGTTATGTGGCTGAATTTTTTAATGTTTCAGTCTGATTCTTTTCATCAGGAAAATGCACCAATGGGAAAGTTGTGGATTGTGACTGCGCAGATTGATTTCACCATCATGGGCCTTGTAACCAGCTGGGATTCAGAATTATTCCAAGGTACCATATCGTTTGAGGTTCCTTCAAATGAACCACTCGGGTTTCAGACCTATCTTCAGAACCTAAAATGCTGCTCAGAACAAGGGGACAATTTCCTAAAGGATTTTTGGGAGCAAGCCTTTCACTGTACGTTTTCAAATTCCAAAGAATCTGTGGAGCACAATAAAATATGCACTGGGGTAGAGAAGTTGGAGGTGCTTCCAGATGCTGTTTTTGAAATGCAGATGACTGGTTATAGCTACAGTATCTTTAATGCTGTCTATCTTTTGGCACATGCTTTACATAGCATGTCTTCATTTAGGTCCCTCCACCAAACATTAGTGAAAAGAAACAGACTTGTACGTCAAAAACCTCAACATTGGCAGGTAATAAGGATCATGGTGGCTCCTGTGGTTAGGATATTGGGTTTATGATTTGCAGCTCACGTTCAAGACCAGAGTGTTCCTTTGTGGTGGGATGAACTCCCATCATTCGCTCCAACTCCTGCTAACCTAGCAATTTGAAAGCGAGTAATCACTAGTGGATAAATATTACCAGTTCTGTAGACAGATTAACATGAAAGGAGACATCTCCAGGGCAACAGTAATATCACCAGCTAATTCTTTTAACCTGGAAGCCTCTTAGGTGCTTCTGATACAAATGGGATGGGGCTAGGTAATTTCTCAAAAACAAAATAACTTTATTATTAGGAACACATTTTTGGTAAGTAAAATAGCCTCCAGATAAGTTGCAATGGAATCATATTTTTTGTTCTTGGCGAATGCATGCCAATTCTTTGTTTATTTCTGTTCTTGAGCCATGGTGGCACAGTGGTTAGAGTGCAGTACTACTTCTGTTGACTGCCAGCTGCCTGCAATTTGGCAGATCAAATCTCACCAGGCTCAAAGTTGACTCAGCCTTCCATCCTTCCAAGGTAGGTAAAATGAGGATCCAAATTGTTGGGGAAAATATTATGCTGACTCTGTAAACTGCTTAGAGAGGGCTGTAAAGCACTTTAAAAATGTATATAAGTCTAAGTGCTGGTGCTACTTGCATTTTATGTATTTTTGTCCTTGTTCAAGAGCACTCAGAAGAGGTGCCATTCAAGATTAACTGAGACAGATTTATCTAGCATATTGCAAATACAAGGACCCACAGTAATTCAAATGTCAACATCCAGTCCACCCAGCCATCTAAGGACAGGGTGGTCCACACTGAAGAAACCAGACCCATGCTGGTGTAAGCTCTTGATGACATCTGGACACAATGTGATAGATATTTTGTCGAAGAGCATCACAGTCACACTGAGGAGTAGAGACAAGACCCATAACAATGTCCCCAATCTGTCTTGTGGGCATGATATCCACTGTTTATCCATTGCCATGTATTTAGAGAGTCAGGAGTTCTACAAAGATGTCTGGCTGCCAACTGTCATTAACTGCCAATTCTTCAATATAGTCTGGCTGCCAATTGTTGCTAATCACTTGGTTCACACTACTGTGCTATCCAGGGTGCACCACAAGGAGGAGGTGAACTAGCATTACACTGCAACAGAGACAGAAAGAATCCATGAGACTTTCCATTGATGAGGTTGTAATTGACCCAGGAGACCTAGCTTATTCGATTTTGACTGGGTGGGGAAATTGTTTCAAATAAGGATATTCAAAAGGAATGTCAATTTTAACTTAGACTACTGCAAAAGAAAATTGGAACATATTTTTCCCTTAAGCTTTGAATGCCAACATCCTTTTATTTAGTATGTCTACATTGTCACTGTCTCCACCCTCTGGAACCAACTTATTCTTTCAATTTCTAAGGATGCATTAAAAGGGGAGTAAATAAATAAGCTAAACTCTCTCTCATGTTCTCTCCTTTATACCTTTCAGATATTATAATTGGAGTAACTATTTCCAAAATAAATTTTATTTGGTTCAGTCCCAGTCACTGAATTCATCAAATAATTACATTCTTCTTCCCAGAATTAAGGAGTAATTTCCCAATAGTGAGAACAATTAACCAGTGTTACAACTTGCTTTCAGATGTTCATCATTGGAAACTTTCAAAAATAGGCTAGACAACCATTTGCCTGAAATGATATTAGGTCTCCTGCTCGAGCAGGAGGTTGACTAGAAAATCTCCGAGGTCCCTTCCAATTCTATTATTCTATGTTCTGTGTTTTTGAGATTCCAGTAAACCTTAAAAACCTTTAAAACCTGACTCTACTCTCAGCTCTGTGTTTATGGAAGCTCTGTTGTGTTTTTATTAATGTGGTTGTTTTAAGTCTAGGCTTCATTTTGCTTTATGGTTTTAGCTGTGTTATCACATATTGGATTTTGGCAGCCATAATAAATTTTATTAAGTAAATAAATAAGACAAGCCAGCAAGCCAAGGAGAAAACAAAATCTAGACTTTCCAGCTATGATGAGATACATGACTTCTCAATTAGTTTTGCTTTGGAGACCGAAACAATATGTAAAATCTATGATTGAAATGCTATGTGCATTTCATCTTAGATTGGTGAGGGTTAAGATAAAAACATGTAGCAGTTTGTTGGAAGAAATATCAACTTGGTTCAACTCCAAGCCAGGAAAAAGGCACTGGAGACAAATGTTGGAAGCTGATTGCAAAGAAGATGATGAAGCAGAACCACATGAGTTCTGGTCCAGCTGACCACATGGATCTGAGAATGTGGAGGTGGGTTATACCTTCTCTGGGCCTTGCACTTGAGCTTCCTATTCCTGTGCAAGAACATGTATTCTATTGATTGTTGTAAGCGTTATATAGGGGTCATAGCTGGCTCTATAAGTTGTCTGAGTTCCCAGGTTTGTTGAAGTTTGGATTGCTGAGATGATGCAGTGAGTAGGCTTGTGTTCTAAAAGGGTGTTGAGCAATTCCCGTTATGGCTTAATGGCTTTGTCCCGGTTTGGATCTTGAGTGGAGGCTAATCCTATGACTCTGCCTTTGTTCAGACTTTGGTGGAGGGAATAATGGATTACCAAATCTGCATTTCTAAAAGCTGCCCCAGCTCAGTATCTGCTTGGGGACAAGGAGCTGGGACTTTGAGTTTCTGTGTCCCTTAAAAATATATTTCTCTTTCAGGAGAAATATTTTATCCTGCCTTCTTTTTAATATTCCTCAAATATTTCATTCTAGAAGAGGGTGTTGGCTTCCCACAAGTTGATCAACTAGGTGAACTGTACTTGTGTCAATTTTCCCACTGTGTTATATATGAAGTTTTAGCTGTTCTTTCTTTTTCTCACAGCTTCACTGGTTTCTTCAAGGCATTTCCTTCAACAATTCAGCTGGAGAAAGAGGGCTTTTAATGATAAAATGGAGGTTGCCACTGGGTTGATATAATGAAGATGGTCATATTCCCAAACAACTCCTTCACGAAAGTGAAATTTGGAAGGATAGCTACCAAGGAAGGGAAGACCTTCAGCTTTTACCAAGATAGAAAGAGCTGGCATAGGCTTTTCAACCAGGTGAACTTTCTCAATTTAAATCCTCTGCTCCATTATCTGAAAAAAGTATTTGATGGATTAGACATTTCTTCTGGCTTTGGAATTGGCCCTATAGGGGTAGCTATATTTTGAAATGAAGAGCAATAGCAGTAGCAATAGCACTTAGCACTTTTATACCTCTTCATAGTGCATCACAGAATTTCTAAGTTGTCAACCCTGAGGTGAACCTGACTCGGGCCATCTTGGAGGCTTCAGGGTTGCCACACAACAGAGGAAATGGGGAAATAGTTAGATGGGGTTTTGTAGTCAAAGCAATAAAATTTCCCATGGGAATCAAGGACATTCTCACAGTTAGCTGGCCAGAGGAGGGGGGAGTAACCAAGCAACTGGCCAGCAATTGGATTGGACAGTGTGACCATAATCTGGGGGGGGAGGGAAACTTTTACTTTAATTAGGTGAAAGCCACCAGAACTTTTAGAGTTGGCTTCACCAGTTGTGCCAATATGATGTATCCAATAAAACCATTCTTTGAGGAATTACCTGCCTTGGAGTTCTGATTTCTATGGATACATTACTTGGAACACTAACATGAACAGTTTACATATTGCCCCAACAATTTGGGTCCTCAGTTTACCAACCTCGAAAGGATGGAAGGCCTAGTCAACCTTGAGACTGTCAGGATCAATCTCGTCACAGTGGGCAGAGTTAGCCTGCAGTACTGCATTCTAACTACTGCACCACCATGGCTTCTGCTTACCGTATCATTGTATTCAATCATTGTAGAGTCAAGTTAGTCTAAGATTAGACAAATGAAACAAAAATTCAACAAACAAAAGGGACTTTAATTATTGAGTCCTCCCTTCTCTCTGCTTCACTCCAATTTAAATCCTATATCAGTTTAGCTATTCTGTGCTACTGAGGAAGTGAGGGTGTAGTTTTTAATAAAAACTGTGAGGTACAAAGGTGCTATGAGACTCCTGCTATCTTTTTACTAAACATGATTTATTAAAACCACCATTAATGACTTAATTTGATGGATAATCTCAGAGAATTCATTTATTCAGAAAATATTTTGAATAACATCAAGTTTTAGCACAATGGTGGAACCAATGGTCCTCATGTGACATACTCTCAGCATTTAAAGATGTAAGCTAGGAGACAACAGTTAGAATCACTAAGTGTGATTCTGTGAGTGTGGTGCATAATGAAATCTTACTTTAGGATGGATGGTGTTTGGACTATGTGATGTGATGATGGCTAAGGGGGATGGATTTGTAGTTTTGATTTTTTCAAGGAAGCCTGAAACTTTCAGATTTGGGATTCTACAGATATGCCAGTTACTATCCAAATAAGGTACTTTGAGATATGTCTGTCTCAGAGTTTTTGATTGGAATGGAGGGTTGCTGGAATGCTGCAATCCAGAGGAATATGAACAAGTTAGGGCGGTG